>OX345645.1:5177740-5645240 GCA_947044365.1 Petrosia ficiformis | reverse complement strand
TCGAGTGTCAGTAGCTGCAGTACAAGAGACCAAATGGTTTGGGAAGGATGTGTGGGAGGCTCAGGGGTACACATTCCTGCATTCTGGACGTCCACTTCCCAGTGAGGAGGGAATAGTAGTGAGGAACGAGGGTGTTGGTATTGCACTGGATGAAAGGGCTACCGCAGCTTGGAAGGAGGCGAGGGAAGTATGGAATGCTGTTGGCTCGCGTATTGTCACTGCTCGACTGAAGACTACTAGTGTTGGGCAGAGGAGACCCGGTGGTTCTAGGGAGACAAGAAATATCTATATCTCCATCATATCAGTCTATGCTCCAACAGCCAAGGCCCCACCTAATGTTATGCAGAAGTTTATGGATGATCTCCAAGACACTGGGGATAAGATCTCACCATTAGATGTGTTCATTCTCTTGGGTGACTTTAATGCCCGAGTTGGCAGGAGAGAAGATGATCACCTGTGGTTTGGTGTGCGTGGGAAACATGGTATCGGTCAGTGCAATGATGCTGGCGAAAGATTCTTGGAGTTCTGTGCCCGCAACCAATTTACCATCATGAATACATGGTTTGAGAAGAAGCAACACCATCTGGCTACGTGGAAACACCCAGCAACTAGTAAGCCACATATGATTGATTATGTTGTTATGAGGGCTGACCAACGCTTCTTTTGCACTGATGTACAGGTGAGGAGGGGTGCTAATTGCTGGTCCGATCACCACATGGTCAGAGCTAAATTGAGGATTCAGTTCCCTAGGCTGAAGAAGGTATCAGCTAGCATGTTACCTATAGCTGTCCATGCTCTTCAGCGGTCAGTGTGTAAGGAAGCATACCAACAAAAAGTGGCGGAGTATCTATAACAACAGCCACATAACTCTGAAAAGCCAGCTGAGTACAACTGGAGCACTTTGAGGTGTTGTATTATGTCAGCAGCTGAAGCAGTAGTTGGGTATGGAAGAAAGAAGCAGCCAGATTGGTTTCTGGATGCTGCAGACTCCCTTCAGCCACTTCTTTATGAGAAAAATGCTGCCTATGATAGATACCTACAGATGAGCACTGTGTCAGCCAAGAAAGAGTTCCGAAGACACCAAAGGACTGTGAGCCGAGCTGTTGATGCAGCAAAAGAGGAGTGGATCTGCAGAGTTGCTGCTGATGCAGAGAATGCAAAGAAAGACGGCAAATAGAGGTGGGTATGTGTGAGACAGCTACAGATGGCATACCCAGGGCGTAGACCACGAAGACCTACAGCACTTTTGAAAGATGATGGGGAACTAACAACAACCCCAGAGGAAGTCAAGCATAGATAGTTCCAACACTTCAGTAAGATCTTGAATGTTCCCAGTGAGTTTTGCCAAGATGCTATTGACACAATACCTAGCCATCCCCCCTACCTGGAGTTGGATGGTCTTCCAACCTTAGAAGAGCTATGGTCAGCATTGAGCAAACTGAAGAACGGGAAGGCAAGTGGAAAAACAGGAATCTTCCCCGAGCTGGTGAAGTGTGGATGTGTGGAGCTGCATGAAAGGCTATTGATGGTCATGCAGGAAGTGTGGGAACAAGGAGCAGTTGTGGAGGATTGGAAGCATGCTGTGATTGTCCCCATTCCGAAGAAGGGTGACCTGAAGGAGTGCAATAACTGGAGAGGTATCAGTCTGTTAGATGTAGCTGGGAAGTTGTTTGCACGCATTATTCAGGAGAGATTGCAAATGATAGCAGAAGATATCCTCCCAGAGTCTCAGTGTGGCTTCCGGGGAGGAAGGGGGTGCACAGACATGATCTTCGCAGCCAGACAATTGGTGGAAAAGTGCCGTGAACATGATGATGTTCTTTTTATGCTCTTTGTGGATCTGAGGAAAGCATACGACTCTGTACCAAGGTCTGCTCTCTGGAAGGTATTGGGAAAGTGTGGTGTACCACCAGTTATGCTGTCCATTATCCAATCTATTCATGATGGCATGCAGGCCGAGGTCAGAGTTGGAGACATTACCACAGACAGCATAGAGGTTAATAATGGCCTCAGGCAAGGCTGCACTCTTGCACCATCACTTTTTAACATCTATTTCAGCACGATGGTGGCCTACTGGAGAGCCAGGAACCCAGATGTTGGGGTAACAGTGAGGTATAGGCATGGCAGGCGGCTGGTTGGAGATCGAACATCTAATCACGCCTACACCTGAGTAGAATTAAAGAATACCAGTTTGCTGATGATGTTGCTGTGTATGCTACATCTCGTGATACATTTGAGAGCGCCACAAGAGAGTTTGTTAGTGCAGCTTCTAAATGGGGGCTAACAGTCAGCATTACTAAAACAAAGGGTATGGTCATTGGCAACCATCTAGCATCTACCGACACCTTGCCACTGCAGCAAGAGGCAGATCAGATAGAGATTGTCTCAGATTTCAAATACCTTGGAAGCAACATCACCAGGGATGGTGAAGTCAAAGAGGAAGTGAAGTGTCGTATTGGCAAAGCTGCAAGAGCATTTGGATGCCTACAGAGGCCAGTCTTTCGAAACCGCCACCTCTCAGTAGAGACAAAAAGAAATGTTTATAGGGCTGTTGCTTTGTCGGTGCTCCTGTATGGGGCAGAAACATGGGCTGTCAAAGCTGAGAGTGTGAGACGTCTGAACAACTTTCACAACAGGTGCGTGAGGACCATCATGGGGGTCAGTAAATACCAACAGTGGAAGGAGCGGATAACATCAAGGCAATTGGCAGAAGCATTTGGGATGGAAGTAACAATGGCACACCTCCTGATGAAGCAGCGGCTGAGGTGGCTTGGTCACCTGGCCCGTATGGAGGCCTCACGCATGCCTAAACAGCTGTTGTAAGGCGAGCTAGAGAAGAAGAGGCCTAGCCATGGAGCCAAGAGGAGATGGAGAGATCTGGTGACAGCAGACATCAAGGCAGTGAATATGGATGACGGATGGTATGACCTTGCACAGGACAGAAAGGCGTGGCAGGCTCTGTGCCAAGAAGGTCTTATGTCCCTGGTGGAACAACATCACCCAGGCTGGCCCTCTGGACGCTCCAGCTCTAGCACAGTTGGCTCTTATCCTTGCCTATGTGGAAGATCTTTTAGAAGAAAGGGTGCGGCAGTGTCAGCATGGTGGACCACTAACATCTCTCCAGGCATTATAGCCAGGGTTCTGCCCAAGGATACCGTTATCATCTAACGATGGACGGCTTCAAGATTCAAGATGTATGCATGTAGGTATGTATGCGACTATTAGTGTATGTATGTATGTATGTATGTATGTATGTATGTATGTATGCTACTATGTGTGAATGTATGTATACGTGTATGTATGTATGTATGTATGTGTGTATGTATGTATGTATGCATGCAACTATGTGTGTATGTATGTATGTATGCATGTATGTATGTATGTATACGACTATGTGAGTATGTATGTATGTATGTACAGTATGTATGTACATATTTATGTATGTACGCATGCGACTATGTGTGTATGTATGTATGTATGCATGTATGCATGTATGTATATATATATGTATGTATGTATGTATGTATGTATGTATGTATGTATGTATGTATGTATGTACGTATGTATGTACAGTATGTATGTATGTATGTATGTATGTATGTATATATGTATGTATGTGACTATGTGTGTATGTATGTATTTCTGTATGTATGTAGGCGTGTATGTATTTATGTATGTATGTACATGTATGTATATACATGTGTATGTATGCGACAAAGTGTGTATGTATGTATGTATGTACAGTATGTATACGTATGTTTGTATGTATGCATGCGACTATATGTGTATGTATGTATGTATGCATGTAGGTATGTATGTATGCTACTATGCGTGTATGTACGTATGCGTGTATGTATGTATGTATGTATGTATGTATGCGACTATGTGTGTATGTATGTAGTATATATGTATGTATGTATGTATGCTACTATGTGTGTATGTACGTATGCGTGTATGTATGTATGTATGCGACTATGTGTGTATGTATGTATGTATGAATGTACAGTATGTATGCATGCGACTATGTGTGTATGTATGTAGTATATATGTATGTATGTATGTATGTATGTATGCGACTATTTGTGTATGTATATGTATACGTGTATGTATGTATGTATGTATGTATGTATGTATGTATGCATGCGACTATGTGTGTATGTATGTACATGTATGTATGTACGTAATTATGTATGTACATGTAAGTACATGTATGTATCTATGTACGTACGTATGTATGTACATGTATGTGTGTATGTACACAATGTATGAATGTACAAAAGTATGCATGTATGTATGTATGTATGCGAATATGTGTGTATGTATGAATGTAAAGTATGTATGTACTTACGTATGTATGTATGCATGCGACTATATGTGTATGTACATGTACTTGTATGTATGTATGTATGTATGTATGTATGTATGCGACTATGTGTGTATGTATGAATGCGTGTATGTACATGTATGTATGTATGTATGTATGTAAGTATGTACATGTATGTATGCAATTATGCATTTTAGTATGTATGTACATGTGTGTGTATGTATGTATGTACATGTACGTATGTATCTATATATGTATGTATGTACAAATGTATGTATGCGACCATGTGTGTATGTATGTATGCGTGTATGTACACAATGTATGAATGTACAAAAGTATGCATGTATGTATGTATGTATGAATGTGATTATGTGTGTATGACTGAGTCTATGTACAAATGTACGTATGCATGTATGTACATTTATGTATGTACATGTATGTGTATTTATGTACAATGTATGTATGAATGCATGTATATACATATATGAATGTATGTATGTATGTATGTTTGTATGTACATGTATATCCGTATCTACGTGTAATACGAGTGTATTTAAGAATATGTATATATATATACGTAACTATGAATGTATTATGTATTTAATATGTATGTACATGTATCTGTTACTGTACACGTATGTATATATATATATGGATGTATGTACATACTGTATCCACTGTATGGGTTGTATTAGTTAACTATAACTATAACTAAACCTAAAACCCTTTTAGTAAGCCTAATATTGTTTAAACTATAACTAAACTAAAAGTTTGATAAACCAGTCATACTATAACTATAACTAAAAGTGGTTGCTATAGTCCACTAAAATAACACTAATATGTATGTATGTATGTCAAGCTTTGATCACACATTGTATTGCTGCCTCTCACCCCTCCTCTCACAGCATTGTAACATTTCTATGTCCATTTTTGTCTACATGTATCATATTATTATCATTAGATAAGAAACTAAATACACTCTAAACTAAGTCACATGATCAGTTTAAGTTTTCTAACAGCTAACCACGATAGAATATTTAATAATAGTAGAGCAGGTATATGAAATTATAATATGAATATAATTATCAGTAGAATATGAGTAGAATAATTAATATAATGACACTAGAATATGAATAATTCAACTAATCATTATACTAGATTATATTATGAATAATTCTACTTACATGTACATATTCTACTAGTATTGAAGTTACTAGTATCTGTATCTTCAGTTGTAGGTAGTGAGTGGACTTGACTTTGTATATGTGATGGGCAAACCATGGACACAATCTGATCAGATTGTTTAGACCTATTGGGTCTCATCAGCATGGTGTATCCCAAATTCACAATACAATACATTGTTACATTGAACAGAATGACACATAATGTATGTTATATTATGAAAATATAGTAATTATCTAGTATCATGTCTAGTATCTTCAGTATCTCAAGAGGTACTACTAATATCAGAGGTACTATTAGACCTTTCAGAATCAAGTTAGATTACAACTACAAGCAGTTGTAATACAAAACTGAAATACTTACTCTTTGTTCCAACACCTGTATCAGAAGAGAGTCTTCATCATCATTTATATCTTTTATCATTCTACCTCTCTAGTACAATCAGTATACCACCAGAATATGAGCTGCTAGTAGAATAGAATCTAACATACACACATACAATTATATATACATCATATTTATTTATGACATTTTATATACATACATATATACATGTACATACATATATACATACATGTACATATATACATACATATATACATACATGTACATATATACATACATATATACATACATATATACATACATGTACATATATACATACATATATACATACATATAATACACTAGGGCTGGGCGATAGTGCTACTATCACTATGGTGATATTTTATTGTCATAGTATCACGATAGTACGATGTAATGTCTGTGTATACTATTCATTAGTACTGAAGGTTATAAATTTAATATAAGTAATTTATTATTAGACTAGTGATCCTTACATTTAAAGTTTAAACTAGTTTATATCAGATTACATACATACATGTATACAAATATATAAATACACATATATACATACATACAGATACACATATATACATACATACAAATACACATACATACATACATACAATATAACGAACATAAAATATTATAATGACAAAAATGCAATTGTTAACTATTTTATTGGTTAGTATACTGTAGTAATATATGTAACATGAAATTTAGTTTGTCAGTTGTCATAGAGAATGTTATGGCTACATGTATGATGTTATTATGACATAATGTGCACGAAGTACAATTTGGAAGGTACAGTAGAATAAAGTAAATTATGTTTTTGCATTTTCGCAGGATTCAAATTTGTGTTATACAAGTATATGCCAGGGTCCTATCATTGATTTGCAATAGAAATATTTGGATGTTTTTAGATTGATGAGAGTATGTTAGTGCTTTCTTTTAGCTACAACAAACATTTATATTATGACAGAAAAACTAACTAGCCAGAATCAATAACTAAAATTATTTTAGTTCTAGTTATAGTTATTACTAAAACAACACTAACGTATATATACATGTACATGTGTAGTATATATGTGTGTGTATAATTATATATATATATATATATATATATATATATGTGTTATATATATCATGTTTCAGAGGTCTATATGCGTTATATAAACCTGCCACGAGGTAAGATATCACCCGAGGGCGTAGCCCGAGGGTGATATCATCCGAGTTGGCAGGTTTATATAACGCATATAGACAGATGAAACATGTTATATCTGATATATTTTAGAATGAGATTCATACCTTGGATTGTCCTGCAAGAGATTGTCATTAAGTCTGTCAGAAATCGCCGTCGAGTTTCACAAGGTTGATATTTTAAAATATCAACCTATTTTGAGGTTTATATGAGAAATATAAACTTACACGCCCCATAGAAATGTATGGGCTATGAATCTCATTATGAGATATATATATATATATATATATATATATATAAATATATATATAAATATATATATATAAACTCTGCAAAGATTGTGGCTATGCCAGACTACGTATAAAATTCCCTAATTAGTACAAGTAACTCTATTGAGCCAAAAACTGTAAGTGTATAGCTAAACTAAAGTATCAGAGGAGAAAGAGTATGTACATATATATGTATAATTGAAATCATAATAGTCTTGTACTTGAGTTCAGTAGACTACACACAACAAAAACAAAATTACTATTTACATTAGTTAGTACAGTTGCAAGGATTTAACAATTAGTCAGTTATTCATATTGTTATGGATTCATCATGCTTAATGCCATAGCTACTTTGTACTAATTATAAATCAATTATATGAAGCAGTATAATTTTAGGGTGCTGTCTACTCATGTTTCATACCATCCAAGAATTTACTCAATTTACTATTTAAAGATTCTAGTAGTGTTGGCCAACAAATGGGTTTGGAAACCTGCAAAGACATAATTTAATTATTTTAGTATACATTTTATACTTGTGCATATAATGTAATAGTAACATGTAGTCACAACAACCTGTATGACAATCTATATTAAAATATATGTGTACTTGTGAATTGATAATAGTGATGGGCGATACTGATAAAATGATACAATACGACATCACTTTTTTACCATCAAATATCATTTGTATCGATATTTATCAATACAATAACCACACCCATTTAATTAAAATGCACAAGGCATGGTTACCATTATTTAAAACATTTAACTTATTATAAATTATAAACTATGTCACAAATAGCCTCTTTCTCACAAGAAACAGATTCTGCAAAATCAAACTCCTTTCTATCATGAACTTGTAGCCATACTAGATCAAATTCATATTTTTGTAAAGTGCAATGTGCATGTGTAACATATGGGCGCGGTTACAATTAATGAGCGTAACAGGGCATGGTTATCGTATCGATCAGACAGAAAATTATAATCAATAACGATATCATATTGATACCGTAAATATCGCAAGTATCAATAAAATATCGATATATCACCCATCACTAATTGATAATGCTATCCAGGAGTCTAGTAGATTCTATACATGTCTAGTATATTCTATAAGTACATCATGTACATGTGAATTGATAATGCTATTGAGGGGTATAGTAGATTCTATACATGTCAGTACATGTACACATGGCTGATTGTCTAAGTCAGAGTGGATGCTTTAATATTTACTAAGCCCTTTGTGGCTATGTATTATGAATTTTCTAAGCCATTGTGTCTGCTTGTTTGTTGTGTGTTTGTTAATTGTTTCTACACCTTTTCATAGTATGCCAGTCACGTCATTTTTATGTATACACAGTTGTAAACTGATAATCCTATTGAGGAGTCTAGTAGGTTCATATATATATTATATATACATGTGTACTACAATGCTATTGAAGATTCTAGTAAATTCCATTAGTACATGTACATGCACATGTACACACGGTTGTGAATTTACAATGCTATTGAGGAGTCTAGTACATGTTGTAGGATCATAAGTATGTATATATACATGTGTACTATAATGCTATTGAGGATTCTAGTAGATTCCATTAGTACATGTACATGCATATGTATACACAGTTGTGAATTGACAATGCTATTGAGGAGTCTAGTAGGATCATAAGTATGTATATATACATGTGTACTACAATGCTATTGAGGATTCTAGTAGATTCCATTAGTACATGTACATGCACATGTACATGTACACACATTTGTGAATTAACAAGGAGTCTAGTAGGTTCATAAGTACACATATACAATGTACATGTGTGCTTGTAAACTTTAGTGATGGCTCTTTCTTGACACATAATGTTATTAACTTCGTGTACAGAATGACAGATCAGTAATCAATTAAAGCCACACATTTGAGCTAAATATACTTTACAAATCACCTTCACTAAATTAAATAGTAATTGACAATACTATAACAGTAATGGTAACAGTGAAATACTACATTACACCATCTCTATATCAATACCCAGGTTAATACTGTACTTATCAAATATGATTACACTACAAATGGAAGTTCAGTAGTCATACAATTACCACAGATAGCATTATCAACCAGAAATACTTTCATTAACTAAAGCTACAAAATTTCAGACTAACCTGTAAAATGAGCACCACAGCTATATAATTCTAGTCAGGGTCAGGTTAATTTGACATTTTATAGACCAATCCAAATACATTTATAACAACTCGTATTTGGAGATTCTTGTGTTTCACGAAACTAAATAACGGTGTAGTCACATTTATTATACAATATCTTGATACAAAAACATCACCTGTAGTATATTGAAGGAAACACAATATACATGTATGACACAGGTATAATATATCATTGTATATGTATTATGTACATGTATGTACATGTAATACACATACATGCACAAGTGTCTGTACATATATAGAATATAGATGTATATGTACATGTACATGTAACAAAGCTAGATACATGGATAATTATATTAATGCTAGAGAATAGTGACAACATCACACAATCATAAGGTTTGCTTACAAACAATTGTGTGAAGTTAAATTAAGTATTAGTATGCTCTCTCAATTATCTAACTGGGATTCAGCTATTAGAGGACATGAAGCTTGGGGAATTGTGGTGTCGTCAATGGCTGACAGACAGGCAGAAACAAAATGACGGACAGACAAACAAACAGAGAGAGAAAGACAAATAGACACAAACTTACAGACAGCATACTGACAGACAGACAGGCAGAATGAAATCATACATAGATAGCATGAGGACAAATCATCTTGAAAGAGGGATTAAGAGAGCAAGATGGTTGTTATGGGAGACAGGAAGGAAAGTGATAAATGGAATGGAAGAATTGGAGTTTCATCATTAAGTGATACAGGGTGTGTATTCTCCAGTGAAATATCTTGCGGAGGTTGTCCCTGAAATGAACTGGACAAAGGAAGTTGATTGTCTAATGATGGTTTTTGTGCGAGTGTCTGTGATGAATTTTTTCATCTGCTTTTACCAGAGAGATAAAGAAAAGAGAGACATATGGAATATTTCATCTAAACTGGCCATAGTAGCTGTTGCTGTTAATGCTGTACATCATACCCTTCTGGAATACTTCTCCCAAGTTTGGGAATACTAGTCTGAAATGTTTACCTATAAATCAAAGTATGAAGGTTTACATGTATATATACATTATCTCTCTCACTTACACAAACACAAGCACTAACTATCACATAGTGAGCTTTGGTCGACAACAAAACCAAATAGTAGTTCTTGATAAGATACAAATGAAAGGGGACTCACAATGATTGACACAATCATGGTGCTGTCCCTGAGTCCACTCTTTGTGAAGAAGTTATAACTGGAACAACAGGCAGAATCCAGCAACACAAAAAATTTTCAGCTGTCTGTAGAGAGACTCACAAATACCTTGAGTTCCAGAGTCAGAGATCAATGGGTGCACCGGTGGTGATATACAGGTTGATAGCGATTACGTTCCTTTAGGTGTCACGTGACAGCTACTAACGCATTCAATTCCACGGTTAGTCGGTTACCGAGATATAGGGATCGCTAAAAGAGGAGAAGTATTAATACAGTACTGGAAGATCTGTATTACGGATAAATTTTCTGTAAGTTGTTTGTGTATTTTATATAGCACATTTGTTTATCAGATGTGTGTAGTTATTGATATAAATTGTTAGTATTAAATTTGTTGGTACTTCTACATACCACTTTGAGTTTAATAAAGTAGTAATTTTACAACATTCAGCTAAGAAACGAAGTACCACCTATAATGTAAGTACTAAATTTCAAAGCAATTCACTGAGTCTTGGATGTACTACACCTCAAATTACTGTAGGATGTACTTAGCCAGCCCCTTCATTCCAAGAGGAAGGGTCTGCTCTATTGCTGTATTGCTATAGAACAACTTGTACCTCACACAGAATATACTGTGTTACAATCAGATTTACACCCACAAAAATGTCAATGACAATCCACGTAAAATTATTGCAATTATAATTATGACTTTAGCAGTTGCCCAGCAATCTCCACCACTTACTCTCAGCTGTTTATCCTTCATACACTCAATTACTATTAAAATTCGGTTGCCTCATGCAAGAAAATTTCCTTACTTCTCTCGTGTTGGTGTGAGTTGCATAAGTCCTCATCTTACCGCTATATCTAATGATGTGTATCATCCAAATTTTCTGTCCCAATTATCATATAAAGTTTATCACGATAATCGCAATACTTTAAACCTTTGTGTTACTCCATGTTGCAAATCCACAAATGATAAAGGAGATTAGTCATGTTGCCACTGGAAGGCAAAAGCCCCTTACACAAATGACAAATTACCTCTTTGCTGTTTAGTTGGAACATCGACCTTGAATAATCTGAATAACTGCCAGATCTTGCTTTTGGCTCCTACAATCCTATCCTATCCTTCAACTTCCTTGCTAGCCTAGCTATCTGTGTACAAACTGAACTGCGCATTGTGTCAATCAATAATAATTAATAAAATTAATATTAATAAATATTATAATTATATCTCGATATAGATTCCTGATATCGCTTATCACGATAATTACTTCAGTGATGAAAATATCGCTATATCGATATTACCGCACATCCTTAGCTGTATTCTAAAATTAAAAACACATATGGTTGCTTTAATAATTCATATTTGTAATGAACATACTGAGACACCCAGGAGACACCGTGTTATCATTCAATTTACAAAAAAAATGTGTCCTTTTCACTTGTCTAGAATCATCATTCTTCCAAGTTGCTGCAACTTCAGAACGGATAACTACCTCTTCTTTCTTGAAATGCGTTCCACTCCATTAGTCAGAGTTCTGTGTCGAGTGAGAAAGCATTCATACTTTCCATAACAGCTCCTGTATAATATATTTTTCACTTTCAGTTACTTTGAAGTTAACAATAATGCTAACTTACCTGTAAAGGCTAAAAATTGTACAAGGAACCTTAGTTTTGTTAAAATGTAAACCATGCATAATAATTCACTAAGTCATTATTTACTTATGACCATTTGTGTTGCTATCACTTCTGACTTTAATCATCAACACCATATTTAAGTCTTTTAAAATTAATGTAATTTAATCCTATTTGTAAATTCCATAGTAATTATATACATCCTCTGGCATGTTATTATGATCACCACATCAAAGTACTGTACAAGTACATGTATATACTAATTACTATGTGTGGTAATGTATGCCCTTAATTATTGACTGTATGTCTACTATTGTTCATGTATCTACTCAGTATATCCAGTCTGTATGTATTTAATTTGTTCCTGATAATATAAAATCCACTTCTCGTATGTCTCTATAAATGTTACTTTTATTCAATGGTAACTCTGATCGGTCACATCTAATTTGGTGACGAGGATAATCTAAGAAAGCCTAAACACAGGAACTTATCAGAGTTCAATGCATACACTGAGGATGACTAGCCCTCATATATAGAACAGATAAGCCACGCCAATGACATCGCTGATGATGGGAAGAAGAGATCAATTTTACTGGGTTCATGTGGAGCACCAATCTAAACGGTAATCAGGAACCTAGTATTACCCAGAACAACCAATCTCAACTTTCATATCAATATACTGTGGACCAAGTTAAGTCTGTTAAGGACCACTATTGCCTAAAACCTTCAGTGACAGTGCAAAGGCTTGACTTTAACCCTCGTTTGAGACAATCAGGAGAATTCATTTAGCTGCTCCATGCCAACTCTCAAAACAATATGAGTTTGGAGCCACACTGGATGCCATGTTGCATGATAGACTTGTCTCAAGTTGTCTGTGGCATCTATGATGACAGAGTACTAAGGCAGATACTGTCTGAAAAAGATCTGACCTTCGAGACATCACTGGAAATCGCAAAAGGAATGGAGTCAGCTCAGAAAGATGTAGTCAAACCCTTATTCGTGAACACCATTAATTGATCTAATTCTTCTAAAAACCCCTGTCTTCACTGCATAGACAGTCGTTGGTCCTCTGACTGCCCTTTCAAAATACTTTTGGTGCAAAAGGAGGAGACACATCTCAATTCTGTATAGCTGAGCCCTTGCCAATTACTAAGACTAATCACCTTGTTGACAGTACGTATGAGGCAAATGCTTTGTTCGTTATCAGAGACCAGATAACTGAACCACTATGTGTCACAGTATTCCTGAATGATCATGCAGGTTGATACGGAAGCTTCCATCTCCCATCATGACTTCCACGGCCTTCAACAAGTATTGAAGATTTATATGCCACCCTAGCAGGGGGACATACATTTACTAAACTTGATGACGTTTTATACAACTATATATAACTCTACATAGCTAATATACTATTAATTTTATTACAGTAAGTTTACCCTCTAACTATTTCTATTTTGGGTCAGGTGAGAAGAAGTGTGTGTCTCGTCAAAACAGACCTAGAGAGCTTTTTAACTGACCGCTTGAAAGGAAACTGATTTGGTATGTTACTATGTACATACTTCTGTTGCTATATAACTATATATGAGTACATTTCTAACTTTATTACAGGAAATCCACAATATATAGACTACTGAAAAGAAAGGTCGAGTGCAATTACAAACAAGAAGGTGTGGCTCTTCAATAACAGAAGAACTGACTGCTTGGAAGGCAATTGACTTGGTATGTTAGTATATACGTACTTCTGCTGCTTATATAACTATAATTTATGTATTACAGGAAGTGCACAATATACAAACTGCAATTTTTTTGCTAAGAGAAAGGGCGAGTCCAATTCCGTGCAAACAGAAAAGAAGGCGTGGCTCGTAATAAAAGAAGAGCTGTGTTTGGAAGGAAACTGATTTGGTATGTTATAGTAAATACTACATACGTAGGTATCTCTTTTGCTTGTAAAGCTATATATGAGTACATAACTAATTTATTACAGAAATACACGTTACACTGACTAAGTATTATTATTTGTAAAAGGAAAGGCTGGGTCCCAACGACGAAGAAGAAGGTTGTGGCTCGACAAAACTAAAGCTGACTGCTTGAAGAAAACTAATTTGGTATGTTACTATATACGGACTTGTGCTACTTATATAAATATAGTATTATTACATATACATGTAGTTAATATTATATCAATAATATTACAGGAACTACGGAATAAATATAAGGACTAAGTAAAGATAAAGCGCATTTCCCACTCCGTCCTCAAAACAGAGAAGGGCGTGGCCCGTCGAAGTGTATTTGGAACAAACTTATTTGGTATGTTACTTTTACATTCCTAGATAGTTTAATTAATGTATGTCTATTTTATTAGAGGAAGTGCACAGCCTATAGTCTTGCTGGCCATCCTGTATTTGGGAGGGCCAGTGAGACTACACAATGTATTTATTGGGAGTTTATTGATGTAACCATTGCTACTAACAAATAGAAACGATTACTTGTATAAATAAAAATCTCATCCAACTCTAACAATGATAAACCCTAGAATAATTTTACACAATCCGGATGACATAAATCCATTGTCAGTTACAACCAGAAACACCTTATTTATTGCACTCTCAGTTTTAGTCTTTTAGGCCAGCCCTAGTCTCAAGTTACCAGACCCATCCTAAAAGGGAAGGGTCTAGAGACAAGCCTATATATGCTTCGTTCAATTACTTATATAAAGTGTCATAACTATCTAAATCATATTCATGAAGTTATATAATTATATACATGAAATAAATAATTATATTCATACTTTACATGTATGGCTCTGGAGAGTGCAATAGCATTTGCTATGAGAAAAAGCGGTGTCGCTGCATTGAAAGGAAAACAAAGAGATTGCATTTTCAGATTTGTTGAAGGTAACGACGTTTTCACGTCTTTACCCACGGGATATGGGAACTACCTGATTTATGGTCTTCTGTCAGATCTCTTTCTACCTATTGGTTCGCCAAAGGCAGCTACACTCTGGCAATTTCTTCACTAAATACTCTCCCTTTGCGTTGATCTCCTGAATAAGCTCGAAATACTTATCAGTTTCATTCTTACACTTGTGGGGGCATAGCCAAGTCTCTCTACCAAAACTCCTTCTCTCCAACAATAGTTTTTGATAAGGAAACAATTCCAACCCTTCTCTAGTGGCTTCTGCACTGTCTCCGTACAATTTCAATCTTTTAGTCTTCGCTGTACCTTTACTAACATCACACTTACAGAGAGCACAGCAATCCACCATTAGCCACTTTGACATGATGAAGGGAGGAGACTCAACGTAAATCTTAAGGAGTTTTACACCCAATGTTCTTCAACAAAGTGCATATAGGCTTGTCCACAGAATTTTTCCAGCCTCTTCACATGAGAGGAAAGATCTGGTATGGCACAGATTTATGAGTTGTTCAGTTCCTCAGAATTCCTGCAGTGTATAAACAGTTTACATACCTAGTATTAACACACTCAATGAATTTTATTTTAAAAGTCCATAATTAAATTCATGTTGTATAACTGGTATATGTGTACAATCGCCAGACCCTAGTCTCTATGGCCATCCTGTAGTTGGTAGGGCCCAAAATATGACTCGTTGAATTTCTGTAAGTACTTCAGGAATGTGTGTAGTATATACCACTCTGATTGTAGTTGTCACATGAAGCCTAAAGGAATGTTAATTACGAATCATCTCATTATTCATCAAGCAATGAGACTAACCACACCCATTCAACAGATTTATTGTGTGTAATTATGTTTGTTCATAAACCAAAAAGGCCACATTAATTATAGATGCGAAAGTGCTATGCAAAGCAGCTGATCCGTCAACTGTGTCAATTTATGTTTGATAGCTACTATTACACGACTGATAGGTTATAGTCAGTCTCACGCCACCAGTGTCCTACATTACAGGACGGGACCGGCTGGATACTGTAATCGTAAAACCGTGCCTCCTACATGAATATGTTCAGGGCTAATCAAAACATGGCAGACATCACAAGGGATAATACAGTGCTCTGCTTTATCCATCATTATTTGTAAATTAATTTATTAATTTGGGTTAATTATCCACTGATTATGTCATGTGATAGTTTGCCAAGGTTTGTGATGCGAGTTTCCAGATGGTCCCATCCTGTAACGTGACTGTCATTTGGCTACTCAAGACTAATTATAATAATTATGCCCTATTATTTTTAACTTGTAATTTTTAATTAATAATAATATTAATATTGCCAGTCATCATTCAGTAACATACAGTGATATCCAAACATAACACTTTGGCACAAGTTGCTTCCATACCGCTTTGTAAACATGGTATTCTCTTATATACAAATTCACTTACAGCATTTCAGTTTCTTGAGCTCCAACTATAAATCGACAAGCCATAACAACAATACATGAGTGTGAACTGCACATGTGCATGCCACGTGTTAACCCCTTAGATAAGGACACCTCGTTATACGGGACAAAAAGGGCCATCCCAATGGTGTCCTCTTTAGAGGGGTTTTACTGTATACACAAACTAAACATAATAATTGTAAGTATATATAAATACTTATATCCCGTTGCTAGGTGGTTGCTAAGATTAGGTACAGTGGGCCCACCCCACAAAACACCATATTGTAATTGTCCTCCCAAAACTTATTATCTTCTGATCAGCTTTATATCGTCCTGTAATTGAAGAAATATGGTTAAAATTGCCATTTTTGCAATCGCAATAAGTACAAAACCACGAAAGCCACGCCCACCAATCATGGCGTGCACCAAGTACAATGTATTTTCAGAAAACAAATAGAGCCGTTTTCTGAAAATTCATTTTACTTTTATAGTTACAAGAGGCTGAAGAAAGCTGAATTCTGTAGCTTTTCACTGAAACCATAAAATCTACCTTTCTAGACACTATCAAACTCCGATCTTTCTCAGAGAGCAACTGCAGTTACCCTGCCAGGGTTTCCCGCCTACCGCCCCCTCCACCACCCGAAGGGTGTGTTTAGCTTTCTTTCTGAAAGTAAACTATCAGTGAAAACATTTAGGCCCAATAATTATACCCCCGGGTGCATGTGGCTTCCAAAAGATACAGAATTGAACCAGACTAGAAACTAATTGGAGTAGCATCCGCCCACGGAAAAGACTGCAACCTTAACCCTTAGAGCACTGAGCCTGTTTTTCAAAATTCTTCCCATTTCCAACACTGGCGACTCTATTGCATATAATTTGGCCACCATTCACTTTCTCTACCCCAAACTTGGCTCCTTTTCTGACATGGAGTACTACTTCCACCAACTTGCTTACCGGGACTCAAAAGTCCCCAAGCGCATCGTAGGATCAAATCAAATGCAGTGCTCTCTCTCTTTTGACTGGAACTGGGGCTAACAAAATGACCCCACTGCATGTTGGCACCAGCTACACCCACGATTTCAGGTTTTACAGCAAGGAAAATGCCTCAGCTACCCACCAGAGGGCGTGGGCGGGGTCAAAAATTGCTAAATTCGGCGGCAGCGAGGGGGTTGCGCCCCCTTCGAACCCCCGCATTAACGGGGGGACACCCCCTTTAAAATTCCCCCCGCAGTCGTTATTTAGGCCAAATGGCGGCCGAAAAAACATCCACTTTTTTAGCCACGTTCATCAGCTTGTGCTTGACGCATATTACAAGCATTTGGACAGCTTCGTGTAGCCAGGAACAGACGGCGAACCACGTAGGGGTGAAATGTCACATATATGTGACATCAGTGCTCTAAGGGTTAAGGAAGCTATGTCATTGCTGGGCGCTTGGTTAATTAATGGGTGTGGCACGTAATAGAACACTAACTTGAGCTCTACAGACCAACAGGAAGAAAGCAGCTTGTAGCTTACATAGAAACTGCCTTGCTCGAAATTTATTTCTATAGTTCTTCAAAATCCTTTAAAAGTATGGAGAGTAGATATTCAAAATAATAGCTGTTGTGCCTTCAGGCAAGAGAAAGTAAGCTGTGATCAATGTTGAACACCACAAAGCAATCATAGGGATATGTTTTTCTTCACATATCTAATGCATCATGAATATCATAATAAATTTACATCTTGTGAGATCATACTTCTTCAATACTTATGCATACATGTATATGTAATGGTGAATAACTGTACACTGCTGATGCTAGTGAATAACTGTATAATGCCTCACACTAGAAGGCATTGTAGTACGGGGATATTGCTTACATTATATTCAGAATAGAGCTAGAGCTTTAATTAGTTATGCACATGCTTACCTGTTTGTACGCGCTTAGGGGGGATCTTCATAATGAGGTTATTTAACCTCATTTCACCTTTCAAGGAGAACAAACCCTGTACTCTGAAGGTCAAACTACTCATGATGGGTGCCCCCTCCTGAATGAGATGACTATCCTGATTGATCCATTTAATCTATTATTTAACAAATGGCAAATAACTATACACTGCCTCACACTAGTGAGGCTTTGGAGTAATCAGAGTATAGGGGTTTTACTTACATACAGTTCTAATCAGAGCTCGAGCCTGTCCCAAACCTTTGATTATTTAAGCATATGAATATGTGTGTAATTGCACACGTGACTAATTGATTGATTGATTGACCACAACCTAAAGCTGACCTTCAATTTAACTGTTTGTGACTATCTAGTTTTTGTGTTCTATATCATTATTATCTCTGGTGATTCTGAATTATTATTTATCTCTGCATTGGTGACCCAGGACGCAATATTCACAGAGATGGCAGTGAGAGCAGTCAACCTCTCTTCTGGCCTGCTGCCCACAAGTTTGGTTTGCACAGATAGAAGCACAGTCAACTCTTTTTCTCCTGATATTGCTACTGAGGTCCACAACCTCATTTTGACACCGCCCACTGGGTCCTGTATGACTTTCTGAAAGAGCAACTTATAAAACAAACGGCCGCTTCAGAACAACACCAATTGCAACAACTCTTCAACTCTGATGATCGAGCTATAGGGATCGTAAATCATCTCAACTATTCTGTGGAATACAACAGTTGTTAGGTGATAAATGCTATTGATGGATCTTTCCTTTGTGAACTGTTTGTTCAACATCTCCTACTTAACGTACGAATGGTTTTAGCTTTAACTAATGACATCACAGGTCTCAAAACTTTGCTTGTCTTGCTGATAAAATCATAGAGGTAACCACACCCTCAGTTTCGACTGTAACAGCATCTCAACTGATGACAGAAGTAGAACAACTCTGTACAGAAATTACAGAACTCAAACATTTAGTAAAAGCATTCACTCCATACCCATCACAAAGGAGTCAAAGCACAGATCACAATCTTGGTCATCGACTGATAATTATTGATACCATACTCGATTTGGAGACGGTGCCAAAATTTCAGAATACCCTTTTTGTATGTTGGGGAATGGCCAGGCCAGCCACTAGTGGCAACAGCTGTCACTGGCCCACTATACTGTGCAGTCACTTATTTAACTTATCTACTAGCAGTGGCCTAGCTAGACTAGTAAGCATGGTACGACACACACTGGCGTGCACCGAAACCTTTGCGACCTGTTTGATTATTCATGCATGGTCAGTGTGATTGTTAATACACATTAAAACTAAATATAATGATGATGATGTGTATGTGCTACACACTATCTAATTTGTTCATGATACTTTGTACATGCAGTTATTCCAATCATCCACACACCTCCACAGCAAACCTCTACTCTCAGTTTAATAACATTATACCTATGATTAAAGAAAAAAGGACATTTTGTACTGACGTTGTATATTGATAAATCAATTGTACTGCCCTTTCAGTGTTGATTAAATGTGTTTGTAGTACTTTGTACATGCAGCCCCATCCTTATGAGTGATTTGACATGTATCAGTATGGTACACATTGTAATATAAACTGAACCCTTTATTATTACATAATATATAACATTATAGGTATGGTTGTTATTTATTGAGAAACAAGACACTTTCTACTATCAATGTATATAGGTACTTCAATTTGATAGCTTTTGCATACATATTCAGTAGAGCTAGATGATAATATATTACATTAGTATGTCTTGAGCTTTAGCATGATCTTTACATAATGGCAATATTTTACATACAGATATTCATAATGATTGATCTCATACAATGGAGAGTTTGTATTGGAATGTGGTGTGGTGGTATGAAGTCTGTCAAGAGGAAAAGTCATCCCGGTATACAGTGGATGAAAGATTATCACTTGGAGAATGAAACTCTTGGAATATGTACGAATATTCTTAGAACATTACTCAGTCATACTAGTGTGTGGTTATATCCACTAACTGTGTGTATATTTCTATTACTGATACTCTCTGGTGATGTGGAATCAAATCCTGGACCTTTGGGTTAGTTATTACTATGTTTAATATAGTAGTAAACACACATGTATATATTAACTAACTATAAATATAATTTATGTTTCATGCACTATAATCACTTGCTATTTCTATATTCAATAACAGAGATTACTCCTGGTAAAGCAGTACTTCTGCTCAGTGATTGTGGATTTAATTTTAAGAGCAATTGGAATCGATTTTCAAGCATCTTGAATGTTCCACTAGAGCTAAAGGAAAAGATGAGAGCTATAATAAAGGAAGATGAAACATATGATTATGCAATAGAAATAGCATTGGATTGGTGGATTAAGAACACATCAGAAGCATCATGGAAAGAGTTAATATCATCAGTAGACATGTGTGGAGAGAAAGATACTGCAGATTCAATGAAGAAAAAACTGAGTGAAGAAGGTAATTACAATTTATTGCCATACATCCACTGTAAAATGAAGTGTAACTACACATTATGGTGAACCTCTCCATTATTGTATTCATTACACTATAATGAAAGATGATTTTTATTATCAGGTATGGGAAGTTTCCCCACAAACTCTGCAGCTCACATACCACTCTCCCAGCTCAAAAATAATATTAATAATTAAATGAGGATATATTTTTGGTCTTGTCAAGCATTTGGCCACATTTAAAAGAGTAGCACAGCGGGCCTTAATTCAAGCGTTTCATGGGGATAATACCCCACACTTGTATATATGGTGTGTTACTGCCCCAACTACTTTAATTAATTTTGATTTGTCAAATATTTGACTTCAGTGGTATATTGCTAGAATGTGACAATAAAATTTCATACTTCTCGATAAGAAGATTTTAAAAGCTTGTATAACTACACAAATATGTACATGTTTGCTTACCATACACTCTTGTTACTTTCAGGTATATCAATAGATGAATGTGAAGAGAATGACATTGTAACAGTAGCAAAGAAAATATTAAGTAATGAAGATCGTGAGAAATTACAGATACGAGTAGCCCAGATTGCTATCCTGAGGGATTGGAAACGTGTTGGACAACTACTAGGATTAGGTTCTGTTGTAGAAGAGATTGAATATAATAACCGTGATAGAATGTCAAGCTGTGTGTTGGAGATGTTGAATAAATGGTTGAGGAAAGATACAAGTTTCTCCACATATGAAGAAGGGCTACTGAAATTATCCACTACACTTGATATGGTAGGAGAAAATGCCTTAGCAAACCAACTGAAACAAGAATGTGGTAAGTGGAATGGTGTTTGAGAATACGTGATGATACTAATAGTAATGAATACAACATTTAGTTCAGTAGTGGTATCTACATACAAAAGATATGTAACAGAATCTTTGCTATGCTTTCTGGTATAGCGTACATATAACATAATTATATGTGACCAGTGACCTGTGCATGTTCAATTTTTTTCCATAATGGTTTGTGCAATTAATCATTTCAGCCATCTTATAAGAAAACAAATGTAACATTTAATTTTTGAAAGCAAGTTGTTGCACGTCCCAGATACCAATTTTGTTAGTGTCTTGCTGATAAATAAACAGTTGATCTTAATCATTTGGTAAAATAAAAAAATCAATTTTCTCAAACAGTCACATGATTATATAGATATGTGATACTTCAGTATCCTCTTATACTGAATGATACTTCAGATGTTTCATGACTCATGTCTGGTAATATCACTCCTCTATTGTAATTGAAGTCCACTGGAAGCTAATACAAGTTTTCTGTGAAGTATTTGTTAATTTTATATGTTCAGTTTCTTTGCCTGTACTGAAAATTCTAATAAAATTGTACATCCAGATTTTTGCGACAGTGATTTTTGCAATCTAACTGCAATATTTTGGATAGTGTGAAATTGTTATGGCTGTATTCCTAACAGAGTCTATGATTCGTGGATATCACATTTAGCAACATGATTATATGTAGTAACCAAATCAACACTTCACTACCTTGTAAATGCGAAAGACATAATTCTGGTGATCTTTTAGCTCTTACTGAGCTCGACGATGCTGATGTTGTTGGACACATTCCAAGAAAGATCTTGACAATATTTTGATTGGAACTTTATTTGATAGATATTGTTTAAGGTCTGGTAATCCACCTGTTCTGTTGAAGTTTGATAAAATAGACATCTCCCACATCCACTGGTAACACATGGTTTAGGGAAAAAATTTCAAGAGGTTTGCAAATGTTGCGAACAATTGACATCATAAAATTAGCATAACTTTGTACCTTACCCGCTATACAGTATACAGTTTTAAAAGCACTATGACTTCACTAATTTCTAGGGACATGATTGGTCATGCATATAAGTCTCTTGATAAGTAATACAATAATTATATAATATACATGTATAAATTATATTGCTCCTTTATGATTAATTATTTAATTCGTTGTTGCAATTTTTATGGATGAACAATTGCTCATCTGCTATGGAAGTGGCTGATAGAGTGACCAGCCACTTTCACAGTCAGCAATGGATGAGCATTGTTCATTAATAGAAGATTACAGCAATAAATTCATGTTTATCACAAGGGAGCGAAGCCCCATTCTAGAAATGAGAGATCTCATAATATGTACCATACATTTCACACAGGTGTGTCATTAGATGAGTTATCTTCTCAAGTCACCACTGATACTGAGAGATATGTTCAAGGATTGCGTGATCAGTATCTGCAAAACCCTGTAGTATATAATGACTTGTTAGATAGACGTGTTGGTGGAGACAAGTTTGGACAACTAGGACTCATTAAAGGACATGGAGGATGTCTTTCTGAACCAGAAGGGATAAAGAGGTTATGGGATATGTTACGAGGGAAATTAGATAACATTATGAATGTATCAGAGAAAATAGACATACAAGATGTACTGAAACATAATCATGATAATAGTCCAATCAAAGTAGTAGTTGATGGACCTCCAGGTGTAGGAAAAACTACACTTTGTCAAAAATTATGTAACATGTGGGCTAAGAATGAACTGGAGAAATGTTCCTTTGATATTGTCTTTCTTATTTCTCTCAGAGACGAGGAAGCATCATCAGCTAAAAACATCTCTGATTTTGTTTCTTTATTTCATGGTGATGAAGAGATTTGTGATAACATAAGTAAAAAAATTAAGCAGACAAATGGTAAAGATATGTTACTAATATTTGATGGATGGGATGAGTTTAAGGGAAGAGACCAAAACAGATCATTCATACTGGATATTATTCAAGGAAGACAACTACACAAATGTAATGTACTAGTTACTTCACGTACATATGCTTCAGCAAAACTTCTTCAACTACACAGTGTTAATCGTCATGTTGAAGTATTAGGTTTTGAGGAAGAAGAGATTTTTTCATACGTTAGGAATGAGCTGACTGAAGAGAATGCTGAACAACTAATAGAGCAATTGGAGATTAGGGAAGATGTCTTGTCATTATGTTATATACCTTTTGTATGTTCCATGTTAGTGAGAGTTTATCAGCTGAGTGGCTTTATTCTTCCTAACACTTTGACAAAGATTTACAAGAAATATATACTTTATGCTGTAAAGAGATCAATGAAAAAAGAAGAACTTGATCCAGACACAGTTGAATCACTTGAAGAACTACAAGAAGATCAAAAGAGAGCATTTGATGAACTTTGTTGTTGTGCTTATGAGAAGCTGAAGACACAAAATACCACTTTCAATAGAAATGAAATACTAAAGTTATCACATTCATTCAAGTGTAAACATTTTGGATTAATGAACTGTTACAAGATAGCAGACACCACTAAACATCAGTTTCTTCATCTAACCATTCAGGAGTTCCTGGCAGCATGGTGGATAACTCACCATGATGATCAAATAATGCTGTTTAGAAAACATTTCCATGGAGCTCACTTTCGCATGACACTAAGATTTGTGGCAGGTTTGACTCAACTTAAAGATGACAGCTATCAAGAGTATTTCAATAAAGAGGTAGACTTACAGTGTATAAGGAAAACATTCTTTAGTTTTGAATGTCATCAGTACTCTACGTTTCATGAGAATCCACAATTGCTTTGTAATGACATTTGTCATTCATTGAGTAAATATCCTCTTCATGAACCCTATTATGATACAGTTACTATACAATTACTTCATCTAATTTACGAGTCTGAAAACAAAGTGTTGTGTCAGATATTTGTTTCTTCCGTTAAAAACTCCTCTCTCTGTGTAAATAAAGTGTATTCATCACAATTTGATTTATTGTGTTTGTCCTTTCTCCTGAAGAACTCAAAGATCACTTGGAATTATCTCCATCATGGCTATGTTCATGACAAGCTGAAACTTTCCAATGAAGATTCAAACATGACTAATTGCATTGTAATGAAAGGAGTATATAATTATATCACATCAGTACTTAAGATACACAAATCCTCACTGTGTCAGTACCTTCAAGAAAGTTATATTAACACATATGGTTCCATAGCTCATGATTCAGTTGTGATCATGTTCACACAGCTATTTAAACTGCATCATCTGAATATCCTACATGTACACATTGAACAGTATAGTACTGACAATTCAGATATTGATCATGAATTATTACAGGAAATGGAGAAGGTATTGTCTACAAATCATACTATTAAAGAACTTCTAATTAATTTGTCACTTATGAAATTCAACTCATTAATGAATAGTTTGCTTTCTGGAGTAGAGAGAAATGAAACAATCCAATTCCTTTCACTATCATCAGACTCTACTTGTACTAATTCACTACAAATTGAAGAGCTATTGAAAAACAACCAAACCTTACAAGCTGTTAAACTGAATATACCTATTAAAGGAATACTCCCATCTCTATGTATCATACCAGCTAATGAATCTCTTACAGCACTAAATATCAGTAATGATACAGTACATGATATCATAACATATCCTGTAAAGAAAACAGAAACTTTGTCACCTGGATTAGAAAATGTTGGAAGAAATATTACTAACTTGAAAAGTCTATTCCTATATAAACCATTGATGCCATTCATTATCTATTTAGATTCTAACCCTTTTCTACACCATCTGGATATAGTACTAGAGAAGGAAAGAAGTCTTAATGAACTATTTAACATTCTCTCCAGTAACAGAACTGTCATAGCTGTTAGAATAAACTGTGAAGACATTGGTTTGTTTCATGATGAAGTGGGAAAATTTCTTCAATTGATGTTGTCATCAAACAAATCAATACAATGTCTGGAGATCAAAAGCCGAGCATCCAATTGTACATTACTTATCAAATACCTGACTGCTGGTCTGAGAAGAAACAATACACTACAAGAACTGAATGTAAACATTGAATTTTCAGAAAATATGAATTTTCAGGAATTTTTTGAAGCTACTGACAATCTGAAATCACTGACAATGATATTTAACATATTAGGGATATCAGATCAGGTGTTTAGATCACTATACTATCATGAAGAGATAATTCCTCATGTCACAAATATGTTAAACAGAAATGAATACATGAAGTTCCTGAAAGTTATATTCATCACACGTTTATCATCTAAAGATACATATAAAGAAGACTGTATACCAATGATACATCAATTCTGGGACACTGTGTTACTACATCTATCATTATGTTATGTTAGGATTCCAAAATCATCTATTATGGTAGATATACTAAATGATATGAAGAAAACACTGATTACTCAACGTAAAGAAAAGAAACTTGGTCCACATCCAATAGTAGAAATAACAAACACAGTGTCAGATGAAGAAATGAAGAAGATTGCATAAATAATACACAGTACTAAATAATGTAATAATAATTGTTCTGTTTACATATAATTATTATAAGTGTAAAATATATTTTATGTTTGTAATTATGTTGTTAGTGTTTATCTAAACTGAGATCTCAACTCTACTGTTACATCATGAATCTCTACATCAACTATAAGAGAAAGAAAATGAAGTTATGGGAATATTATTAGGTACCCAAAGTTCATCACTTGAACATAATATGGGATATAATTCTATTTGTGTATGTGTAAAGAGTCTGAGTGTGTACGTATGTGTGAAAAGTTTGTAATTTGGTGTCAAGTATAAGCCCATAAAAATGTCCAAAAAAACGTTTGGCCGCCTGTTCCTTTAAATATGGAGCATGAGAATTTTAAAAAGGGTGTCCGACATTAATGGGAGGTTCTAAGGGAGTGCAGCTCCTTGCCGCCCATGCAATTTGGAGATTCAGTGACCCGGCCCATGCAATTTGGTGGGTAGCTGATACATTTCCCTTGGTGCAGAACCCAATTTTGTGGTTGTGGCTGTTTCCAACATGCAATGGGATCATTTTGTTTGCCCCAATTGCAGTCAAAAGAGGAAGCACAGTGCATTTGAATTAGTCCTACTTAGTGACTTTCGAGTCCCACCAAACAAGTTGGTAGAAGTAGCTTTCCATTTAGGAAAAGGAGGCAATTTTGTGGGAGAGAAAGTGAATCGTGGCCAAAATATATGCAGCATAGATGCCAGTGTTGGATATGGAAAGAATTTCGAAAAACAAGCTCAGTCCTTAAGCTTGTGTGGCCTTAAAGTAAGTACCAAATCAGATATAGACTTGACATGTGTATGAAAGAAGTATTTTTGGCAAATATCGAGGTTGATTTCATGTAATTATTCAGGTGAACAAAAAATATGTATAAATATATATATACCTTGTTCTTTTAGAAGTAACATAATTTTATAGCATCAGTAATTTTTCACAAGCATTTATACTAGCTAGCCTCAATCATCAATTTAATCTCCTGTTTTCAAATTACATATATAGATTATAGATTATAACTAGATTGACAAATTCTTAAATGATATAGTAAACCTGACCTTGTATTTATTTCAGGAAAGTGGTTATACAACACAGTCACCAAATGAAGAGTTTGATTAACTTGAAAAGATCACAACAAACATAGAGAAGGCCTATAAAGACCCTCTTCATTGAGAGATGAAATGTTTTCTGACATTTCACTGTATGGAGCATACATTCTTATTAGCCAAATTTCCCTATTATGTATGGCTTCTCTTCCAACTCAGTGCAGTGGATTGAAAACTATATCTGAGGTAGACAACAACTCTTTATTCCCTTGCTACTAATACTGTCACTAATCTATGATATGGTGAAAAAGAGAGCATGCTTGCAATTAAATGTAATTATTGAGTATAGTAGACAACATATTTAGGGAAGTTCAAAAATATAAAACTATTAAAAATCATCGTTAGCTTCATTACTTAAACAACCAAAGATTATTATTTTTACTTTATATTGTTATTAAATACTTTCATCAGTGAACAACAGGGCGAGTAGAAAAATACAATTAAGAGTAATTATTCAGTATAATGCACCATTAAATGAAAATCAAGTTATGGACGATTGAATATAGAAACTAGCAAAAAAACTTATAACTTCACAAAGATACAGTGAACAACAGGGCTTGGAGACACATACATTAAAAGTAATTATTCAATATATATAATGAACATTAATAGAAAATCAAGTTAGGAATGATTAGAATATAGAAACTAGTAAAGGTCCTTAGCTTCATTACGTAAACTACTTTGTACCAAACCTATTGTCTGTCATTAATAAATACTGTCACCAGTCAATTATACATTGAACAAGTGGAATGGGGCCGCAATTAAATGTAATTATTTGGTATATTCACCTTTAACAGAAAATCAAGTTATGGATGATTGCATCACAGAAACTAGCAAAGATCCTTAGTTTTATAACATAAACTACCAAAGATCTGTCATTATTAACTTACCAGTCCATTATACAGTGAACAATAGGGCTAGGAGACACATATAATTAAATGTAATTATTTAGTTTAATGCACTATTAAATGAAAATCAAGTTAGGGATGAATGGAACATAGAAACTAGTAAAGATCCTTAGCTTCATTACGTAAACTACATAAGATCTGTAATTATTAACTTACCAGTCCATTATACAGTGAACAATGGGGCTAGGGGACACATAAAATTAAATGTAATTATTCAGTTTAATACACTATTAAATGAAAATCAAGTTAGGAATGAATGTAACATAGAAACTAGTAAAGATCCTTAGCTTCATTACGTAAACTACATAAGATCTGTAACTATTAACTTACCAGTCCATTATACAGTGAACAACAGTGCTAGGAGACACATATAATTTATTCAGTTTACTGCACCTTTAAAACGAAATCCAGTTACGGATGAATGGAACATAGAAACTAGCAAAGATCTGTTTAGCTTCACTTTACATTACAAATTATTAAAGATTCGATCACTATAGATACAGTTATCAATGTCATACACAGCTTGATGATAAAAATACAAATTAAATATTGAGTATAATGTACCTTTAAATGAGCAAAAGGGTGAGTTCCAGTCTGTGCAATTACAAACAAGAAGGAAATTGACTGCTTGGAAGGAAATTGATTTAGCAGGTTACTATATACGTACTTCTACTGCTTATATAACTATGTATGAGTAACTAATTTTATTACAGGAAGTGCACAATATACAAACTATAAACTACATATTTTTTGTAAAGAGAAAGGGCGTGGCTCGTCAAGACAGATTATCTTTGGAAGAAACTGATTCGGTATGTTGCTATATACATTCCTACATAGTTAATATCATATCTATTTTATAGATATATATTATAGTATTAACTATAAACATACACATATAATATATATTATTACATGTATATATATTTACCTGTGTTGCTATAGAGGAAGTACGCAACCTGTCATCTCACTAGCCAGCCTGTATTTGTGAGGGCCTGTGAGCTCGTGCAACCTATATTTTTAGTCATTGCACTGCCTAGTCTGGGCAGCCAGCCCCTTCACAAAGAGGGAAGGGTCTACTGTGGCACACAAGTTGTGCAGTTCCCCATTCAATAAATGTCATAGAAGTCCATACCTTAAGTCTACTTTTAATTGTGTATACTGATTGTAGTGACTATGATGTAATTATCGCTAAAATTCAGGCTTATTTGTTGTGCCTCAGAAATTCAATAAAATTATAGTGCATGCTAAATGCAAGAGTTTTAAAATCACTAAACGTAATGGACACAATTAGTAGTAGGCTTAAATACCAGTCCCTTTTTCTCTATCAGTGTTTTTTCTAGGATCATAATTGTTATTTGCCCTGTCAGTTTTTAACTTATGATTTATTACAATATTAATGTTGCCAGCCATCATTCAGTATAATACTGATTTTTTATCTTAGTAGTATGGTCAAATTCTGCTTATTATTATTTTCTTCCATCACTGCAATAATAGAATTGTTAAAATAACAAATGTATTGGTTAGTGTAGTTACTTGGATTAGTTGGTTGTTCAGGATACATACATCTAATGCCGTAGATACATTGTACTAATTATATTAAAATACTTTAGCGATATATGTACCACTTATAATCAATTAGCATGCCTAATATTCCATATTAGATGCACAAAGATATTTACACTGATTTCATTAAAGTGTTTATTCTGCTTCTTTGTACATCTAATAGACAGGATAAGGAAATTGCAATTACAATTATTGGATTATAAATACATGTATATCCATAACAACCCACACAACTAATTAAATTACAATTTCTATTCGCAACTGTACTAACCAATAAATTATTTATTTATTTTTGCAGTGATAAACTGCCTCGAATTCACTGTTTTGATCCTAAAACACAATTTCTTTCTTGTCAGTTGTACATTGTCATACAACCTAACAAACACTTCTTGAGGTGAGTGAATCAAAATTAATGATGCACTGATAATCAGATCAGTGTTTGGTATCTATAATTAGTTTTAGTAAACTAATACTTATTGAGGAAATGTTCATTTTATTTGAAATAATCAGAAACCTGAAGGTAGATGTAATATTGGTATTTGTTATCGATACATATCTAAAGTAATTATTGGTTCATCAGTACAATGGTAAACTTTTTATCGCTACATCACTAATAACATCCAATATCTTTTATTCAAGTTGTAATCAGTCTCCATCAAAGAAGCGAGACATTATGTATTAATATATCAACTAAACAAACATTTAAGTACAAATTCTTATATCCTGTTGCTATATAGTTTATATGATTAGGCGCAGGAGACATATGTACCCACCTCTCCATACTCTGATTACTCCAAAGCCTCACTATCATCAGTATACTTTAACCATTAATGAAGTACAATGACTACATTGGAGCTACAAAAATTACACATATGTATAAATATTGAAGAAGTATCATCACACAAGATGTAAAGTTATTATGCATGATATTAATTATACCAAAACCTCTATTCATTATAATTCCACAGTGGGTTCACACTCTTAATACATGCATAAATGGTTATATGTGCATCATCCTTACTGTAATTATTATAAATTAGGCCTAATTGGTATACTTCATGTAGATTTTGTAGCAGTACTAGTATAAATGATAGAATGATAATATTTGGGGCACAAATACAATATTAATATTATACTTGTGCCTCCAAAAATTAGGAGAGAGTGTGAGAGAGATTTTTGCGATTGAGTGACTGTGCTAAACTGCTATGTTGTAATGTGTCCATGTGGCAATCTCGCTTTATCAACCTATTGAGGGAGTGCTTCACCCTGAAGGAATGGGCTGGCTAGATAGCTGACCTCCTGATTGTGTTACATGAGGACACACCCGTTAACTCTTTTTAATATATTATTATACAGCATTTAATAAATGATGAATAACTATACAATGCCTCACACTATGTTCAGGGTTGGAACTAGAGCCTGTCCACGCCTTTTTTTTTGTTATGCATGTGTACCTGTTTTGGAAGGAAAGTACCTCGGGTTATTTAACATCATTTCACCCAAATGGACAGACATGTCCAATTTCCTCAAACCTGCTGTGTGTGGATAGCCATTGTTGACTTAATTTCACTAGTTAAATGAAGTAGTTCAGTATCATAAACAGCACACAAGCACAACTGTATTTATACACATAATTATTTGTACTGATATAATCAACAAGTGTATGACAGTTTCATTGTGTGAACACCAGGAAATCACTTCATTAGTGATTGTAAGATTATAGCTAACTGCTGTCATGAATGTTTGACATACTGAAGCAGCAGTTGCGGTAGCTGCTCCTATGCAGAAGCTGTGCACATGTGTATTGTATAGGGTCATTCTGACACACCCATTACTAATAAAAGAACATACATACACATGTACATGTATATATATAATTCATGAACAGGGTTTTTTAGGGGGTTTGGGGAGGGCATTTCGCCCCCCTCGAGCTTTAGCCTGCTATATAATTATGCTGAAGTGCTCACAAAGTACATACATTAGTATTATGTATTTTAGTTCCAACCTCCAACCCGCTCTCCTCATTTTCTTGAAACATTGATTTGCCCCCGCTCAAATTTTTTTCTAAAAAAATCCCTGCATGTATGTTTATGAACATGTAATGTGTAATGTGTATACAATATACTGTACATATACATGTACTGTGTAGGTAAATATACATGTATACATGTACAGTATGTACTGTGCATATGTAATGTGTAGATACATACATGTATATTACATGTATGTACATGTACATGTACTGTGTATACAATATACAATATACATATACATGTACATGTACATGTACTGTGTAGGTACATGTACATGTATCCATTAACTACAGTAATGTAAAATGTACAGTGATAGTTATGTACAAATGTCCCATGTTGTTTGATTATAGATATCATCATCAAATCATACTTTCTAATATACATGTAATTAACTATACCTTGTATATAATTTCTAATTCAGAAATCTTCTTAGGTATTGTAGCCTTTGATTTTAATTCTCTTTTCTTACCACTACTAACTGTGTAAAATGGAAATCATAATAATTATAATATTACATGTATACTACTTTTATATACACATGTATGTGTACATACAAGTACATGTACATTGTATATACGTACATGTACATGTATACAACATACATGTACATGTATATAATACATGTACATGTATTACATGTATATACATGTACATGTAAGTCAAGGTCTCCATTAACTCGTTGCGTGCCACGCGCCTATTTATAGGCGCGTTATTTAATTAAATTGTATTATTGACCAGTGCCACGTGCCTATATATAGTAACAGGGGGAAACCAATGTTTATACAGAGCAACCACATTGTAGAAACTCATTGAAGTGTCAAAAATATATAAGCATCTGTAACAATGAATTCATGGCTTTTTCAACTTCTGTTGTATTGGAAATGATTGGTGATTGGAGGTCTGATGAAGAGACTAGTAACAATGAGAATGATATAGGTACATAATTATACATAAAACTAAATAAGAAAACAATAAACAATTACTATATTCAAGTAATATTACATAATGGTCATAACATATGAAGGAGTTCTTGTTGACCAATTAACGAGGGACTACATCCAACAATCTGTTCGTAAACCTCTAGCAGGAAGACTAGATTAGAGAATCAGCCTGAAAGACTAGATTGAAGAAAACATTTCCTTGCTAAAAGAACAGTAAAAGAGCAGTATGAATGTGTTGCAGCAAATCTAATAAGAGAAAGAGAACCCTTTACCATTGCAAAACATGCCAAGACCGTCCCCCTTTATGCCCTATCCCTTGCTTTGAAAAGTACCACAAAATAGTCTATATAAGCTCCCATATCATATATAAGTGACTCTCTAGTTACTAAACTGTACATTTACTTTATTTCTTTGGTTTAATGTTTAAAATTAACAAATACACAATGAATTACAACAATACTATCAATTTTTCAAAGATTACTTACCTCGTAGCTGAATATCACTCTACATATCGATAACTGAAGTGATACAACCAGTCTTCATGTTTTCCAAAGGTCTATCAAACGTCAGAGAGTAGGAAAATGGCCTTACAAGACGTTACAGACTTAGAAAATACCCGCAAAAGCAGAGCGTCTGAAACGTTGACCTTTCTTTCTGACCACAGAAATTAATTTGGTATTGGGGAATTACCCCACGAAAATTAATTAATTTTGTAATGGCACGCAACGAGTTAAATAACACACTCTCTTCACTAGTGTATCATACTAACTTGTGCTTCCTTCCTTTTAAATGTTTAGCGTCATGCCCACACACACTTTAGAAGGTCTTCCGTCCAACTACATGTAAGTGAGTTAAAAGACTGTACTGTTCAAAACGAGGATGTTATACAGTACTAAAGTTATAAAATTATAATAGCTAACTACAACTTTAAAATCTTATTCAAGAGTTTCATTCTAGATCACACGTCAAAACAGTAATCAGTAATAATATAACATAGTATTCCTCATTATCTAAACATATTTTATAGTTACTGACCTGGTAGAAGTTCAGGTGATGCTTCTGGTATTGATGTTGAGGGAGGTGTAGATATTTTACTGGAACTCATACCGGCCATATTTGAAGAGAAGGTGGAGTACACCCACGCAGAAGAGAAAGGGCGGGTCATTAAATCTCTGGGGACGTACTACGGATATAAAGAGGGGTGTAGGTAGTCAAAACAGAGGCGCTTGAAAGGAAACCGATTTGGTATGTTGCTATAGACGTTCTTCTGTCGTTTATACAACTATATATAACTCTACATAGCTAACATACTATTAATTTTATTACAGGAAGTTCACCATCAGGCTATTGCTATTTTGCGTAAAGGGAGAAGAAGAGTGAGGCTCGTCAAAACACAGCTAGACGAGCATTTTAACTTAAAAGGAAACGAATTTGGTATGTTACTATATACACACTTCTGTTGCTATATAACTATATATGAGTACATTTCTAATTTTATTACAGGAAATCCACAATATATAGACTACTGAAAAGAAAGGGCGAGTGCAAACAAGAAGGTGTGGCTCGTCAAAAATAGAAGGGCTGACCACTTGGAAGGAGATTGATGTGGTATGTTACTATATATATACTTCTGCTGCTTACATAATTATAATTTATGTTAGTGCTTAACTAATCGTATTACAGGAAGTGCACTTGCAATATACAAGCAACATATTTTTTGCTAAGAGAAAGGGTCAGTACAAACAGAAAAGAAGGGCGTGGCTTGTAATAACAAAAGAGCTAAACTGATTTGGTATGTCGTTATATGTACTTACCTCTGCTGTTTATATGACTATATTTACATATTTAACATTATATCAACTGTATTACAGGACAATATACAGACTAAGTTTTATTTGTAAAGAGAAAAAGCGGGTCAAAATCTGCGCCAACAGAAAATAAAGGTTTGGCTCGTCAAAACAGTTAGGAAGGAAACTGATTTGGTATGTTGTACTAATTACTATATAGGTACCTCTGTTGCTTGTAAAGCGTATATGAGTACATAACTAAATTTATTACAGGAAGTACACAATATACAGACTACACATTATTTGTAAAGAAAAAGGGAGGGTCCAAACCGTGCCACAGAGAAAAAGGGCGTGGCTCATCAAACAGAGGAGCTATATACATTATAACTGACCGTTTGAAAGGAAACTCATTTGGTACGTTACTATATACAAACTTCTGCTGCTTATATAACTATATCATTAATTTTATTACAGGAAGTACAGAATACATATTGTTTGTAAAAAAAAGGGCAGTCCCAGCCACACAAACGGAGAACAAGGGCGTAGCTTGTCAATAGAGCAATTAGTATAATTTGGAAGAAACTGATTTGGTATGTTACTTTTTACATTCCTACATGGATATGTATATTTTACTAGAGGAAGTGCACAGCCTATGGTCAAATTCGCCAGCCTGTATTTGGGAGGGCAATTAGACTACACAACCATTTCATTTAGTCTCGTGTAGCCAGACCCAACCCTCTGCTATATGACGGGAAGGGTCTGGTCAACCGACTGTACTAGTGTTCATCAAGAGTTTAGCCAGATTTTTGGGCTGCTTTAGTGTGTTACAAACTGCTTATAATATTCATAACAAAATAAGCTATATTCATAACTATACTTTCCCAGTAAACCAGCTATATGAATATAATTATTACTGTTATGAATTCAATTACCAGTTTGCCAGATGCGGAATGCTAGTACAGTGGGTTGACCAGACCCAGCCTTCCTGTCACATAGCAAAGGGTTGGGTCTGGCAGCTCGAGACTACTATTCATTGGGAGTTTCTTAATAGTAGGCTAGGGTAGGCTTTAACCTACACAGAGATTTTGATCTTAATTACTTCTCAAAATATTGTATATATTAATATTAAAATACATTATATACTTACAAGATAAATAATAATGATAATTATGTTGGAAATATAATTGTTTTCCAAAAAAAATTTTGTTTCTTTTCAGTAAGTACAAATGAGACCACTTCTATAACGCCATATTAAACGAATAGGGTGGGTCAGTTGTTACGAGAATTATTAATTACCACATATATTATGAATATTTAATTAGCTATAATTTACGGCTTGCTTGACGTGCCATTTGTTTTAAGCCTACCCTATTCATTCTTCCTGGATACGCCCTTGTTCCCATTATAATAGAAATGATCGCTTCTATAAATAAACCACACCCAATCCTACAATGATAAACACTAGAATAACTTTATGCATGGTCAGTTACATCCACAAACACCCACATATTCATTGTATTGTCAGTTTTAGTCTGGTGGGCTAGCCCCTTCACATAGAGAGGAAGGATCTGGTATGACACACATAGTTGTGCAGTTCTCAGAATTCCTGCAGTGTATAAACAGTTTACATACATAGTATTAACACACTCAATGAATTTAATTTTAAAGTACATGATTAAATTCATGTTGCACAACTGGTATATGTGTACCATCACCAGACCCTAGTATCATGGGCCAGCATGTTTTTGATATGGCCCAAAATAGTATTCAGGAATGTGTGCAGTACCACTCTGATTGTAGCTGTCGCATGAAGCCTAAAGGAATGTTAATTACCAATCGTCTCAGTGTGGCTAGATATTCATCAAGCAATGAAGCTAACCACACCCTTCCCATAGTTTTATTGTGTGTCATTATGTTTGTTCATAAACAAAAATGACCATGTTAAATTATAGATGCAAAAGGGCTATGCAAAATGGCTGATCTGCCAACTATGTCAATTTATGTTTGATAGTTACTATTACAATGCTGATAAGTTATAGTCTCATGTAGCCAGCTTCTTGTGTTACAGAACAAGACTCTTGGATACTGTTATTTCAAAACATTGCCTCCTACATGAATATGTTCAGGGCTAATCAAAATCCATATCCTCATGTCTCTGAGGTGTAGCCAGGAATTTGGTTGTGAAGCCATTCAACTGTTTCAGCCATTTTTATGGGCTCACCACCAAAGCCATTTATGAACATTTGGAGTGCTTAGGTATGCACTCCCAAGTGCATGGGGGTCAAATGTCACTGATATGTGACATCTGTGTTCTAGGGATGTATTATCTCATGCCTGCATATCATATGCACTCCACTGATACCACTTAGCTTTATCTCAAGCATGTGTTCTCTGTATGTTCCATTCGCAATAACAGAGTCCCAACATGATGACAATTGTTTGAAGCATTTAACTACAGATGTGAACACAAATACATGCATAATTATAGCTAAAATTATTATGAAGTTTAAATTACAAGTGGAACGAGCGCCGTTGGGACGGGACCCTCGCCTATGTGGCAAAGTAATACAAACACTCCATTTTTAAAAAAAATATAATGAAGTGTATGAAACAAACAACACTTTTGTTACATGGAATAGAAATACAAATTTGAAAACATTTCATTATGGGCATTAATTAAAACTGTTATATAATTATATATATATATATAACTTTATATCCTAAAAGACAAAATAAGAATATCAATGAAAGAAATGTATATTTTGTATATATATTATATCTTACATCTTATTCTCTGTTTTTCTTCGAAAAAGCTCTCAAGTCTATCTCTAAAGTCTCCGTGGGAAAACGAATCACCTCTACCACGTGTTTAGTATGCAAGCATGCACATACGTGCACATACCTGTAAGTGGAGCTAGGTAGCTCTCTATCTTGCATCAATGGTGATGTAGTAGCAACCATTAAATCGATTGTTTTGGTGGTTTGAAGTGTTTCTTGGCTAGCGACAGCCATGCAAGAGGATCACCTATGTTTTGTGTGTCTATATTTACTCTCGTTATTGCCCTCGTTTCAGCTTAAAGTCGTGAAACGGTAACTGTGAGTTATAAAACTTGTTATAACTTTAGAACAAAAACGTTTTAGAACAATTCCTACGTTATTTTTTTTCCTTGTATAATTTGAAGTGTACCAGTACCCCTTTTGAAATGTCAATGTTTTTATTTTGCAAGAAAAATTGCTAACACACACACACACACACACAGACACACAGACACACAGACACACAGACAAAATGGTTACCGTACACTTCCGCCTATGCTACGCGGCGAGGGTAATAAATGCATAAACAGACAAAATTATAATAGATACTAAAACTGAATTATAGTACTGTAATTCGGGTAAATTTCGTACTATAAAAATGTTCGTATAACAAAATTTAAAAATTCGAAAATAAACAGGTATTTGGAAATAAATGGTATTCGTAAATAATAAGGATGTGCGATAATATCGATATAGCGATATTTTCATCATTTACTTTATTATCGTGATAAACGATAATAGAAACACTGATCACGATATACATACACGTGTGTTTGCACATGCGCATTAGACTTTTGCACTTTACAGTTTTTATGTCCAAACCACAAGAATATGGATGCTAGTTCCACTGTGTCTTTAGCCCCTCTTTCAGGGGGTAAGAGCAAAGTTTGGCGTTTTTTCGGGTTTCAAGTTGATGATAAAGGGCGACAACTAAATAAAAAAGAAGTGTTTTGCAGTGTGTGTAAGGGTCGCTTACCCTACAGTGGCAACACAACAAACTTGCTTTATCATTTACGAACTTGTCATGAAGAGGACTACAAAACAGTTTCATCATCATCCTCTTCATCTAGTACTAGTAGTTTATCATCGAATCAAACTACCCTTACTTCATATGTCGCAAATGCCAAACCGTACACAAGAAGTTCTTCCCAGTTCAAGAAGTGTGAAGATGCACTACTTACATTCATCTGTAAGGACATGTTACCAGTGTGTATTGTTGATAGTCCTCATCTGAAGCTGTTTATTGAGACCTTGGATCCACGATACCAGCCTTCATCCAGAACTCATTTCACTAGAATTTTGATTCCTGAAAAATACGATAGGGTGAAGCAACTTGTAATGCATTCTCTGCAAGAAGCAGGTCATTGCTCGTTGACAACAGATATGTGGACTGGGTGTCACAATAGATCATATATATCTCTAACCACACATTTTATAGATTCTACCATGAAAATCAAACATTACTGCCTCATGACTAAAGAAGTTACTGAAACACACAGTGCAGAAAATCTTGCTGAAGAGCTGCGTCAGGGTATTGACGAGTGGGATCTATCTGATAAGTTATATGCAATCACAACTGATAATTGTAAGAACATAGTCAATGCTGTAGTTGATCATTTGAATGTGCTTCATATCCCTTGCATTGGGCATACCCTCCAGCTAGGTGTTCAAAAGGCGTTTACAATAAATCGTGTTGCAAACGTTTTAGGAAAGGTACGCAAGTTAGTACAACACTTTCGTAAATCATCTAAAGCAATGTATCAACTGAGAGCCAAACAAACTGTGTTAAGCCTCCCCAAACATGAATTAATCCAACAATGTGAAACTAGATGGGGTTCTACTTATGCAATGCTGGAAAGGTTTCAAGAACAACAGGCAGCAGTATGTGCTGTTTTACTTGATAGTCCCAACAGAGTTCATTGGAAGTACTTTCCTGAAGGAGAAGATTGTACAATAATTGAGGAGCTTTTGAAAATTCTTAAACCATTTGTACAAGCTACAACACTGATGAGTGGATCATCCTACTCTACTATTGGAATAATTGCCCCTTTGTTATATAAGTTACTCGAGAAGACCCTTGCTATTACTGATGATGACAGTACAACAGCTAGGAGTGTAAAAATGGAAATTTATACTGATCTACAGGATCGTTATCAAGCTAGAGAACTTCGACTTTTGTTCAAAAAGTGTGCCTATTTTGATCCTAGATTCAAGGATCTTTCTCCATTTGTACCAGAAGATGAACATGATGATATTATCGAAAGTATCAAGCTTGATATGCTTGCATTAGTTCCAGAAGAAGAAGTAATACGCTCTGAAATCCCCATCAATACAGAAGATCGGCCCTCTATTATTAATAATGTTAGTAAAGACAGTAATTCTCCTGAATCTACTTCTGTCGTATCCAGTGATGCTAATCCTCCTAAAAAAAGGAAGATTGCATCATCTCTGTTTTCAGATTTTTCTAGTTCAAGACATCATAGAGGGAATTCTGCATTAGACATTGTGGAATCAGAAATTAGACGCTACAATGAGGAAGATTTACTAGATTACGATAGTGATCCTCTGGAGTGGTGGGGTAAACATCAACATCACTACCCTACCATGGCCAAACTAGTAAGAAAGTTATGGTGTGCTCCTGCCACTAGTGTACGTTCTGAAGAATTATTCTCGTTGGCTGGAAACGTATTATCACAACGTCGTAATAGGTTACTACCAGAAAACGTAGATCGGTTGGTATTTTTATGTAACAATATTAATGAAATAAACGAAGTTGATTAAAATTTTGTTTACTTTTGATTACTTTACTTAACTCCATTACTTTTTTGTCTTTTCTTTGGTGTTTCTTTTAATTTTTGTTATATTTTTTGATTATTTTTTTTTCAAACTGAATGAAATGTGTAATGATTATCGTGATTATTGGGATAAATGTTGATATGATAATCGGCAAACAAGGTTTTAATGATACACATCCTTAGTAAATAATAACGTACACACGTACAAACATTTATACATACGAAAAATAAAAATTCGAAATATTTTAGAGACGAAATATTCCCAATTTACAGTATATAGAAGCTAATAATTGATTATCATTGTAAAGATATTGATGCATATTAAGACATGTTGTATCTGATTCTATCGCTTTGTAACCAATAAATTAATTATCCTGCCAATCATTATAATTATTTATCCTGGCTGATTCATTATGTATTACTAATATTAATTGTTTTTCTATTAGTTCCATACAAGAAATGATTGATCTAATACAATGGAGGGTTACTATTGGTACATGGCACTGTTCCAGTAACAACAGGAAAGGATCAAAAAGGAGATATGATCATGAAGAAGTATCACACTCAGTGGATGAATGGTGGATTGGATCACTGAGGTTATTACAAGCAATACTCACTGTAGCTGTCATATTATCCTATTCACTTGTCATGATACTACTATTACTATGTGGTGATGTGGAGATTAATCCTGGACCTATTAATATAGGTGAGGTTTGTTTGTAATACTGTAATGATATAAATCATAAGTCTTTATCTATCACTTTAGAATTAACTGCCAATAAAGCATTGAATATTCTTCAACAGAGTGGTTTTAATATACCAGAGAAATGGAACAGACTTGCTGGTATTATTGGTATCTCTATTAGTGAGAGAAAGAGGTTAAGAGAAGAGGCACAGACAACACAGGACTATCACTTTGCTTTAGAACAAGCATTGGATTCTTGGATATCAAACACACCACAGTCATCATGGGAGGGATTGTTATCAGCAGTTGAAAAGTGTGAAACTGATGAGAATGTTGTGTCTACACTGAGAAAACTATTGGATCTTGATAATCAGCAGAAGTCGAATGTATCTTCTTTACTGGACTCATCTCATCACAGTAAGATACTATATAAACACTAAACACTATGTATTTTGGGGATGTACAATGTTGGCATGATATAATATGTATCTCTATATATAGCAAGTAATGCTTCAACTGTAAAGCCTGTGTAAGCACATTTATCATTGTTGAAATAGCTGCTTTTCTCTTGCTGGTCATAGCTTGACTAAATGTTCTTTTAAATGTGACATCAATTAATTGATTAGTGGTTGTAAATATCAAATTATTATGTATACCTTATGTGACACAAGCATGTAAATATATTATATAGACTAACCCCTTAAAAAACCATCAGACTATACAGGCCATAAAATAAATTCCCATGTCTGCATATTCTATGGATAGTTCATTTCTTTGTACACATTCAGTATAGATACCTATGGTGTGTGAAATGATTTCTGCATGTAAGAGAAATGTTTCACCTTTAATAATTCTGTTCTAATTATTATACTTATGCTCAACATTGATCTCCATTTAGCCTCTACTTCTGGAAAACCACAATCTATAGATGATTCGTGTACACAGATATCTTGTGAACCAAATCAGTTAACACCATTTAATATACTAAAGAGACATTTCTCTGAAATAATTGATGTGGTCTCTGACCCAAATAGACTTGCTAATGATTTGTGGGGTGTTGATCTAATATCTAATGTTGTTAAAGATAATGTCATATCTACTCCAAGTGTTCCTCGTTATGAGAAGGCCAGTAAATTACTAAATGAAGTTCAGAGATCTCTTAAAGTCAATACAAATCCAGAGACACTCATTTCTTTGTGTAGAGTATTAACCAATCAGAATAACTCAGTGATATCTATTATATGTAAAACTATGATGAAAGAATTAGGTAAGGATTTGAAGTAATTGTATTATTATCCTCATAATATATTCACACACAAACATTATAGCATGTAAAATTAATTATAAAGCATGAAGAAAGGGTATATATAACCACTGATCTAACAAACTTTATGTCGATATAATTCAATGCCTGTAGAGATGAAGGGTATCTCTATATACTACTGAACACAGCATGTAGTTAGTTATACACCACCTAGACATGGTTTATATATGTACTACTATTTAGTAATGTAATTTTTCATCCAGTGCACTTTATTCCTACCTGCATTAATTTTATATCAGCTACGTTGTCATGGTAACGCGGTGTATTATACGGTCACTTATAATATTTATATTTCATACTTCGTTCCATTGTATATTACATTTTGTAATGATTGTTATATTCATCAGGATTATCATCAACTTCATCACCAACTGATGAACTTATAACTGAAAGTGATATATTTAGCAAGGAGTTACAAGATTATTATAAACATGAATTACCAGATGTTGATGAACACAAGTTTGGACAACTAGGACTCATTCAGGGACATGGAGGATGTCTTTCTAAACAAGAGGGAATGAAGAGAACATGGAACATGTTACATGGAAAATTAGATAACATTATGAATGTATCAGAGAAAATAGACATACAAGATGTACTGAAACATAATGATGATAATAGTCCAATCAAAGTAGTAGTTGATGGACCTCCAGGTGTAGGAAAAACTACACTTTGTCATAAACTGTGTAACATGTGGGCTAAGGATGAATTGAAGAAATGTTCCTTTGATCATGTTTTTCTTCTTCATCTTAGAGACGAGAGAGTATTATCAGCTAAAAACATATCTGATCTTGTGTCTTTATTTCATAGTAGTAAAAAGCTTTGTGAAACTGTTAGTGATCAGATCATGGAGACAAATGGTAGAGGCTTGTTACTAATACTTGATGGATGGGATGAGTTTAAGGGAAGAGACCAAACGAAATCATTCATACTGGATATTATTCAACGGAATATATTACAGAGCTGTAATATAATGATTACTTCACGTACGTATGCCTCATCAATTCTCCTTAAAAAAACAAACATTCGTCATGTTGAAGTATTAGGTTTTCAGGAAGAAGAGATTTTTACATGTATCAGGAATGAGCTGACTGAAAAGAATGCTAAACAATTAATAAACGAATTGAAGATTAGGAAAGATGTCTTGTCATTATGTTATATACCTTTTGTATGTTTCATGTTAGTGAGAGTTTATCAGCTGTGTGACTTCATTCTTCCTAACACTTTGACTAAGTTTTACAAGAAATATGTTCTATATGCCGTAAAGAGATCAATGGAAAAACAAGAACTTGATCCAGACACAGTTGAATCACTTGAGGAACTACAAGGAGATCAAAATAGAGCATTTGATGAACTTTGTTGTTGTGCTTATGAGAAGCTGAAGACACAAAATACCACTTTCAATAGAAATGAAATACTAAAGTTATCACATTCATTGAAGTGTGAACACTTTGGATTAATGAACTGTTACAAGATAGCAGACAACACTAAACATCAGTTCCTTCATCTAACCATTCAGGAGTTCCTGGCAGCATGGTGGATAACTCACCATGATGATCAAATTATGCTATTTAGTGAACATTTCCATGGAACTCACTTTCGCATGACACTAAGATTTGTGGCAGGTCTGACTGAACTTAAAGATGACAGCTATCAAGATTACTTCAGTAAAGAGGTGGACTTACAGTGTATAAGGAAACCATTGTTTGGTTTTGAATCACATCAGTACTTTATGTTTCATCAGAATCCACAAATGCTTTGTGATGACATTCGTTATTCAATCTGGACTGCATATCCTCTTCATGAACCCTATTATGATATAGATACTATACAATTGCTTCATCTAATTTATGAGTCTGAAAACAAAGTATTGTGTGAGATATTCGTTTCATCCATTATAAAATCCTCCCTTTGTGTAAATAGAGTGAAGTCATCACAATTTGATTTATTGTGTTTGACTTTTATCTTGAAGAATTCAAACATCACTTGGAATTATCTCCATCATTCATATGTACAAGACATGCTGATACTTTCCAATGAAAATTCAAACATGACTAATTGCATTGTAATGAAAGCAAAATATGATGATATCACATCAGTAATCAAGATACACCAATCATCATTGTGTCAGTACCTTCAGGAAAGTTATATTGAAGTATTCTATCCATCTGGTACAATACATCATGATTCAGTTGTGATCATGTTCACACAGCTATTTAAACTGCCTCATCTGACTATCCTACAAGTACACATTCGGTATTTATCAACTAATCCACCAGAAGGTCATAGTGATAATGAATTATTAGTGGAAGTGGAGAAGGTATTGTCTACAAATCATACTATTAACGAATTTTTAGTTGACTTGTTACATTTGAAATTCAACTCATTAGTAAATAGTTTGCTTACTGGAGTAGAGAGAAATGATACAATACAGTCCTTTTCACTATCATCAGCCTCTACTCATACTAAGTCATTACAAATTGAAGAGCTATTGAGAAACAACCAAACCTTACAAGCTGTTAAACTGAATATACCTATTAAAGGAATACTCCCATCTCTATGTATCATACAAGTTAATGAATCTCTTACAGCACTAAATATCAGTAATGATACAGTACATGATATCATAACATATCCTGTAAAGAAAACAGAAACTTTGTCACCTGGATTAGAAAATGTTGGAAGAAATATTACTAACTTGAAAAGTCTATCCCTATATAAACCATTGATGCCATTCATTATCTATTTAGATTCTAACCCTTTTCTACAACATCTGGATATAGTACTAGAGAGTGAAGAAAGTCTTGATGAACTATTTAACATTCTCTCTAGCAACACTACTATCATAGCTCTTAGAATAAACTGTCAATACATTGATTTGTTTCATGATGAAGTGGGAAAATCTCTTCAATTGATGTTGTCATCAAACAAATCACTACAATGTCTGGAGATCAAAAGCCAATCATCCAATTGTACATTACTTATCAAATACCTGACTACTGGTCTGAGAAGAAACAATACACTACAAGAACTGTATGTAGGCATTGAATTATCAGGAAATATTAATTTCAAGGAATTCTTTGAAGCTACTGATAAACTAAAATCACTGAGAATGATATTTTACACATGGTGGATCTCTGAGCAGGTATTAACATCATTGTATCATGAAGAAATAATTCCTGATGTTACAAATATGTTGAAGAGAAATGAAGACATGAAGTTTCTGGAAGTTATATTCTATCCAGTACATTCACTATCTGAAGATACATATAAAGAAGACTGGATATCAATGATACATCAATTCTGGGAAACTGTGTTACTACATCCATCATTATGTTATGTTAGGATTCCAGAATCATCTATTATGATAGATATACTAAATGATATGAAGAAAACACTGATTACTCAACGTAAAGAAAAGAAACTTGGTCCACATCCAATAGTAGAAATGACAGACATACTGTCACCTGAAGAATCGAAGAAACATTTTTAAATAATAATACACTGTACTAAACATATAATAATATTTTTTGTGTTTACATATAATTATTATAAGTGTAAAATATATTTCATGTTTGTAATTATGTTGTTAGTGTTTATCTAAACTGAGATCTCAACTCTACTGTTACATCATGAATCTCTACATCAACTATAAGAGGAAGAAAATGAAGTTTTGTGAATATATAGTTGTTAGTTGTAGGTGCACAAAGGACATCACATGAATACAAGTGTTTGATGTAAGTGTATATGTATTGTATGTATGTGTGTATGTAGGTATGTGACTATGTGTGTATGTATATATGTATGTATGTTCGTATGTACATGTATATATGTATGTATGTATATATGCGAGTGTGTGTATATGCGACTATGTGTGTATGTATGTATGTATTTATGTATGCGACTATGTGTGTATGTATGTATGTATGTATGTATGTATGTACGTATGTATGTATGTATGTATGTATGCGAGAACGTGAGTGTGTATGTATACGAATATGTGTGTATGCGTGTAAGTACAGTACGTATGTATGTATGTATGTATGTATGTATGTACAGTATGCGACTATGTGTGTATGTATGTATGCGTGTATGTATGTATGTACATACATGTATACATGTCAATATAGGTGTATGTATACAGTTGTATATGTATGTATGTATGCAACTATGTGCGTATGTATGCATGTATGTATGTATGTATACACATGCATGTATGCGACTATGTGTGTACATGTATGTGCGTATGTGATTTGTGTGTATGTATGTATGCATGTAACTATGTATATATGTATGCACATGTATGTATGTATGTATGTATGTATGTATGTATGTATGTATGCAAGAACGTGAGTATGTATAATTATATACATGTACATGTATGTATGCATGCATGCGACTATATATGTCAATATGTGTGTATGTATATATGTATGAATATATGCAACTATGTGTGTATGTATGTATGCAACTATGTGTATATGTATGTATGTATGTATGTATACACATGCATGTATGCAACTATGTGTGTATGCATGTATACAATTATGGGTGTATGTATGTATGCGACTATGTAGGTATATATGTATGTATGTATGTATGTATGTATGTATGTATGTATGTATGCGAGTATCAGTGTACATGTATGTACATGCTTGTATGTATGTATGTTGTATGTTTGTCTGTGATTATGTGTGTATGTATGTACATGTATATATGTATGTGCATGTATGCATGTATGTATGTATGTATATATGTACATATGTATGTATGTACATATGTATGTATACGTTGATGCGTGTATGTAAATATATGTATGTATGTATGTATGTACATACATGAATGTTGTATGTATGTATGTATGTATGTTGGTATAGATATATCTATGTATGCATGTATGAGTGTAAATAGAATAGTAACAGTAGAGCAGGTATATGAATTAGAATGTGAATATAATTATCAGAAGTATAATAATTAATATAATGACAGTAGAATATGAGTAATTCAACTATTCATCATACTAGATTATATTATGAATAATTCTACTTACATATTCTACTAGTATTGAAGTTACTAGTATCTGTATCTTCAGTTGTAGGTAGTGAGTGGACTTGACTTTGTATTTGTGATGGGCAAACCATGGACAATCTGATCAGATTGTTTCGACCTATTGGGTCTCATCAGCATGGTGTATCCCAAATTCACAATACAATACATTGTTACATTGAACAGAATGACACATAATGTATGTTATATTATGAAAATATAGTAATTATCTAGTATCATGTCTAGTATCTTCAGTATCTCAAGAGGTACTACTAATATCAGAGGAACTATTAGACCTTTCAAAATCAAGTTAGATTACAAATACAAGCAGTTGTAATACAAAACTGAAATACTTACTCTTTGTTCCAACACCTGTATCAGAAGAGACAGCACTGTTTTCATCATCATCTATATTGTCTTATCTTTTATCATCATTCTACCTCTTTAACAAAATCAGTATACCTTTAAAATATGAGCTGCTAGTAGAATAGAATTTAACATACATACGTATAGTACAGTATATACATGTATATATATATATATATATACATACATGTACAATGTACATATATACAATGTAGTGAATGTACATGTACATACAATGTGCATGCATACATGTACTTCATACATACATACATGTACATGTATATACACATGTACATTAGGGATGGGTGAATATGAAAATACGTGTCAATAATTATTGTCTGTGCAAGTATCACGATCATTGCGATTATCGGCTATCTTACATATGTATGTACATGTACATTTCATTCCACAATCAAATGGATATATTATTTTATTTGTGGAGTAAACAGTGTTGAAAAACTGATTTAGATGTAAAAGTACTGAAAACCTGAAGTTTTGGCACAATATTTTTGCGATCACGATATGGCAATTAATATTTAGACGATACGATTTTGAGCGGATTATGACAGGAAATTTTAATCACGACTATCACGATAATCAAAATATTGCCCCTCCCTAATTTACATATACATGTACCTGAACTCTGGTACTGTATATGGACATATACATGTACCTGAACTCTGGTACTGTATATGGACATATACATGTACCTGAACTCTGGTACTGTATATGGACATATACATGTACCTGAACTCTGGTACTGTATAAGGACATATACATGTACCTGAACTCTGGTACTGTATATGGACATATACATGTACCTGAACTCTGGTACTGTATAAGGACATATACATGTACCTGAACTCTGGTACTGTATAAGGACATATACATGTACCTGAACTCTGGTACTGTATAAGGACATATACATGTACCTGAACTCTGGTACTGTATAAGGACATATACATGTACCTGAACTCTGGTACTGTATAAGGACATATACATGTACCTGAACTCTGGTACTGTATAAGGAAATGTACATGTACATGTACATAAACCCTGGTGTCATATGAGGCATACAATGTATACACATGTACATGTACATAAACCCTGGTGCCGTATAAGGACATACAATGTATACACATGTACAGTTGTGTACATGTACATTCACCCTGGTACTGTATAATGACATATACATGTACACATTCCTGGTACTGTATAAAGACATATACATGTACACAAACCCTGGTACTGTATAAGGACATATACATGTACACAAACCCTGGTACTGTATAAAGACATATACATGTACACAAACCCTGGTACTGTATAAGGACATATACATGTACACAAACCCTGGTACTGTATAAGGACATATACATGTACACAAACCCTGGTACTGTATAAGGACATATACATGTACACAAACCCTGGTGCTGTATATGGACATATACATGTACCTGAACTCTGGTACTGTATAAGAACATATACATGTACCTGAACTCTGGTACTGTATATGGACATATACATGTACCTGAACTCTGGTACTGTATAAGGAGATATACATGTACCTGAACTCTGGTACTGTATAAGGACATATACATGTACCTGAACTCTGGTACTGTATATGGACATATACATGTACCTGAACTCTGGTACTGTATAAGGACATATACATGTACCTGAACTCTGGTACTGTATAAGGAGATATACATGTACCTGAACTCTGGTACTGTAGAAGGACATATACATGTACCTGAACTCTGGTACTGTATAAGGACATATACATGTACCTGAACTCTGGTACTGTATAAGGACATATACATGTACCTGAACTCTGGTACTGTATAAGGACATGTACATGTACATGTACATAAACCCTGGTGTCATATGAGGCATACAATGTATACACATGTACATGTACATAAACCCTGGTGCCGTATAAGGACATACAATGTATACACATGTACAGTTGTGTACATGTACATTCACCCTGGTACTGTATAATGACATATACATGTACACAAACCCTGGTACTGTATAAAGACATATACATGTACACAAACCCTGGTACTGTATAAGGACATATACATGTACACAAACCCTGGTACTGTATAAGGACATATACATGTACACAAACCCTGGTGCTGTATAAAGACATATACATGAAAATTCATGTGCCTACTGCCTAGCATGCTAGCAATAAGCATAGACAAACACACACAACTAATAAACAGCCACAACGGCTTCATTAAACATTAGAGCAGCGACTTTGGCTTACAAAATAAGCAGCTACAATGGCTTCGAAAAATGTAACACTGAATGCTCAGTCTTGAGAACCAGAAATGGTGGGTTAAAAGATCATGTACACTAAGACTGGTACTGTATACATGTACGTGCATGTACATTTTTGTATATGAACCATAGTATATGTGTTATATAAGTACATATATGTACATGTACATATGCGTATACATGTACATGTATATACAAAACAGGAGTAGATGAAACAAGTCACAAGATGACTTCAATTAAAAAAAGTGTGTAGTAAACATATTCCTCATCCTTTCCTCCCTTTTATCATACAATGAATGTGTGTTCTTACTAAATACCCAAAGTGCATAAACTGTGTGTACATGTACCTCTCCATGTATGGGCACAGTATAGTACATACGTGCAATAATTACATACATGTACATGTACATATGTATATAATTATATATGTCTATTAACTCTATTAATTAATGAACATCACTTACCAAATGGGACGAAGGCAGAAAAACAATCTTCGAAGCTTCGTCGGCAAAAATGAACGAACCTTCGAAGGTTCGCACGTGTTATTATCAATGTTGCTCTTACCTTGTTTGGCAATATAATGCCTCCAAAACTGGATTATTGCTTTATAATAAGTACTAGTCTTGTTCCTGTCACTATTTCTACTTGGATTTAGCATCGCTTGAATGAAAATTTAGGCAGAAACAGCCAACAACTCAGCCTCAACTTTTCTTGGACACACCCACAATTTTAACCACACGTTTAGATTGCAAAAGTGCGCATGTGCAAACATTGAAGTAGGCGTGGCAGCAAAGCTTCGAAGGGAGAAATTTAGCTTCGAATGCGCAGTAAACGAACGAAGGTTCGAATATCCGAACCTTTTCCCAGCCCTAATATATACATGTATATACAATGTACATGTACATGCGTAAATGTACATATAAACGTGTACATGTACATGTACATGTCATGTACATGTACATTGTACATAAATGTATGTACATGTACATATGTGTATGTACACGTACTGTAGTTCCTACATATACATTATATACTATAAATAAAGACATGTTAAATATAATGTCAATTGAACACCACAGTAGTGAGACTGTAATTACTATACTATACTGACAGTAGAACTAAGATAATTACTGTTACTGTATCGTGACATTTTATTGACATATACTGTCATGCATATACAATTACTATTATTAAATTTTAGTTTCTTGGTGGGTGGAGGTGTCCTGGGATTTATACACTATTCATTGTATGTACACATGTACATTGTACATTGTATGGACATGTATTAAGGTTTAGGAAAGGATTCATCATTAACTATTCGATGCTACATGTAATTTCATTTTCAAACTTCACATACACACCCACATTAACAGACATAGTTATATACATGTATGTACATGTACATGTACATGTACATCAGTGTTTTTGACAAGCTCATATGGAGCACCATTGGCCCAAAGAGCTTCTTATTTGGCACTGTACAGTTCTCTCTTTGGGCCAGTAGCATAGATTATATTAGCATTATCTCTTAGTTAATTGGCTCAAGATGTATTCTCAATGGCGCACACACTAATCATTTTTGAGCCAATTTAGCCCAAGCTTCAAAACTTATCAAAAACTCTGATGTACATGTACATGTATACGTATAATTATGTACAATGTACATACCTAAAAGTAGACAACTTGTTCTCTTATTAAACATTGTATCCACTATTTCACTGGCCAAATGAAGACAGGATATATAAATTATCAAATACATGAACTGTACATGTACAGTACACAGGCCAAGAAATAGCTACATGTACTAACCATTTTGAGCTTGTATCTCATACACAATACATGTGTACATGTGTATTTAATGATCACCAGCTGGTTTTATAAGAGCATGTGCTTAGTGTAGCTCAAGCCTTGTGACCAACTTAAAGTTTATGGCAGTTCTGTGCTTCTCTTTTTTCTTTGTGAGTTGCATTATGTATTATAGTTACATACTTGTTATATAAATATACTATTTTATTATTATTATTATTATTCGGACACTGGATGAGTTGGCTAGCCATCAAAGATCTTTAACCCACCATTCCTGGCTCTCAATATTGGGCATACAGTATTGTTTATTTTCTAAGACATTGTGGCTGCTTATTTTCTAAGGCATTGTGTCTGCTTATTTTCTAAGCCATTGTGGCTGCTTATTTTCTAAGCCATTGTGGCTGCTTATTTTCTAAGCCATAGTGGCTGCTCATTTTCTAAGCCATTGTGGCTGCTCATTTTCTAAGCCATTGTGGCTGCTCATTTTGTAGGTCATGGTGGCTGATTATTTTTCTAAGCTTGTTTGTTGTGTTTGTTTGTCAATTATTGTTGCTACGCCTTTTGTTAGCATGCTAGGCACACATGAATTTTTATGTACATGTATATGTACAGTACATATACACATGTACATGTATATACATGTACATGTACATGTACATGTACGTATTATATAAACACTACATGTACAAAACAAAAACAACATAATATCAACAAACACACACATACACACAGACATACATGTACACACACGCACACACACACACACACACACACACATACAGTACATGTACACACATACACACACATATATACAGACATACAGACATACACACCCACACAAACACACACACATACACACACACACACAAACACACGTACCTAACATAATACAACCATCTGAATCCATCTAATCCTGGTAACCAGTGTTGATCCTGTTTCATCAAATCAAAAGGATTGGCTATGAATAAATAATAATGTATTAGTATATACTATACACACATGTATTCATGTATACATGTACATTGTATGCGTACATATACATGTACCTGTACATGTACATGTACTGTAGTTCCTACATATACATAATATACTATAAATAGAGACATGTTAAATATATATACCTGATATACATAATGAATGTAGCCTGATATAAGCTATATGGATATCTCTAACAGAAAATGAACACCATTCAGGAATCTTGAACTGAACTACTTGTTTATTCTCTACTTGTACATCAAGATTTTTAGCCATTGATACTGCATACATGTAACTATGAGAAGAAACACATGTACATGTACGCTAATACATGTTTATGTACATGTACATGTACATGATGTTACAGGAGATGTAGAAAGAAAGAAAAACACTTGAGGCAATGGAAAAATTAAAAATGAGAGTTTCTTCAGTCGGGATTCAAACCCACGACACTCTGTACTCCAGGCAGATTCTCTATCAACTGAGCTACCAAGGCAACCCAGCTGGTAGGGTCTGAATCAAACATCTCATACGCCTATATAAACTGGCTAACTTAACATGTACATGTATATTCGAACCTTGTATAAACCAGGGTTTCAATTGGGAGGGGGGCGAATATGTTGCCACCCTCAGTAAATTTTGTAAATGAAGGTCTGTAAACTACATGTATATATATATTATCTCAAGGTCTCCTTTCACAGTCACAAATATGAATTAATAAAGGTGTGTTTTATTATAATTCATACCTTGGATCAGGTGCTTCTAATCTATCTTCATCAGGTAATGATGCTCTAGTTAATGATACACCAGAGTGTGGATGACTCCAACACCATACCTACAAATATATATACATGTACATGTATGTGCTGTCATCATTCAGTAGTCATGGCTTATTTACTAATGCTTGAAATACAATATTATTGATTATCTCCTCTCTTTCCTTTTAAAGGATCTTGTAGAACTTAATGAATAAAATTATAGTTCTGGTCTCTACGTAAGCTACAAGTGGGTTTCTTGCTGCTGGTCTGTAGAGTTAGAGTGCACATTTTTATTATGTCCCTTCCCTCTTAATCAACTGAGCCCCACCCCCCCCACCCACCGGAATGACGTCACTTTTTTAACTACATATACAATACATAGTCACATGAGACACAAACACACACAATGTATATATGACTACATGTACATGTAAATATAATATAAATGTACATGTACATGTAGATGAAAAGCAATGATAGAAATAGCCTGCAGAGTCATTCACTTATATATTATGCAGTTTCATATTAACTCACAGGTAATCTATTATCTTTGTGAAGACTAGCAGCATATTCTAAAGTATCATCACTGATGTTATATGGAACAACAATGTATGGAGGAAGACTAGAATAATGAAATATATTATTAACAGTTATGATAATAGTACATTATAATATTGACTACATGTACATGTATATAAGACCATTATACATTGATAAGAGCTACATGTATTTAGAGTATGTTACCATGGTTACTGTTTAGCTTGTATTTACTATGGATACTGTACATGTACCTGTATATTTAATGTATTTAAACACTATTCCCGTGTTACTCATAATTATTATCAAATACATGTACACATGTACATGTACATGTAGGTGAAAATACTAATTACATTTGAAGTTTGAACAATCCTGTATTGTCAAAATCCTTACCTACATTTTATACATGTCTTACCGTAGATATTCTAAAAATTTGTTACTCCAATTTTGAAAATAAATAATTATTTTAAGATATCTGCCAGATTTAACTCTAAATATTCGCCGAAATAAAAATTTTATAATTTAACTCTAATTTCGGTATATACCTCTAATTTCGTGTTCACACCTGTAAGAGAAGAGCAATGGAAGATCAGTCAATAAAAGAGAGCTGAATGGCCAAGTAAAATATTATATTACTGTATATACAAATTTATATTCGTAGACTTTTTGCGAAGCTTCAAACCTTGTACCTCTGTTAAGAAAAGGCCTGTAGGTCATCCTAAGAAGTCTATAGCTTCTACAGTGACCGGCGCCAGTGTAGCAGTAACTAATACTTCAGTAAACTATGAAGAAGAAAATGCACACACGCCACCTGCTAAGAAGATACGTGGCCATTACAGAACCTATTCCTTAGATTATAAGATCTCTGTAGTCAGAGAGTTGCATCAACTTGGAGCACAGGTCAGAGATGTATCGGAAAAATTCACCTTCGAAGGTTTGTTTCAACTAGAACAAGAAGGTTCACGAAGGTGTAACACTATGAGTGTGTTAACTTTGTACCTATACAAGTGTTTATCTAATGGGAGACCTCTTAATTCATTTAAGTACATTCTGGTTTTGAAAGTCCACACTCATCCATAGTCTCTTCTCTCTCAGCCATTATCAATCTCCACGTGACAAATGTAATAATTAATCAAGAGTTATAAATAATTATTGCAGCAAATAATTAACCATGTGCTAATTGCGAACCTTTGTAGAATGAATTCTACCTTCGAAGGTAAGGAATTATAACGAACCTTGGAATGTTACCACCTTTGTTTATGCCCTGGTATGTATGTAGGTATGTAGGTATGTATGTATGTAAGCGAGTATATGTATATGCGACTATGTGTGTATGACTGTATTTATGTACACACACGACTATGTGTGTATGTATGTATGCGACTATGTGCGTATGTACATATGAGTGTAAATAGAATATGAGTAATTCAACTAGTCATTATACTAGATTATATTATGAATAATTCTACTTACATATTCTACTAGTTTTGAAGTTACTAGTATCTGTATCTTCAGTTGTAGGTAGTGAGTGGACTTGACTTTGTATTTGTGATGGGCAAACCATGGACAATCTGATCAGATTGTTTCGACCTATTGGGTCTCATCAGCGTGGTGTATCCCAAATTCACAATACAACACATTATTACCAGGGCTGGGATTACACCGAGATTCCTTCATTAATTATCACTAATTTTAAATCTATTGATAATTGATTAAAATCAGTGGAAATAATTTGGCCATTTAAGTCAATTAGTACAGAAACCGCCTCCCATTTGACCATCAAAAAGGCTTCCTGTCAAATCCCATATTGTACATTATTTGCTGTAGCATGCTTGAAAAGAATGTCTTTGGCAATCCATATAGTCAAAAGAATTTTCAATATCAATTGATCAACTATCCCAGTCCTAATCGTTACATTGTACAGAATGACACATAATGTATGTTATATTATGAATATCATGTCTAGTATCTTCAGTATCTCAAGAGGTGCTACTAATATCAGAGGTACTATTAGACCTTTCAGAATCAAGTTAGATTACAACTACAAGCAGTTGTAATACAAAACTGAAATACTTGCTCTTTGTTCCAACGCCTGTATCAGAAAAGAGTCTTCATCATCATCTGTATTGTCTTTTCTTTTATCATTCTACCTCTCTAGTACAATCAGTATACCTCCAGAATACGAGCTGCTAGTAGAATAGAATCTAACATACATGTACATACATGTACATATATATACATCATATATATTTATGACATTTTATGTACACTAGGGCTAGATGATAGTGCTACTATCACTATTATGACATTTTACTGTAATACTATCACGATAGTCAATATATCATGATAGTACAATGTAGTGTCTGTATATACTATTCAATAGTTTTCAAGGTTATATATTTAATAATAAGTAATTTATTATAAGACTAGTGATCCTTACATTAAAGTCTAAATTAGTTTATATCAGATTACATACATAGATACATACAAATATACATCCACATATCATAAAAATATGAAATCGTTAAATAACCAGTAATTTTTATTGGTTAGTGAATTCAGTTATAAAATAACATTAAATTTAGTTTGTCAATTGTCATAGATGTTGTGGGTGCATGGACGATATTATTTTGACATAATGTGCACCAAGTATTGAAAGGTACACTAGAATAAAGTAATTATGTGTTTGCATTTTTGCAGGATACCATATTTGTGTTATATATGTATATAGCAGTAACCTATTCCAGAGTCCTATCATTGATTTCCAGTAGAAGTAGTTGGATGTTTTTAGATTGATGAGAGTTTGTTGGTGCTTTCTTTCAGCTAAAAGAAACATTTATACCACGACAGAAAACTAACTAGCCACCAACTATATTAGTACAAGTAACTCTAATGAGCCAGTAACTGTGTATAGCTAAACTAAAGATTCAGAGGAGAAAGTGTATGTATAATTGAAATCATAATAGTCTTGTATTTGAGTTCAGTAGACTACACACAGCAAAAACAAAACTACTATTTGTATTAGTTAGTACAGTTGCAAGGATTTAACAATTAGTCAGTTATTCAGATTGTTATGGATTCACACATACATGTACATACATGTACATACATGTATGTATGTACATGTACATACATGTACATACATGTGTATGCCATAGCTACTTTGTACTAATAATTATTATAAATCAATTATATGAAGCAGTATAATTTTAGGGTGCTGTCTACTCATGTTTCATACCATCCAAGTATTTACTTAATTTATCATTTAAAGTGATTGTATCTGGCAGTGTTGGCCAACAAAAGGGTTTGGAAACCTGCAAAGACATAATTTAATTTATTCTAGTATACATCTTGTGCACATATTGTAATAGTAACATCATGTATGTAGCCACAACAACCTGTATGACAAACTACATTGAAATTTATGTGTATACTTGTGAATTAATAATGCTATTGAGGAATCTACTAGGATCATAAGTACATGTACACGTGTACTTGTAAATTGATAATGATATTGAGGAGTCTACTAGGATCATAAGTACACATGTACATGTACTTGCAAATTGACACGTGTGCTCGTATATTTTAATGATGGCTCTTTATTGTCACAAAATGTTATTAACTTCATGTACAAAATGACAGATTAGTAATTAATTACAAATCACCTTTACTAAATTCGATAGAAATTGACAATTGCATAACAGTAATGATAATGCTACATTACAGCCTGTCTTCATTAACTCAATAGCCAGGTTAATACTGTACTTATCAAACATGATTATAGTGTATCCACTATAATTATACAAATGGAAGTTCAGAAGTCATATATCTACCCAAATAATTTGTCTTTTTCTCCATCTATGTATCTTATGCTCTGCTCTCCATCTTTTTCTATCTATCTGTCTCTCTCAAATGCTCTGTTCTCTATTCTGATGATTACAATTACCACAAACACAGCATGTTCAACAAGAAATACTTTGGAAACTTAACAAGGACATAACTAACTAAAACTATAAAATTTCAGACTAACCTGTAAAACGAGCACCACAGCTATATAATTATAATTCTAGTTCAGGGTGAGATTAATTTGAGACTAACAAGGACATTGTTAACTAACTCCAGAAGCATTTTATAGACCAATCCAAATACATTATAACAACTATAAATTTGAGATTTTACGGAGCTAAATGAGGGCGGATCGAGTCACATTTATCTTGACAAAAAAACATCACCTGTAGTAGAATGAATGAAATACAATATATGAACAGGTATAATATATCAGTGTATATGTATTATGTATGCACATGTAATAGATATACATGTACAACTGTCTGTACATGTATAGAATTTAGATGTACATGTACATTTAACAAAGCTAGATACGTGTATAATTATATTAATGCTAGAGAATAGTGACATCACACAATTATTAAAAATTAAGAATCTGGTTGTATTAGTTCACGCTCTCCCAACATCAAACTGGGATTCAGGTAGTAGAGGACATCATGTAGGTTGGGGAATTGAGATGTCATCAATGGCTGATAGACAGGCAAAAACAAAATGACAGACAGACACAAAAATGGTTGCCAATAGAGAGAGGAAGAGAAGTGATAAATGGAATGGAAGAATTGATCAGTCAGTAGTGGTAGTAGTAGTTCTTGGTAGATGCAAATAAAACCGAGGGGACTCACTGGCAATAACACGATCATGGTTCTGTCACCGTGTTGGGTCCTCTCTTTGAAAAAGTTATAACTGAAACAACTGAGATTTTGAGCTGCCCGTTGAGAGACTCACACACACACACACAAAAAAAAACAGTTCCAGCGTCAGGGATGGACGGAGCCTAGCCGGGAGGTGGTGCCCTATCCCGCATGAAAAATATGCCATGTTGACGTTGCGAGCTGGACAGGGCGTGGTCTCCAGGCTAGTCGATCCGTGAGGCGATTACATTCCTTCAGTGCAGCTACGTCTCACATTCCAGCGGTTACCGAGAAGGATCACTCCGCTGGCTAAAAGTATATACTACTGGAAGATCTGTATTACTGATAAAATTTTCTGTAAGTTACATGCTTGTATAGTTTTATATAACAATTTATTATCAGATGTGGGTAGTTATAGAATTACACTGATATCATGTTAGCATTAAATTTGTTGGTACTTCTCTAAATAGTGGGTGTTACTGTAGCTCTTTGAGTTTTATAAACTTGTAATTTTACAACATCCAGCTCAGTAAGGAAGTACTACCAAGTACTAAATTTCACAGCAGTTCACTGAGTCTAGCTTGAAAGTAGTCCCACTATACCCCAAATTACTGTGGGATATACCTAGTTTCAGAGACCAGCCCAATACTATAAGTGAGGGAAGGGTCTGGTCTATTGCTATTGAACTTGTACCTCATCCAGAATGTAATGCAGTACAATCACGTTTGCACCCATGAAAATGTCACATGATAATCCATGTATAGTTATTGCAATAATAATTATTATGACTTCAGCAGTTGCCCAGTAATCTCCGTCCCTCTTTCAATCAGCTGCTTATCCTTCATACTCTCAATTACTACTGATGTTCAGTTGCCTCATGCAAGACATTTCCCTTACTTCTTTGCTGTTGGTGTGAGTTGCATAAGTCCTCATCTTACTGCTATATCCAATAGATATCTAAAATTTAAAAAACATTATGATTGCTTCAATAATTCATATTAATAGTGAACATACTGAGACACCAGGAAACACCATTTCATCATTCATTTACAAAAATGTGTCTTTTTCACTGCTCTTGAATCATCATTAGTGATATCCTCCCAAGTTGCTGCAACTTGGGAGCTGATATCTACCTCTTTCTTTCTTGAAATGGACAGAAATTGTTCCACACCATTAGTCAGAGTTGTGTAGTGAGAAAGCATTCATACTTTCCATAACAGCTCCTGCACAATATACTTTTTCCTTTCAGTAATAGTCTTAATATCTATCTCACAACAGCTAATAAAAATATACTTGTACAAGTTTTTTTTTACTTTTGATGTTACTTTGAAGTTAACTTAGGTAAGAATAGAATAATAAGGATAACTTGCTTCTAAAGGCTAAAAAGTGTACAAGGAACCTTAGTTTTGTTAAAACTGTAATAATTCATTATTTCCTTGTGACCATTTATTGATGTCAAGAGAAGGAGGTTGGAGGCTCTGCACTATGTAAATTTTGCACCCACAAAAAATTATAAAATTAATAATGATAAGGGTGGAAGTCATTTAAAAATGCTTAGGATGTATATACACATAAACTGGAGCTAGGATATTGTATTTACTTGTTGAGTTTGTAATCTTTCCTAACAATATTATACATTCTCACTGGTTCAAATGTGATATGATTGGTACACTGGGAAACAATATTTGGAAACAGCTTTACAATCTGGAGTGTTGTTTTCCTATTCAGTGAAATGTACAAGTACTGATCCATATTGACTTGTATATATAATGTATATGTCATAATAAAGTCTGATAACAAAGTATAATGTAAATTCCATAGTAATTATGTACATCCTGTGACATGTAATTATACTCACCATATCAAAGTATAAACTTCCTGCACATGCTATATAATTACTATGGAATGTGTATGGTAATAATTATGTTTCCAAACATTGTAAAAATATGGTTTCCATACTACATTATAGCAAGACAATTGAAATTATCATGTAACACATTAATATGTCACTACTAGTGTAATCAATTAAGTGTTTGTATAATTTATACATGTGTAATAATACCATTATAAAGTAGTGTAGCTCTACTAGTAAACCACTATCATATAGTAATAATGGATTTCACAATGCAAAAGTAAAGGTTATTTTAGCCTTCATTTGGTTACAAGAGTTTCAGTGCAATTATATCTTCTTTTGATTGTTTTTCTGGTAAGTAATATTTACAAGTGATAGTTTCACGACTACTGTATAAAGTACATGTTATAATAAAGCATGTGTATAGCATAATATTATAAGTATAACATATGGTGTATTATAATCATACCCATTCTATCACCTGTGAAATAATAGATGTTGCTTACTTTCAGAATTACTATGTACACAATTTTGTACTTTTAATAACAAAGACTATCCATTGTATGTAGATAAGTGTCAGACTCTTTATTATGTTTGCGCTTAATAATACTAGCCAAGATAGATATACATATAGTCTGAGCATGTTATTAATATTGTATTCAAACTCAGATAACCAAATGAGGGTTAAATAACTACTACTGTGTGGATATACATCAAATGTAAAGAAAGCACTTTATTTCATACAGATATTCATAATGATTGATCTCATACAATGGAGAGTTTGTATTGGAATGTGGTGTGGTCATATGAAGTCTGTTAAGAGGAAAAGCAGACTCATTAATAACATGCAAAGTCATGTAGATGTACAGTGGACAAAAGATTATCATTCGGAGACTGAAAATGTTGGAATGTGTACAAATATACTCAGAACATTACTCAGTCATGGTAGTGTGTGGTTGTATACACTAACTGTGTGTATAGTTCTACAACTTATACTCTCTGGTGATGTGGAATCAAATCCTGGACCTGTGGGTTAGTTATTACTATTATACTCAGCAGATTTGTATAAATGTTTTTCTCATTTGTTTTTAATGTAATAATTTGCTATTTTTCTAATTAATAACAGAGATTACTCCTGGCAAAGCAGTAGCACTGTTGTATAAATGTGGATTTAATTTCAAGACAAAGTGGAGTTTGTTAACAAGTATCTTGAATGTTCCAGTAGATCTAAAGGAAAAGATGAGAGCTATAATAAAGGAAGATGAAACATATGAGTATGCAATAGAAATAGCATTGGATTGGTGGATTAAGAACGCACCAGAAGCATCATGGAAAGAGTTAATATCATCAGTGTATGAGTGTGGAGAGAAAGATACTGCAGATGCAATGAGCAAAAAAATGAGTGAAGAAGGTAAAAGTAAGCTGAAAACAAATACTACTACGTATGTGATGAACATCACGACCAAATGTGTTTAATATATACACTGTAATGTAACAAGAATTTTCCATTATCATTTTCGCGAAGTTTTCCCACAAACTTCCACTTCCCAGGCCCCCAAGCTACCCACTACCCAAGTAATGCTTCAGCCAAAGACCCGGCACCCTACATAACCCTATAGACTACACCATAGACCCTGTACTCTCACACCTTATCCATAGTCCCTAAATAATAAGCACTAAACACTAATCACTACACCCTAAATAATAAAGCCTAAACCTCTAAATCCTGTGTAAGCACTTCTTGCAACTAGCTGCTTCCCTCCTGCTGATCGTAGCTTGATTCTTTTACATCAATTAATTTATTAATGGTGGATTTTTAAATATGTATGTAACATTATGTGACACAAGCATATAAATGACTAATGCCTCTAAAAAAACATCAGGCTCTTCAGACCATAAAAATATCTCCATTATGCTATGGATAGTTCATTTCATTTTACTTATTCATTACTTATTTCACCATTGTGTGTAAAATTATTTCTGCATGAAAGAGAAATGTTTCCCTTTACAATACATAATAATTCTATTATAAATATTATACTATGCTCCACATTGATCTCCATTTAGCCTCTATTTCTGGAAAACCACAATCTATAGATGATTCATGTACACAGATATCTTGTGAACCAAATCAGTTAACACCATTTAATATACTGAAGAGACATTTCTCTGAAATACTTGATGTGGTCTCTGAACCGAATAGACTTGCTAATGATTTGTGGGGTGTTGATCTAATATCTAATGTTGTTAAAGATAATATCATAACTACTGCAAGTGTTCCTCGTTATGAGAAGGCCAGTAAGTTACTAAATGAAGTTCAGAGATCCCTTAAAGCCAATGAAAATCCAGAGACACTCATTGCTCTGTGTAAATTGCTAACCAATCAGAATAACTCAGCGATGTCTATGATATGTAAAACTATGATGAAAGAATTAGGTAAGGAATTAAAGTAGTAATTCTTATAAATGTTTCAGATTTTAATATTATATTCACATAGGTGTGTCATTAGATGACATATCATCTGAAGTCCCCACTGATATTGACAAGTTTGTTCAAGGATTGCTTGATCGATATCTTCAAAATCCTGTAGTATATAATGACTTGTTAGATCAACGTATTGGTGGAGACAAGTTTGGACAACTAGGACTCATTAAGGGACATGGAGGATGTCTTTCTGAACCAGAAGGAATGAAGAGATCGTGGAATATGTTACGAGGGAAATTAGATAATATAATGAATGTATCAGAAAAAATAGACATACAAGATGTACTGAAACATAATGATGATAATAGTCCAATTAAAGTAGTAGTTGATGGACCTCCAGGTGTAGGGAAAACTACACTCTGTCAAAAACTATGTAACATGTGGACTAAAAATAAACTGAAGAAATGTTCCTTTGATCTTTTGTTTCTTATTTCTCTCAGAGATGAGGAAGTAGCATTAGCTGAAAACATATCTGATCTTGTTTCTTTATTTCATGGTAGTACAAAAATATGTGAAGCTGTCAGTTCTGGGATTATAGAGACTGATGGTAATAATATGTTATTAATATTTGATGGATGGGATGAGTTTAAGGGAAGAGACCAAAACAGATCATTCATACTGGATATTATTCAAGGAAGACAACTACACAAATGTAATTTACTAGTTACTTCACGTACATATGCTTCAGCAAAACTTCTTCAACTACACAGTGTTAATCGTCATGTTGAAGTACTAGGTTTTGAGAAGGAAGAGATTTTTTCTTGCATCAGAAATGAGCTGACCGAAGAGAATGCTAAACAATTAATAGAAGAATTGGAGATTAGGGAAGATATCTTGTCATTATGTTATATACCATTTGTTTGTTCCATGTTAGTAAGAGTTTATCAGTTGAGTGGCTTTATTCTTCCTAACACTTTGACTAAGTTTTACAAGAAATATGTTCTTTATGCTGTAAAGAGATCAATGAAAAAACAAGAACTTGATCCAGACACAGTTGAATCACTTGAGGAACTACAAGAAGATCAAAAGAGAGCATTTGATGAACTTTGTTGTTGTGCTTATGAGAAGCTGCAAACACAAAATAATACCTTTAACAGAAAAGAAATACTAAAGTTATCACATTCATTGAAGTGTGAACATTTTGGATTAATGAACTGTTACAAGATAGCAGACACCACTAAACATCAGTTTGTTCATTTAACCATTCAGGAGTTCCTGGCAGCATGGTGGATAACTCACCATGATGATCAAAAAATGCTATTTAGGGAACATTTCCATGGAACTCACTTTCGCATGACACTAAGATTTATGGCAGGTCTGACTGAACTTAAAGATGACAGCTATCAAGAGTATTTCAGTAAAGAGGTAGACTTACAGTGCATAAGGAAACCATTGTTTGGTTTTGAATCTCATCAGTGCTCTGTGTTTCATCAGAATCCACAATTGCTTTGTGATGACATTCGTTATTCATTCTCGAGTAAGTATCCTCTTCATGAACCCTATTATGATATAGATACTATACAATTGCTTCATCTAATTTACGAGTCTGAAAACAAAGTATTGTGTCAGATATTTGTTTCATCCATTAAAAACTCCTCTCTTTGTGTGGATAGAGTTTATTCATCACAATTTGATTTATTGTGTTTGTCGTTTCTCCTGAAGAACTCAAAGATAACTTGGAATTATCTCCATCATCCATATCTTCATGACAAGCTGCAACTTTTGAATGAAGATTCTAATTGTATTGTAATGAAAGCAAGATTTCTTGATATCACATCAGTATTGAAGATATACCAATCATCATTGTGTCAGTACCTTCAAGAAAGTTATGTAATTGTCCACACATCTGGTAACATATATCTTGATTCAGTTGTGATCATGTTCACACAGCTATTTAAACTGCCACATTTGAGTATCCTACATGTACACATTAACAAGTTATATGTTCAAACATGTACAGAAGACCATATTGATAATGAATTATTACTGGAAATGGAGAAGGTATTATCTACAAATCGTACTATTAAAGAACTTTTAATTAAGTTTGCACATTTGGAATTCAACTCATTAATAAATAGTTTGCTTATTGGAGTAGAGAAAAATGATACAATCCAGTTCTTTTCACTATCATCAGACTCTACTCAGACCAAGTCATTACAAATTGAAGAGCTAATGAAAAAAAACCAAAGCTTACGAGCTGTTAAACTCAATATACCTATTAAAGAAATACTCCCATCTCTGTATATCATACCGGCTAATGAATGTCTTACAGCACTAAATATCAGTAATTATACAGTACATGATATCATAACATATCCTGTAAAAAAAACAGAAACTTTGCCACCTGGATTAGAAAATGTTGGAAGAAATACTACTAACTTGAAAAGTCTATCCCTATATAAACCATTGATGCCATTCATTATTTATTTAGATTCTAACCCTTTTCTACAACATCTGGATATAGCATTAGAGAAAGAAGGAAATCTTAATGAGCTATTTAATACTCTCTCCAGTAACAGAACTGTCGTAGCTCTGAGAATAAACTGTGATGGTATTGATTTGTTTCATGATGAAGTGGGAAAATCTCTTCAATTGATGTTGTCATCAAGCAAATCACTACTATGTCTGGAGATCAAAAGTCGAGCATCCAATTGTACATTACTTATCAAATACCTGACTACTGGTTTGAGAGGAAACAACACACTACAAGAACTGAATGTAGACATTGAATTATCAGAAAATATTAATTTGAAGGACTTCTTTGAAGCCACTTGTAATCTAAAATCACTGGCAGTGAAATTTTACAGCTCAGGGATCTCAAAACAGGTATGGACATCATTGTATTATAAAGAGATAATTCCTCATGTTACAAATATGTTGAAGAGAAATGAAGACATGAAGTTTCTGAAATTTATACTTGGTCGATCTTTACCACCTAGACATGCATATAAAGAAGACTGGATACCAATGATACATCAATTCTGGGAAACTGTGTTACTGCATCCATCATTATGTTATGTTGCAATTCAGAAATCATCTTTTGTGATTGATATACTAAAACACATGAAGAAAACACTGATTGCTCAACGTAAAGAAAAGAAACTTGGTCCACATCCAATAGTGGAGGCATAGGAATAAAATAATTATATTTTTACATTGACATCATTATTATAAATTTGAAAATTTAATGAAAAGATGTACTGTTACATCATGAATCTCTACACCAACAATAAGAGAAAGGAAATGGATTTTTGTCAGTTGTAGGTACAAAAATGTCATTACGTATACTTGAACACAACATGGGATATAATTCTGTTTGTGAATGTGTGTGTGTGTGTGTGTTTTGTATAATAAGAGAATGTATTGACAAACAGAGACAGCATGATTAATGATCTTGTTGTCTATGGTTTCAACTGCCTGTATTCTATGTTAATTAAGTGATAATTACCGACTACTTATTTATTTATTATAGGTTTAGGTACACTTAGTCTTGTATGATATTATAGTAGCTGTATTCATCCAGTTCATCTGGATTTATCCCCAGTCCAAGGGACTTTCTTTCTTGATTGAGGGTTTATGGTTTGTTAGGAGTGTGAAGGTTAATTTATATAACATCATTCTCCCATTCATCCAACCACCTGGAATTGGATTTGTTTATAGTAGAAAAATGAGTGTTACCATGCAGTATTGTGAGTTGATGTATGTGAGCCACATGTACCTTTATCAGAATATACAGGCAAATCATTGCTAGAACACAAATGCATAGCATGAAGTACATATCACCATCCATAACCAGACAAATAACTAGACAAATAATCTTTTCCATGAATGTGAAAATATGGCCTCTGTTTGATTTATTATACCATAATGATTATAGTTTATACTTCATTGTGTTGTATGTAATGATTGTTATTTTTGTCAATAATATTATTATCATTAATTAACTTTGTCACCAACTGATGAACATATAACTGAAAGTGTTGGATTTAGCAAGGAGTTACGAGATTATTATAAACATGATGTTGATGAATGTAAGTTTGGACAACTTGGACTCATTAAGGGACATGGAGGAAGTCTTTCTAAACAAGAATGGATGCAGAGAACATGGAATATGTTACATGGCAAATTAGATAATATAATGAATGTATCAGAAAAAGTAGATATACAAGATGTACTGAAACATAATGATGATAATAGTCCAATCAAAGTAGTAGTTGATGGTCCTCCAGGTGTAGGCAAAACTACACTTTGTCATAAACTGTGTAACATGTGGACTAAGAATGAACTGAAGAAATGTTCTTTTGATCATGTCTTCCTTCTTCCTCTCAGAGATGAAAAAGTATTATCAACTGAAAACATATTTGATCTTGTTTCTTTATTTCATGGCTGTGAAGAAATATGCGAAAATGTTATTAATAAAATCAAAAAGCGAAATGGTAAAGATATGTTATTAATATTTGATGGATGGGATGAGTTTAACAGTAGTGACCAAAACAGATCATTCATACTGGATATCATTCAACGGAAAGCATTGCAGAGCTGCAGTATAATGATTACTTCACGTACATATAAATTTCGTCATTAAACTATTCAGGAGTTACTGGCAGCATGGTGTATATCTCAACAAGATGATCAAGAAAAGCTGTTTCAAGTACATTTTGAGGATACTCACTTTCGGATGACGCTAAGATTTGTGGCAGGTCTCACTGCACTTAAAGATCACAGCTATCAAGAGTATTTCAGTAAAGAGGTGGACTTACATTGTGTAAGGATACCATTGTTTGGTTTTGATTCTCATCAGTACTCTGTAAATTATAAGAATCCACAGATGCTTTGTGATGACATATTATATGTCAACTGTGAACCCTATTATGATACAGATACAATACAATTGCTTCATCTAATTTATGAGTCACAGAACAAAACATTGTGTCAGATATTTGCTTCATCCATTAAATACTCCTCTCTTTGTGTAGATACAGTGAAGTCATCACAATTTGATATACTGTGCTTGTCCTTTTTCCTGAAGAACTCAAATATCATTTGGAATTATCTCCATCATTCATATGTTCATGACAACTGCACATTTTTCAATGAACATTCAGACACAAGTAATTGAAAACTAGACATAAAGATGTCACATCAGCAATCTGTGGCTGTTGTCACTGAACTTAAAGATGAGAGCTATCAAGAGTATTTCAGTAAAGAGGTAGACTTACAGTGTATAAGGGAACCATTGTTTGGTTTTCAACCTCATCAGTACTCTATGTTTCATTAGAATCCACAATTATCGCTTTGTTATGGGATTCGTTATTCAAGCTTCACTGAATATTCTCTTCATGAACCCTATTATGATACAGATACTATACAATTACTTAATTGCTAATTACGAGACTGAAAACAAAGTATTGTGTCAAATATTTGTTTTATCCATTAAAAACTCATCTCTGTGTGTAAATAGAGTGTATTCATCACAATTTCGCGTTTTTCCTTTCTCCTGAATAACTTAAAGATCATTTGGAACTATCTCCATCATTCATATCTTCATGACAAGCTGAAACTTTACAATGAAGATTCAAAAAACAAAATACTGTGATATGACATCAGTAATCAAGATACACCAATCATCATCATGTCAGTACCTTCTAGAAAGTTATATTAATGTAGTCCACATGTATGGTACCATACATCCTGATTCAGTTGTGACCATGTTCACACAACTGTTTAAACTGCCTCATCTGAGTATCCTACATGTACACATTCTGAAGTCATCATATGTTCAATCAGAAGATCATATTGATAATGAATTATTACTGGAAATCGAGAAGGTATTGTCTACAAATCATACTATTGAAGAATTTTTAATTCAGTTGTCAGGTTTGCCATTCAACTCATTAATAAATAGTTTGCTTACTGGAGTAGAGAGAAATGATATAATCCAGTTCTTTTCACTATCATCAGACTATACTCGGACTAAGTTATTACTCATTCAAGAGCTATTGAAAAACAACCAAACCTTACAAGCTGTTCAATTAGATATATCCATTAAAAGAATATTACAATCTCTATGCATCAGTGAACTCTTACAGCACTAAATATCAATAACAATTAGAAACAACTGGCTAGAGCAGATTAATTGGCCTAATTGTGACAGAGGTTGGTAAGCTTACCTTTATTTTTTTAGGTAGTCAGTAATTTATTTTCTGTTAGATGATATTGACAGCTCTATGTCAGCTGCAGAAGTTTCGCAGTGGCTACAGAGAAGGGGTATACCCTATGAGTTTTGTCATTGCTTTAAAGGTCAGTTCTGCCGGAGTTTTTACCAAGCCCAGCATGTAGGTCATGTCGTAAATTATGGTTAATTTTTTTATTTGTTAATAAACTATATTGATGGAGCTGAGTGTTTGCAATTGTCAGGTGAAGAAATTAAGTCAATGTGTCCACTACGAATAGCTAAGAAAACCATCTGCCTCATGCCACAGTTTGAAAAATCTTCAGTACAGTTAATGATTTGAATTTATCGGAATATTTTTAATTTTAATCATTAGGTTCCCTCATCATTTACTCCTGCACGGTTTACACCGACTTCTTCAAGTCTTAATTCTATTGATAAGGGGATTTCAAGTGTGACATCACTGAAATCTCCTGATTCTGATGGTAATTCCTCAATTGCTCTGGGAATGTCTGCATCAGTTGTGAGCAGTGAATCTGCTAGTGCATGGCAGTAAAAGTGCATCAGCTGAAATTCCTAAGTATGGAAGCGTTCTATCACTACCTGTATCAACAAAAAAGAATTAACAGATGGTGCCCGAGGTGAAATTGTTAGGATTCTAGTTGAGATCTTGTTTCAAAAGTGACAGAAACCTACTCATGGATGAAAGATAATGCAGGTGGTTTAGGTCCATCATAATATGTAAGTAACTTTTATACCTTTAGAATTAGATTTTCATTCAGTATAATATAATTTTACACATGCAGACTTCATGGGTCGATAAGATGAATCAAAGAATCAGGAATTTGATTAAACAAGCAAACAAAAAAGCTCGTCTATTAGATGAAGACAGTTCTAGTGCTACTCCAGTCCGAGAGAAAAGGTGTAAAAAGCAGAGCAACTCCAGAGACATTACCCTATTAACAGAAGTCAAGAAAGTGTTTGTGATGATCTCCAAAGTATTGAAAGTCACATGAAGGGACTTGAGAACAAGTTGGAAAAAGCTAAACCCCGTGATAACATTTTTCTTCCATTGATGAAGTCTACCTTTACTGTTAGACGTGATAGGGTAGTTGATAGTGATGAACAGTCTTTTGCTTCCATATTAGCAAAATATCCAGCTTTGTCAGTTGTAAGTTTAAGCCACACCTATTTAACTCAAATTTTGTTAGTATTGTTACTATAATTTCATATAGATGGAACAAGAATTGGATTTGATAATTGAAAAAAAAACTAAATCACAGTTCCTTAAAAATTGGTCTTTGAAATATGTCCCAGCCATTCTGTTGTATGCCACAACATCTACAAAAAGAAGCATTAAAAAATTAATTGAAGTTGAAACTTATAGTAAGCATACCATACTGAATTATTTCTCTGAGTGTACTTCTTTATCTTCATAGGCCCTGATGGAAAAGAAAAAACATTGAATTATTTTTATGAGAGATATGAGGTAAACAATTAAAATTGTATACTATAATGATCTATTTATAAACTGGCATATTCCTTTAGATAGATAACCGAACAATTGAAGAATTATGTGTGTTGCCTCCAGTTCGAAGTTCACTAAGGATTACAAAAGTATTAGAATCTGAAGGAACTCCCATATATTACATTGTTTGTGAACAGAAAGTATTTTTAAAGGCAAATTCATTCAGTGATGCCTTGTACTATTGTTTCGCTGTGTATTACTCATTTAATTTGGAGTATCCACGTCCAGCTCACAATGTATTATGCTTCTTTCAAGACTGTATTTTAAACTATCCTGATTCTGGTGAATGTACTACCAGTTATGTAACCATCGTCACTGATATTAACAGATTCATTTCTTCATAATTGTTTTTGTATGTAACCACTGCCACCGATACTAACAGATTCATTCCTTCATAACTGTTTTTGCATGTAACCATACAACTATATATTATATTCATAACTAATTTTGTATGTAACCATACAACCATACATTCATAACTATTTTTGTATGTAACCATACAACCATACATTCATAACTGTTTTCGTATGTAACCATACAACTATACATTCATAACTAATTTGGTATGTAACCATTGTCACTGATTTAACTTCATTTCTAACTTTTTTGAATAACAATTTTCTTCGGATAAACAATTGCATGGTTAATTTAGAATTGAAGATTTCTATAACATCCTGCGTAGTTATTTTAACCCAATTTAGAGGTTACCAATCTCTCATTTAACTAGCTTAGCTAGTTTAGTGGTTACAGTAACCAAAATTTGGATTATCTGAGTTGCAGTTGTTTTAACCCAAAAAAATGGGTTAAGTTAATCACTTTTTTTTGCAGTGTATGTATGTATGTACAGTATGTGTCAGTAAAATGTTTACGTTCCGTTTGTGTAATATGCTCGTAGTATGAGCGTTATGCATACGTACCACAAGCGTAGAAACGGCGTAGAAACGGTGCAAAAACGGACTGATGTATGTCGTCACAAATAGAACGTGTCACGTCATGAGTCACAACTCGCAAATAGTGTTTTCAAGCTACAAAAAAACAGAGAATTGTCTCTCTGAGCAGCAAGGGGTGTAAAGCTCCAACAATAGCCAAGATTTTACTAGCAGAAGGGATACTAGTTAGTCAAGAGTGGATCAATAAGTTTCTTCAAAGGTTCGAGTAGTCAGGCTGTTTGATGAGGAAGCCTGGATCTTGACGCCCTTCTAAAATTACTAGAGCAAACGAGACTGGATGATGAGACCACAGCGCACCAACTGTACACGATCTTGACCAGTGATGGACCACTAAAAGAATATTTCGCTGAAGAAACTTTTAAGATCATCAGTATTAGAGTTCCTTTTAACATTTGTTTTTGCAAGAATCATTTTCTGGTAGGCAGAGCGATTTATTTGTTACTTGCTGTAAATAGTAGTAAGACTTTATACCTGCAACTTTGCACCAAGTATCCAATCAGCAGCGGTAAAGGTTTTCATAATGCAAGTGGTGTTGGAACCCAAATTAATGTATATCAACTGTGGAGGAGTTTCCAAATTTTGCTTGAAGACCATCCTGCTTGAAGACCATCTTGCGCTGTCGAACTTCACTTGGATGGACTTTTAGAGGCAGTGCTTACTGTCAGTTAATAAGACAGGCTAATAAGGAGGAAAGACTGGTATGGGCTCAGGAGTACAAAAATGATGATTTTAATGTTATATATACTGATGAATGCACTATTCAGATGGAAACACACATATAATTACCACTGCAGGACTCCAGCCAGCCTTTTGTTTACCTGGAACGGTAATAGAAGTAACCAGCATTGCAGGTCCTTCACCAGCTTTAACGCAGAAGACTCCAGCTATAGTACCCTTTTCTGTTATACCTATGCCCAAGGAAGTCAGTGATGGACCACTAAAAGAATATTTCGCTGAAGAAACTTTTAAGATCATCAGCATTAGAGTTCCTTTTAACATTTGTTTTTGCAAGAATCATTTTCTGGTAGGCAGAGCGATTTATTTGTTACTTGCTGTAAATAGTAGTAAGACTTTATACCTGCAACTTTGCACCAAGTATCCAATCAGCAGCGGTAAAGATTTTCATAATAAAAGTGGTGTTGGAACCCAAATTAATGTATATCGACTGTGGAGGAGTTTCCAAATTTTGCTCTGATGGCTACCGAGATTTGGAGTATCAAAAGAATTTCTATAAGAACGATTGGAGAATTGCTTACAGAAGAGGTTCGTTTTTTTAGGGGACCTCTTAAGAACTTCTGCCTCAACCTATGTTGATCCACAATATCCACATTCCTTTCCGAGGTATGAATTCCACCACTTTAAAGTAAAAGAGGACTCTCTAGTGATTCAAAGAGTGGTCCAATATCATCTCTTGAGTCAACATTTGGTTCCCCACATCCAACTGGAGTATGGAGTACTACTTGGCCTTGGGCAGTTATAAAAGTATCAAAACATATAACTATTTATTTAACTTTAAATAATAATCATAATCATCATCAAGGCAATTACATCGAGAAGCTATATAGTTATAGTTCATTTTTTGTGTTGTTTAGGCTTTTCAAGTCAGAAACAATACACACACCTATAAACAATTGTATATTCTCATGTCAAATATTTTGATAATCATGTGGTATTGGTTTTCTTGTGTTATATACCAAAAGTGATGTTTATGTAACGTAATGGGATTTGAACAGGACCAATCCTGGACTGGCATCCTCGGGAATTAATATTAATATTAATATTTTTTATTTTAATTTTTTTGTTAGCATAAATACTCAATAGCCGAGGGCTAATACGAAGAGTAGGTTTACATAAATAAAAAAACAAAACTTAATTAAATATTTAGGATAATTATAATTTTATTACATATAAGATCTAATATAAAACTTGAGTTGACTTATTGACTTAGATGATTTAACATGGTGTGGCAAAGAATTCCATAATTTAATTGAATTTGGGAAAAAAGAATTCAGAGCAGACTGGGTCTTGGAAGAAACGTATAATCAAAAGACCAATCTTTGCTGCAAATTTTACACGCAAACTATTGGACGTTTTCCATTTTAGAAGAAAGATGAGAAGAATGAGGGTCAAAAAGAAAAGAACAGTATTCAAGACGAGGACTAATAAGGGAAATATAAAAATGTAAAAGTGTAGAAGTATCAGAATAGAAATAAAATTGGCGATACAGAAGACCAGGCAATTTACGAGCCTTTGCACAAATGTTAGAAATGTGGGGAGACCAAGATAAAGAAGAAGATAAGGTGACACCTAAATACTTAAATTCAGTAACTAATTCCAAAGGTGAACCAGATAGACAGAGAGGAGGAAGCGAATTAATAAATATAGAACGCCTATAAGACAGAAACATATACTTGGATTTAGAAGGATTCAGGGAGAGGAAATTAGTGGAAAGCCACAAGGATATAGAATTAAGATCATTTTGGAAAGTAGAAAGGTCCAATTCATTATCAATTGGACGAAAGATAAGAATGTCATCAGCATATAAAATTAAAGTAGAAGAGGGGGATAAAGGAACGGAAGTAATACCATTAATGTAAATGAGAAAGAGAAGAGGTCCAAGAATGGATCCTTGAGGAACTCCAGATAGAACTGAAAGAGAAGAAGAGGAGGATCCATTGAAAACGACTTGCTGAGAACGAGATGATAAATATGAATGAAGCCATTTAAGTAAAAAGGAGGACAATTGACAGAGGAAAGAAAGTCAATTAATGGAGCATGAGGAACAGTATCGAATGCTTTCTTCAGATCAAGAAAGCAAGCACAAATTGCTTTATTGTTTTGAAGAATAATATGAAAAGAGTTAGTAGCAAATAGAAGAGCTGAAGAGGTTGAACGATTAGGTGAGAAACCAAATTGATAGGGGACACGAGATTATGGTCTAAACAAAAACTGTAGAGTATGGAGTGAACATGATTTTCAAGAATTTTACTAATCACAGAAAGTAAAGATATAGGATGATAGTTGGAAGGATCACTGGCATTAGAAGAGGATTTTGGTATGGGAACAATAAAAGAGTTTTTCCAATCGGAAAGAACACGACCTAAAGACAGAGATAAATTAAAAATATGAGTGAGAGGAGAGACGATAGAGTGAGCAGTATGTTTAAGCTTACGAGTAGAAATGAAGTCAGGACCAGAAGCAGAGTCAAGAGGCAGATTAGCAATCAAAGAAAGAACTTGAGACTGAGTACAGAGGTAAGATGGAGGAAGAGAGGACTGACCAAAAGCAGGTAAAAAAGAGGAAAGGGGAGGAATGGATGAATTAAAACAGCAATATTCATTCAAAATATCAGCTTTGTCACAATCAGAGGTAAAGATTTTATCTTTAAAAGTGAGAGGGGGAACAGATGAGGAAGTTTTTCTTGTAGATCGATCATAAGGTCAGAACTTTTTAGGAGAAGAGGAAGATAGAGAGCGAAAGAATTGAAATTTCTTTAATCCAATAGTAGAGGTTATATAATTTCGAAGAGAACAATAGGTTTGACGAATTGAAGAACTATTTCATCTCTTGGCTTGAATAAAGAGCTTTTGACGACATTGAATTTTCATTTTCAAGTCAGAATCAATCCAAGGAGGGAAAGAAGATGGACAAGAATACTTCAATGGAATACAATGATCAATTACTCTCATAAAATTATCCTTAAAAGTATTCCATGATAAATCTAAATCAGAAGAGAGAAGAGTATCCAAAGGAATTGAAGATAAAAGAAAATTAGCCATATCAAAATCAGCAAGATGATATAGCCAAATTTTATGTTTCGGAGGCTGTCTGTTAAAATGGGCAGTAGATCTGAGAGAAACAGTAGAAAGTACAGAATTATGATCAGAAGAAGAAACTGGAGGTAAAATTACCGATGAGGCACTTAAACTATCAGGAACAAGAACAAGATCAATAATAGGACAAGAACCAAGTACAGGAGTACGAGTGGTGAAGATACTATCTGAGACAAAGAGAAAGGATTTAAAAGGGAGGAAAAGTGACTAAATAGTCGTCCACTTGGGGAAGACATGTCAACATTAAAATCCCCAGCAATTATAAGATTTTGAATAGACTCAGGAGGAATAAAAGAAAGAAGTTCAACTAAATCAAAAACGCCATTAAGTAAGGAAGGAGGTCTATAATAGTTTGGTTGAAAACTTTAACTGAAACCAAAAGAAGTTCAAGATCACAAGAAAGCTTTAAAGGGACAGCAAAAATATTAGAATGAATGTAAAGAAGAACATCTCCACCATGTCGGTTTCTATCTTTACGAAAAAGTTGATAATTAATCAGAGCAATTTCATGGTCTGGGATATCTTGTGACAGCCAGGACTCTGACACACAAATATCCGGAGTAAGAGAAGCACAAACAAGACAGAATTCATCAAACTTAGGAAGTAGACTACAAACATTTAAAGAAAGAATGTTGAGTGAATGAGTGGGAGAAGATTTAAGGTTAATCATAGTAATGTGTAAATTCCCGTTACATTTGCATGTGATAGCATAGTACTAAGATGTAATACTGTGTAGTATATTCAAAGTGCAGTGTACTTCACTCAAAAAGTACACTATAGTCAATGGAAGTACAGTGATAGTATGTAAACTTAAATCCTTAAGTCTACTATTAATTGCATCCACTAGCGTCAGGTACTGTATTTGTTCTCAAATCACAATGACGTATTCCATTCATATCCTGTGGTTATAAAAGTATATTAGGCTTACTAAAACTAAAACTTGAGGGGGTTTAGTTTTAGCTAACTAACTAAAAGTGCTTACTGCTGGCCAGTTTCCATTTTAGTTAGTTACATTTATTCCAGTAGACTTAGTTATAATTTTAGTTAAAACTATATACAACAACACTAATACTAACAAACATACTTACATACATACATGCTATATACATTCATGCATACATGTATATACACATACGTATGTATGTACATACAAACATGTATGTACATACATATATATATTATATACGAACAGACATACATACATGTATATACATGTGCATGCATGCATGCATATATAAATACAATTGAACACCACAGTAGCGAGACTATACTATACTGACAGTAGAACTAAGGTAATTACTGTTACTGTATGGTGACGTTTTATTGAAATACATGTACTGAATGTACATACATACATGCATGCATGCATGCATGTATGTATGCATGCATACATGCATGCATGCATGCATGCATACATACATACATACATACATACAACATGCATACATACATACATACATGTAAGTACATGTCAATGTATTGTACATAAATTGACAATACATGTACATGGACATGTATATGTAGTTGTAAATTGACAATGCTAGTGAGGAGCCATAAATACATGCACATGTACATGTGTGTACTTGTAAATTGATAATGTTAGGAATATAAATACATCACATGTGAATTGTAAATTGACAGTGCTACATGTATTCTGACGTTTTCCCACCAAAAAGTTTTCCTAAAATGTTTCACAGGGTTTCATTTACGGGGTTGGGGCATTTGTCCAACCAATTATAAGGATTATAGGTCATTAAAAATGGCAAGTTATTAAAGGTAAGTATTTGAGCAAAACTATTATGTGAGAAAAGGTCACTGCAAATTCAGTCACAACTACAGGACTAAGTGTATAGTAACTAACTTTTCATTCATCATCTTCTGTAGAACTTTCAGTTACTAGTCCACTTCTACTAGTAAAGGGATGTCCCATTGCTACCCATTCATTTGGAACAACTGATTCTAAACCAGTGATTGTACGGTAATGTGAATCACACATCAACTGGACCAGTGAGGACACAACATCTGTTATATCTGTAGTAGATACAAGAGAATATTCATTCTTGTGTTGGAATTACACTTTATAGTAAGGTCATCCATGTGATTTCTTTCCATGTGGTTACTAGTAACTAATGATACCACACAATGGATATGAACACAAAATCATACATGCACAGTATACATGTATTGTATATCAATAACATCTCACTATAGAGTACAGTAATTACTCAATAACATCTCACTATAGAGTACAGTAATTACTCAATAACATCTCACTATAGAGTACAGTAATTACTCAGTAACATCTCACTATAGAGTACAGTAATTACTCAGTAACATCTCACTATAGAGTACAGTAATTACTCAGTAACATCTCACTATAGAGTACAGTAATTACTCAATAACATCTCACTATAGAGTACAGTAATTACTCAGTAACATCTCACTATAGAGTACAGTAATTACTCAGTAACATCTCACTATAGAGTACAGTAATTACTCAGTAGTTTTATAATCGTAGTTTTAACAGTAATTGCTGTACATGTCAATTGAGCACCACAGTAGTGAGACAGTAATTACTACACTATACTGACAATAGAGCTAAGCCTATTATTGTTACTGTATGGTGACGTTTTATTGACATATACTGTATTACACATGTACGTGTACATGTACTAATCACTGATATTGTACGTACATGTACATGTACTAATCACTGATATTGTACGTACATGTACATGTACTAATCAATGATATTGTATGTACATGTACATATGTACTAATCAATGATATTGTAGTACATGTACATGTACATGTGCATGTATTAATCACTGATATTGTATGTACATGTACATGTGTACATGTATTAATCACTGATATTGTATGTACATGTACATGTACTAATCACTGATATTGTATGTACATATACATTGTACAAATCACTGATATTTACTGAATGCCCATGTACATTACATTACAGAATATGTCATGCTTTACAGATGGGCATAGAGGTGGGCATGTTCCCTGCAACACAAATTACATTTCTATATCACACATTTTCTATCTCGCTAGATTTCATACAGTGGAGGGGCCTGATAAGGAAGGATATCCGTCCTTCCCCCCTAGTTGTCAGGCCTAATGGAGGTCACATGTATTTCAACATGCAACAACATCTCAGCTACAAGCTTTACGGGAATCCAGAAGCCATTAAAAGTAACTTCAGAGAGCCTAAAGTTAACACTTTTTTCGAATAGAATAGTCCATCACTCAGTGTATGGTACCATATTAAATACTGTATAATACATGATACACTTAGTGTACTAGAGAGGAACTGCATACCCCAGACTAGAGTTATTATAATGGATGTTTAACTGAGATAATGATATAACTAATATTATAAATTATTATAATTATAAACAACATAATTATTATAAATATAAACCTGATTCAGTCAGAGAGAAAATTCTTGATATCAAACCATGGCATCACTTGAACAAGCCTCTCACATTACATCACTAAAATAACAATCCTTAATGAACTGAAACTAATAAATAGAGTATATATGGTACATGACCCTATATTACTGAAGGAGCTGTATCACTGATAATTTTCAGTAAGTTGTTTGTGTATTTTTAATATAGTACTATTTTATCACATGTGGATAGTTATTAATATACACTGATGTATTTAGTATTGAATTTGTTGATACTTGTACATTCTGGATCAATGTCTAATCAATACAGTACAGATTATAACAACCCTTATGTACTTAAATACATATGTACATATACATATGTTTGTATGTATGTATGTAATATACAGTATGTACAGTATGTATGTAAATACATCTCTACATGTGCATATGTATGTATGCATGCTCATGTATGTATGTACATATGTATGTATGTATTTATGTCAATGTATGAATATACATTTATGTACGTATATGTATGTTGTATGTAATAGATATTACACCCTTGTGGGGGCTTTATCAGATATACACACGAAATGATATTCATAATTCCCGAGGGCATAGCCATTAAGTACGTCATCGGTTGCTAGGCTTGCACGTGTTTTGAAGTGGCTGGCAAAGAGAATGTCGATCCTGATCTAGATGATTTTAAACCTACTAAAAGAGAAAGGAAAGGATTCATCAAACTGTCAAAATGATTTAAGCCAGCTACAAATGATGAAGAGGTAAATGTTTTAACCAATGGCAACACTCCCGATAATACGAAAAAAACCACAGCATGGTTTTTAATAGGTTTTCAACAAGTGGAGGTGTTCGAGGGAGGGAAATATGTCCTGCTGACCTATTGACTAGTAGAAAATTTGATGACTTAAATTACTGGATACCTAGATTTGTGAACGAAGCTAGAAGAGCCGACGGATGTGCGTATCCTCCAAGGACCATTAATCAACTTCTCACTGGGCTTCAGCGCTATATGTTAGGATCTTTGGAAGCTCTTCGTTCTTATGAAAGAATATCTGTCAGCCAAAATCATGAAGTCAGCAAAATGTTCAGTCAAAGTGTAGCAGTAAAATGTGACAGTCAACAAATGTTCAGATCCCTGCGTGGCATTAACCATTGTTCAATTGGAAATATTACCTTTAACATAGGCAAACAACAGGTTGCTTCGGAGTAACTCTTTGATTGTTGGTACTCATTATTATTATTTTTTTTTACTCAGTATCTTTGTATTATATCCATCATTTATAGCACACTGCGTGGATGTATCAAAGGCACCGACAGTGCTATATTTTTCATATTGAGAACAGGTGTGCTGTATAACTCATATTGAACTGTAGTTTAGCAATCAAAATGATGTGGTTTCTTAGCTCACTAGAGAAGGGACTGTTTATATAAACTTAAAGTACTTTGCGTGGATCAAAGGCACCAGCAGTGCCCATATTGAGCACATGTGCTGTATGCAGCACTGTAACGTGAATATACTTAGGGGCGTATCATTTATTAGCAAGCAATAAAAAATAGACTGTTTCTTTCTTGTGCCATTTCATGAACGTAGTTTCTGCCCACATATTGTTTCGCATGGTATTGCTAGGCACAACACCTTCAGCTACCTTCAAAAAAATCTTTTTCTGATGTTGGCAGATTGTTGCTCGATTGTTGCTGTCCTGAAGAGGTAACTTTCTACGGGATCGCAGCGACAATGAGAGTCACCGTTTCTCATTTTGTGGTTCCATAGTTTAGGAAAACCAAAGTAACACAGGAGGTGAAACTGTTGAACTGCTTTCGTCTGTCGACGTTTAAAAGAAAACCAAAGAAACACAGGAGATAAAACTGCTTTCGTCTGTCATGTGCCTTTGATTACACCCATGCATCACTATAAATCAATTAAAGCACCCGCTTACTCTCGTGTATTACGGAAATTACAGCACTCGAGGTGTTGTCTCGACAAGCCATACAGCACACGCTCCGCTCGTGCTGTGTGGCTTGTCTCGACCACACCTCTCGACTCTATATAACTATTACTTAAACATTGATAAACCACTTCCTGTCTAATATCAATATTTCCTAGTGGTTATACATGTTGCCCTAGTATACTAGATAAACCATGCATGGTGACTTTGATCTGTATGGCTTCCATAGAATAAGTTTATATATGTACATGTATGTTCATACATATATGTATGTATGTGCATATATAATATATATATATATATATAGTATATATACATGTGTACATGTATATACATAAATATGTACGAATGCACGTGTGTATTTATGTGCGTATGTATGTGTGCATGTATGTATGCTGTGTACATGTATGTATGTATGTGTATGTACATGTATGTATGTATGTATATACATGTAGCTCGTATGTATACACCTGTATGTGTTGATGTGAGTGTGTGTACATGTACATTGTATATGTGTGGTATTACAGAACCAATCTAGATAATGTGCTCCACTAATTCATCATCATAATTAGTACTTCTGCTGTTTATATGACTATATCATTATTATATACATAATTAACATTATATCAATTTTATTGCAGGACAATATACAGTTTACATTTTATTTGTAAAGAGAAAAAGCAGGTCCAAATTCGCGCCAACAGAAATAAGGGTGTGGTTGATAAAAACAGAAGTGCTGTGTTTAGAAAGAAACTGATTTGGTACGTTCTACTAATTACTTTAAAGTACGATGCGTGGGTGTAATCGAAGGCACCGACAGTGCTTTATATCCCATATTGAGCACACGTCCTGTATGAAAATTCAAACAGCACTGTAACGGGAATACACTTAGGGACGTATCAGTTGACATAAAATGTGATTGTGTGGTTATCAGATGACAATGAAAGTTGTGATTGTGTGGTCACAGTGTTTTTATCAGTCTATTTTTTTATGGCTTGCTAATAAATGATTAAATGACAGAAAAATGAATATATGTGTCAGAAGTCTTGTAAATAATGTTTATTGTACAGTTGTTTAACTCTGCTCCAGGAAAACTTTGAGCTGTTATTTCAGGATTTTTATCAGCATCACGACTCCCCATTATATGCTTTTCCTCATTTTCAAATGTACTCTGTTCTAAAGCAGCTATGGCTCTGCCTGCTTCTTGTTGTTGATGGTCAGAGGTCTTTTCATAAGGTCTTAGAGCAGTAAGTGATCGATGACCCGATTTTTCAGTAATTACCTTTTCAGAAATGCCACTTGTGAACATCCGAGAAATGTCTGTGGCTCGTAGACAATGATTTGTATAACAAACATCAACACCTGCAGCTATTGAAAGGTCTGATAAGAAGGTCTTCAAAGTGTTCACACCAACTCGTTGATTTTTGTACCATACTTGCAGCGACAATGACAGTCGCCGTTTCTTATTTTGTGGTTCCATAGTTTAAGAAACCCAAAGTAACACAGGAGGTGAAACTGTCTAACTGCTGTCGTCTGAAAGAAAACCAAAGAAACAGGAGATAAAACTGCTTTCGTCTGTCGTGTGCCTTTGATTACACCCACGCATCACTATAAATCATTTAAAGCACCCACTTACTCTCTTGTATTACGGAAATTACAGCACTCGAGGTGTGGTCTCGACAAGCCATACACCACTCGCTTCGCTCGTGCTGTGTGGCTTGTCTCGACCACACCTCTCGTGCTGTAATTCCCGTAATGCACTCGAAGGGGTGCTTTAACTATTACATATATGTACCTCTGCTGCTTGTAAAGTGTATATGAGTACATAACTAAATTTATTACAGGAAGTACACGATATACCAGCTACATATTATTTGTGAAGAAAAAGGGCAGGTCCAATTCATGCCGCAGAGAAGGGTGCGGCTCGTCAAACAGAGGAGCTGCCGATTGAAAGTAAATTCATTTGGTATGTTATTATATACATACTTCTGCTGCTTATATAACTATGTATTTAGTGCTTTAACTAATTTTCTTGTAGGAAGTGCACAATACATATTGTTTGTAAAGAAAAAGTGGTCCCAGCCCCACAAACAGAGAAGAAGGGTGTGGCTCATCAAAACAATAAGCTATAAATCTGACTGCTTGAAAGAAAACTGATTTTGTATGTTACTATATATAGACCTGTGCTACTTATATAATTATATTATTATAACATAGTTAATATTATATCACAAGAACTACCCAATAATTATAGAAACTATATTTTTATTAATGAGAAGGCGTTCCCCACTCTGGACAGAAACAGAGAAGAAGGGCGTGGCTCGTGAAATTACATAAAAGAGCATTAGAATTATTTGGAAGTAACTGATTTGGTATGTTACTTTTTACATTCCTACGTTGATATGAATATTTTACTAGAGGAAGTGCACAGCCTATGGTCTTAACTGGCAGCCTGTATTTGGAAGGCCAATGAGACTACACAACCATTTCATTTAGTCTCATGTAGCCAGACTCAACCCTGTGCTATGCAACAGGAAGGGTCTGCTCAATCCACTGTTCTTGTGTTCGTCAAGAGTTTAGCTAAATGTTTGGCTATTTATTTGGGTGGCAAACTGCAAGTAATAATCATAACAAATTAAGCATATTCATAACTATACTTTCAACTATATGAATATAATTACTACTGTTATGAATTCAAATACCAGTTTGCCAGATATATACTTGATGTTCTTGATGAATGCTAGTACAGTGGGTTGACCCTTCCAATCACGTAGCAGAGGGTTGTGTCTGGCTATGCCAGAGTACTATTCATTGGGAGTTTCTTGATGTAACCGTTTCTATTACAATAGAAACGTTCGCTTCGATGAATAAAAACCTCATCCAACCCTAACAATGATAAACCCTAGAATAATTTTACTCAATGCTGATGATGTAATCCTACTGTCGGTTACATCCATGAACACCCACATATTCATTGTACTGTTAGTTTTAGTCCTTTGAGGAAGGATCTGGTATGGCACACATTTATGAGTTGTGCAGTTCCTCAGAATTCCTGCAGTGTATAAACAGTTTACATACTTAGTATTATTATATTACCACACTCAATAAATTGAATTCATGTTGCATAACTGTACCAGTGTTTTCCCTACAAAAAAGTCCAAGCACGCATAAAACCACACCCCTAATTAATTACATAACCACACCCTTTACCACACCTTACTTCACTAACTTTAGTTCATTGCATTACCTCCTTATCTAACAGCACACTAAATCTAATGTATTAACATGCAAATTAAACATAGCTTTTTTGCAATCTAAATCTATGGGCTGAATGTGTTTAATAACTAACTTGCTGGAAAGAAGAATTCATAAACTTTATGCTTTGCTATTAGCAGGAAAACAGCAAGGCGAGTGTTTGAAAGTAGAGTAGTCAATGAAAACGCACGCTTACACAGAGCAATAATTAATTATTTAAAGGCATGTTATCACCGCACCCACTTCCTGTTAGTATTTAAAGCGTGCAGAAAACGTGCTAAACGCGCTTTGGGAAAAACACCGATATGTACCATGCAAGACCCTAGTATTGCTGGCCAGCCTGTATTTGGTATGGCCCGAAATAAGAGTCTGTACTCTTGTTGACTTTCTATGATTACTTCAGGAATGTGTGCAGTACTGCTTTGATTGTAGATGTCAGCCTAAATGAATGTTAATTACCAATCAACTCAGTATTCATCAAGCAATGAGACTAACCACACCCTTCCAACAGATTTATTGTGTATAATTAATAAACAAAATGGCCATGTTAATTATAAATGCAAAAGGGCTATGCAAAGTGGCTGACCCATCAACTGTGTCAATTTACATGTATGATAGCTACTATTACATAAATGATAGGTTATAGTTTCACATTGCCGATGTTCCATGTTGAAGGTCGGGATCGTCTGTACACTGTCATTGCAAAACTCTGCCTCCTACATGAATATGTTCAGGGCTAATCAAAATTGATATTGTCATGTGTTAGAGTCGTGGCCAGGAATTTCAAGTATGGTTTTGTTTTATAAAGCGAACATAGCACCCCACAACAGTTTTTAGCTACTTAGTGGGTGTGCCTGATGATTATAAACTATACGACTACACATGTATCATTATTGACTCTACATGTCTCATGTACTATCAATTTTATTACAGGTAATTCATAATCTATTTTGCATAAATAGAGAAGAAGAGCGTGGCTCGTCAAAACTAGCAAGCTAACTGACTACTAGAAAGAAAACTAATTTGGTATGTTACTATATACATACTTCTGTTCCTATATAACTATATACGAGTACATTTCTAATTTTATTACAGGAGGTATACAACATAAAAACTACTTATTATTTTTAAAAAGAAAGAGCAGCTCCCAGTTCATGCAATTACAAACAAGAAGTTTGTGGCTTGTCAAAAAAGAATAGCTGACCGCTTGGAAAAAAATTGACTTGGTATGTTACTATATATGTACACTGCAGCTTATATAACTATATATTGCTGATTCAGTATGTTGCTATATATATACATTCCTACATAGTTAATGCTATATCTATTTGATTACATGCAGGAAGTGCACAACCTATAGTCTCACTAGCCAGTCTGTATTTGCCAGGGCCCATGAGACCATGCAACCCATATTTTTATAGTCATTGACACTGGCAATTTTAGTCTGGTAGGCCAATCCCTTCACATAGAGGGGAAGGGTCTGGTGTGGGATGTGGCTGGTGTTGAAGAAATGCACGTTATTATTGATAATCATAAACTAGAAGGTAGATGTAATATCAGATCGGTTATCTGTACATCACTAAATTCAAAATCCACTGAAATTGTTTCATGTAGTAATTCAATCTCCATCAAACAAATTGAGACACTATCAGTTTATACACAAACTAAACATAATAATTATAAATACGAAATACATATCTCATTGCTAGATTTGCTAAGGGTGGGCACATTGGAGCCACCTGACAAAATAAACACAATATTGTAATTGTTCCCCCAAAACTTATCACCCTATCATTTATACCAGAACTGCAATCACAACTACATGAAGTATACTCATGAAATTATTAGGACAAATTTATTATGTATAAATTATAGTGATTACAATAAAGATTTTTGTACGATGTGAACCCCATGCAATGTATTTTACATTGTGGAATTATGGCATCCCTATGATTGCTTTCCACAGTGTTCAATCTATATATATTTGCTTGTGTTACGTATGTGACTATGCATTGTATACATAGTTAAGGAAGTTGTATCGTTGCAGGTCATCAATTATCGGGCGTGGGCACATAATAGAACGCTCACTCAACCTCTACCGACCAGCAGTAAGCAGCTTGTAGCTTACATACAAACTGGAACTAATAGCTGCTTTGCCTGAAATATATTCCTATAGTTCTTTGAAAGTACACTGCATCACACCAGTAAGGCCTTGGAGTAATCAGAGTTTGGGGATTTTGCTTACATCGTATTCTGGACAGAGCTAAAGATTGTCACTGCCCTTAATTAGTTATGCACATGCTTACTCGTTTTTATGTGCTTATGGGAGAAATTACCTATTCATAAAGAGGTTATTTAACCTCATTTCACCTTGCAGCAAGCAAAACGAACCCTATACTTTGAAAGTCAAACTACTCATGATGAGTAGTGGACAGGGAGAGAGAGAGAGAGAGAGCAGGATGAGATGAGGAAGTGTTAGAGAGATTACTACAATTTAAATAACTGCACCTAACTGTTGTTAGCCATGATGACATTCACAATGATTAGTAGATGGGGCAGTGCCTACTACAGAATGAAATGGCTGGTAGTTGGCATCATGATTGTGTTACACAAGGACAACCAATTATTATTTAACAAATGGTAAATAACTGTACACTGCCTCACACTAGTGAGGCTTTGGAGTAATCAGAGTATTAGGCTGTTGCTAACATACTATTCAAAATGGAGCTCAAGCCTGTCCTCACCTTTCACTAGTTATGCATATGCATACCAGGCCTGCATGGGTGACAGCGTAAATTTTACTATCGTGATAGTATAGCAATGACTTTGATAGTGAATAGTATCACGACAGTTTATTTGACAATTAATACAATGAAAATTGACTCTAGTTAAGAGTTCATTGCTACACCGAGAAGAAATCTCTTGAGGATTACCAGTAATTTCATTACCAATCCTATCTGTCAAAGTCGTTTTAGTCAGATTTATTCATGTTTGATTTGTTGTATAATACAACTACACTTAACAAATCTTGCAGCTATCTTCCTTTCTCTCTTTCTTTATTGAATCTCTTGCCTGGAAATTCAAAGCAACCTTCAAACCTCACTGAAGAACATTCCTCTAACTAGAAATTGTGACCATTAATTTTTTATCAATTGATGCCATGTGTTTCTAAAGTGAGCATGTGTAATTGCCACATGCGACTATTGCAATATCAGGTTTTGGATAATTGCAATTGAATTAATCATCAATGTTATTGCACTATTGCTCAGCCCTAATGCATATATACCCATGTTTGGGGAAAGTACCTTAATTAATCTCATTTCACCGAAATAGACAGACATGTCCAATTTCAATATTGTCAGATTATAGCTAGGTGCAGTCATGGGAGTTTGACATACTGTAAGTATCCTGCGCTTTGCCATGTGCCTAAGATATGGATCAAAGAATCGTCTACACTCTTAGTGGCATCTGTGCCTACTGCTCCTATACACAATCTATGCCCATTATGTGCTTAATGATCAATTTAAACCTTTTGTAGGGATTATCTGACTTTTGCAATCAGTCTCAACCGTGATAGAAATGTTCTGTCTACACATAGAAATAGTGGACCTTTTGTCAGCAAAGGGTCCACTATTTCTATACCCTCATCTTATTCCTTCTAACTACTTGGTAATGGTAGTTACTGGGTAGATGTCTGCAAAGGACGAACTATATAGTTGCGAATTACCTTGCGAAGAGGGTCTGTTTTGCTTTGTTTCATATGCACTTGAAGAATTGAGAGGTGAGCATAGCTATTGATAGGTGAGCTTCCTGATCAAAATCTTGCCATGAGGAAGTAGTTTATTCCACAGCTCTCAATCCACCTGAAGCGCACAAGTCTGTATCTTTTGGTGTGATTCCATATAGGGAATAGTTCTCTTCTTATGGAGGAAGTATTTGGCAAACAAAGTGTTGAAGTACTTCTTTGTGTACATGTTCAATCATGGGGAGTGAGGTATTAACACATAGATCAAGGTGGTCAAATGCTATATCTGCATATTGTAAGCCTGAAAGATAGGATTTGATAGTTTTGTGTTTCGGGGCTTGAGATCTGTGAGATAATCATCAAAGTAGCAGAGAAATTTGCTAGGAAGATCTTTAGGTTGAGTTATCATTTGTAGACAGACATGTATGTAGAAGCTGCTAGACACTTTCCAAAATGGATGTGAACAATAGTCTCCAGCAAGTGGATGAGCAGTGGAGTAATGTTTTCCTGGGAAATGGAATGTTTTTACTGCATTAGGATAAGGATTGAGCTTTATGTCCGGAGGAAGTAGTAAATTACAAGATATTGTATCTGCAGCATGGTTTCTCTGAACACTTAATATGTTGAAATTGAAATGGACAGAAAAGAACAAGATATGTAGAGAAAAAAAGTATCCACCTGACTACTTTGTGGTGTCAGTAATCATGGCTACGTAACTTTATCATGCTTGAAACACATAAGCCTATTATAATGATTATCTACTCTGATTCCCTTTTAAAGGACCTTGTAGAACTTTAGGAATATGTTTCAGGTAGAATAGCTAGCTATTAGTTCCAGTTTGTGTGTCAATGTGTGTTAACATTCTTTTACTTTTGTTATGGTTACACTTCTGGAGTTTAAATATACATACTATGGTTATATAGTAGTAATATATATTCGGATGAGAACACGATACTAAAGCAATTGGAAGACAACAGATGAAACAGAACTCTGTCATATGAATTCAGGTCTATGAACAAGTGTGTATATGTATAACAAGGAGAAAAATGTATCTCTATGACTGCTTTGTGGTGTCCAGCATTCAGTAATTATGGCTAACTTTATGATGCCTGAAAGTTAAAACACAGCAGCCTATTATAGTTATTATTTTGATTATCTACTCCGTTTACCTTTTAAAGAACCTTGTAGAACTGTAGGAATATATTTCAGGTAGAATAGCTAGCTATTAGTTCCAGTTTCTACGAAGCTACACAGCTTTCTTTCTGCTGGTCTGTAGAGCTTGAGCGCGCGTTCTTTTGCGCACCATGCCCATTAATTGAACGAGCCCCTGGGAATGATGTAACTTCCTTAACTACGAATACAACACATACTCGCGTAAAGTGATACAAATATATATATATATATATAGTTCAAACCCATGGGAAAGCATTCATAGGGATTGCCCTACAGGCCATAATAAAATATACTGATAACTGATGTAGGATTTTACGGTTAGTGTGATAAACCATTATTGATTATAAATGATAACCAATCTAATACCTTTCAATATTTGATTCTTTCATGGAATTATTTTCTCAGAATACAATTGTACTGCACATTCAATGTTTGTTTGTAGTACTTTGTAGATGCAGCCCCACCCTCCCGAGTGATTTGACATGTATCAGTATGGAACACAAGACTGAAGCCTTTAGTATTATACACATTATAGCTATGGTTGTTATTTATTGAGAAACAAGAAACTTTCTACTATTAATGTACAATTTTGTATCTTTTATGTGTACAAATGTATGTGTAGAGCTGGACAATAATGTATTACAATAGTAATGTCTTGAGAGATAAATAATGGAAATATTTTCCATACAGACATTCATAATGATTGATCTCATACAATGGAGAACTTGTATTGGAATGTGGTGTGGTCATATGAAGTCTGTCAAGAGGAAAAGCCGACTTGATAAGAACATGCGAAGTCATCTAGATATGAAAGATTGTCACTGTGAGAGTGAAAATCTTGGAGTATGTATTAGAACATTACTCAGTCGTACTAGTGTGTGGTTGTATACACTAACTGTGTGTATATTTCTACTACTGATACTCTCTGGTGATGTGGAATCAAATCCTGGACCTGTGGGTTAGCTATTAATATTTTACTAAGCAGATTTGTATAAATGTTTGCTTATTTGCATTTGATGTAATAATTTGCTACTTTTCTAATTAATAACAGAGATTACTCCTGGCAAAGCAGTAGCACTGTTGTATAAATGTGGATTTAATTTCAAGAGCAAGTGGAGTTTGTTAACAAGTATCTTGAATGTTCCAGTAGAACAAAAGGAAAAGATGAGAGCTATAATAAAGGAAGATGAAGCATATGATTATGTAATAGAAATAGCATTGGATTGGTGGATTAAGAACACATCAGAAGCATCATGGAAAGAGTTAATATCATCAGTGAATGAGTGTGGAGAGAAAGATACTGCAGATGCAATGAGGAAAAAAATGAGTGAAGAAGGTAAATGTCAGCTGAAAACAAAGGGCTCACCACTATTTGTGTTTATGACACTGTAACAAAACTGTATTTTTCATTATCACTTACGCAAAGTTTTCCCAAAACTTCCACCTTCCTCTCCCCAAAGCCACCAAACGCCTAAGTAATCCTTCAGCACTAAAGCCTGTGCACATTGTTCTTCCAACTAGCTGGTTTACTCCTGCTGATCACAGCTTGACAAAATGTTTTTTTTTAAGTGCCACATCAATTAATTGATTAGTGATGTACTTCCTATTTATGTATGTATCATTATGTGACATAACATGTAAATATATTATAGAGCCTAATCTCTTGGAAATAATATCAGGCCCTTCAGGCAAATTCTCATATCTACATATCTAAGTTATGGCTAGTTCATTTCATTGTACATATTCAGTACTTATATATTTTGTGTGTAAATGATTCCATATGTAAACAAAATTTACACCTGTATAATAAATAGTAAGTCTGTTATAATTATTACACTTATGCTCAACATTGATCTCCATTTAGCCTCTATATCTGAAGAAGCACAGTCTATAGATGATTCATATACACAGACATCTTGTGAACCAAACCAGTTAACACCATTTAATATACTGAAGAGACATTTCTCTGAAATACTTGATGTGGTCTCTGACCCAAATAGACTTGCTAATGATTTGTGGGGTGTTGATCTAATATCTAATGTTGTTAAAGATAATATCATATCTACTCCAAGTATTCCTCGTTATGAGAAGGCCAGTAAATTACTGAATGAAGTGCAGAGATCACTTAAAGTCAGCGAAAATCCGGAGACACTCATTCCTTTGTGTAGAGTATTAACCAATCAGAAAAACTCAGTGATATCTATGATATGTAAAACTATGATGAAAGAATTAGGTAAGAAATTATTCCTTAATTCTTATAAATGTATCACATTCTAATATACATTCACACAGGTGTGTCATTAGATGACTTATCATCTGAAGTTACCACTGATACTGAGAGATATGTTCAAGGATTGCGTGATCAATATGTTCAAAATCCTGTAGTGTATAATGACTTGTTAGATCGACGTGTTGGTGGAGACAAGTTTGGACAACTTGGACTCATTAAGGGACATGGAGGATGTCTTTCTAAACAAGAAGGGATGAAGAGAACATGGAATATGTTACATGGAAAATTAGATAACATCATGAATGTATCAGAGAAAATAGACATACAAGATGTACTGAAACATAATGATGATAATAGTCCAATCAAAGTAGTAGTTGATGGACCTCCAGGTGTAGGAAAAACTACACTTTGTCATAAACTGTGTAGCATGTGGGCTAAGAATGAACTGAAGAAATGTTCGTTTGGTCTAGTCTTTGTTGTTTCTCTAAGAGATGAGGAAGTATCATCAGCAGAAGCCATATCTGATCTTGTTTCTTTATTTCATAGTGATGAAGAGATTTGTGATAACCTGAGTAAAACAATCAAGCAGACAAATGGTGAAGATATGTTACTAATATTTGATGGATGGGATGAGTTTAAGAGAAGAGAGCAAAACAGATCATTCATACTGGATATTATTCAAGGAAGACAACTACACAAATGTAATGTACTAGTTACTTCACGTACATATGCTTCAGCAAAACTTCTTCAACTACACAGTGTTAATCGTCATGTTGAAGTATTAGGTTTTGAGGAAGAAGAGATTTTTTCATACATCAGGAAAGAACTGACTGCAGAGAATGCTGAACAATTAATAGAGGAATTGCTAATTAGGGGAGATGTCTTGTCATTATGTTATATACCTTTTGTATGTTCCATGTTAGTGAGAGTTTATCAGCTGAGTGGCTTTATTCTTCCTAACACTTTGACTAAGTTTTACAAGAAATATGTTTTTTATGCTGTGAAGAGATCATTGAAGAAACAAGAACTTGATCCAGACACAGTTGAATCACTTGAGGAACTACAAGAAGATCAAAAGAGAGCATTTGATGAACTTTGTTGTTGTGCTTATGAGAAGCTGAAGACACAAAATACCACTTTCAATAGAAATGAAAATAATACTAAAGTTATCACATTCATTCAAGTGTGAACATTTTGGATTAATGAATTGTTACAAGATAGCAGACACCACTAAACATCAGTTTCTTCATCTAACCATTCAGGAGTTCCTGGCAGCATGGTGGATAACTCACCATGATGACCAAAACGTGCTGTTTAGAGAACATTTCCATGGAACTCACTTTCGCATGGCACTTAGATTTGTGGCAGGTCTGACTGAACTTAAAGATGAGAGCTATCAAGAGTATTTCATTAAAGAGGTAGACTTACAGTGCATAAGGAAACCATTGTTTGGTTTTGAATCTCATCAGTACTCTATGTTTCATGAGAATCCACAATTGCTTTGTAGTGACATTCGTAATTCTTTCAGGAGTAACTATCCTCTTCATGAACCCTATTATGATACAGATACTATACAATTACTTCATCTAATTTACGAGTCTGAAAAAAAAATATTGTGTCAGATATTTGTTTCCTCCATTTTAAAAACTCCTCTCTCTGTGTAGATAGAATGAATTCATCACAATTTGATTTATTGTGTTTGTCCTTTTCCCTGAAGAACTCGAAGATCACTTGAAATTATCTCCATCATCCATATCTTCATGATAAGCAGCAACTTTTGAATTCAAACATCAATATTTGTAATTTAATCAAAGCAAGATTTGTTGATATCACATCAGTATTGAAGATATACCAATCATCATTGTGTCAGTATCTTCAAGAAAGTTATATTAATGTATTGAGATCTGATACCATACGTCATGATTCAGTTGTGATCATGTGCACGCAATTATTTAAACTGCCTCATCTGAGCATCCTACATGTAGACATGCCATATGTGTATGATCAATCAGAAGATCATATTGATAATGAAGTATTAGTCGAAATGGAGAAGGTATTGTCTACAAATCATACTATTAAAGAATTGTTATTTGAATTGGAATTCAACTCATTAATAAATAGTTTGCTTACTGGAGTAGAGAGAAATGATACAATCCAGTTCTTTTCCCTATCATCACGAAACTTTAAAAGCTGTTAAACTGAATATACCTATTAAAGGAATACTCCCATTTCTATGTATCATACCAGTTAATGAATCTTTTACAGCACTAAATATCAGTAATGATACAGTACATGATATCATAACATATCCTGTAAAGAAAACAGAAACTTTCTCACCTGGATTAGAAAATGTTGGAAGAAATATTACTAACTTGAAGAGTCTGTCCCTATATAAACCATTGATGCCATTCATTATCTATTTACATTCTAACCCTTTTCTACAACATCTGGATATAGCGGTAGAGAGAGAAGGGAGCCTTATTGAACTATTTAACATTCTCTCCAGTAACAGAACTGTCATAGCTGTTAGAATAAACTGTGAAGACATTGGTTTGTTTCATGATGAAAATGGAAAATCTCTTCAATTGATGCTGTTATCAAACAAATCATTGCAATGTTTGGAGATCAAAAGCCGAGCATGCAATTGTACATTACTTATCAAATACCTGACTAGAGGTCTGAAAAGAAATAACACTCTCCAAGAACTGAATGTAGACATTGAATTCTCAGAAAATATTAATGTGAAGGAATTCTTAGAAGCTACTGATAATCTAAAATCACTGATACTGATATTTTACACATGGAAGGTCTCGTACTGACATCATTGTATCAGGAAGAGATAATTCCGCATGTTAGAAATATGTTAAAGAGAAACGAAGACATGAAGTTCCTCAAACTTATATTCAGCCAAACTTTGCCATCTGAAGATACGTATAAAAAAGACTGGATATCAATAATACATCAATTCTTGGAAACTGTGTTACTACATTCATCATTATGTTATGTTAGGATTCCAAAAACATCTATTATGATAGACATACTAAATGATATGAAGAAAACACTGATTACTCAACGTAAAGAAAAGAAACTTGGTCCACATCCAATAGTGGAAATGACAGACATGCTGATGTTTTAAGAACTGAACTACTAATCATTTTATATAAATGACAATACACAGTACTAAACAATAGTAATATTTTTTTCTGTTTACATATAATTATTATAAGTATAATTATGTAAAAGACATTGTATGTTTGTAATTATGTTGCTGAGATCTCAACTCTACTGTTACATCATGAATCTCTACATCAACTATAAGAGGAAGAAACACATTTAAGCATACACTTTGAAATCCTTCATGATCAGTTATACAAGCAATCTCACTACCATTCTCTTGCTTCTCCACAATCTCACAACAGCAAATACATTCTCCATTATCTAAACACTCCCTACATTGGCTCCTATGAGGTTAAACTTTACAGTAAGTAAAGCCGATTTATTGGTTGTTACTTCTAAATAAGTATAGCTCTCACCATGCAGTCTCTATTTCCCATCCTTTTTTTCATCGAGACGTACCTCAGTTTTCATGTCAGGTTCAGCTGATTCCGTGTTGTAAGGCTCATGTTAACACAGTTCTGTTGTACTTAAACATTCGGGGCTACTTTCCCCTTCTGATTCCTCGCTCTCGAAGGGAAAAACGTAATGGAAAGACGTGAAACACTGGAGTTTTCGTCCCACATTATACTGTTTCCATTGCAAGCCGTTCCTTTTCTGACGTCAGACATTTGCCACGCTTAATTTCGACCGCAACTGGATACAGAATAGTTGCATGTAGAATGTCGAAAAAATATAATTTCAGAAGTATAATTGTTATTATTTAATAAAAGATTACTGGAATACATTAGATTGATTAACACCATGTGTAATACATACTTAACACTTCAATCCAAATGTGTACAAATTTACACCCACACTCTTTCCATGAAGTTATAGGATGGATTTGTATTTTAACTAAAATTCTGGAGTTAGAAAATAATCAATAGAAGCTGTTAGCAATTTCAATCTATGCAAGCAAGATTTAATTGTAACGATAGTTAAATTATAAAGCAATCTTTTCACCACTTTGATTATCAAAATAAATCTTTTAAAATTCACACTTAAAAGATTAATAGTTCACAAATACAATTAATGGGAATACTATTGAATGGAGCTAATGGTAAATGACATTTTGAGAAATTACTTTAAAATATATCTCAACATGATGAGTTTAGTGTTCTTGAAGTAACCAATTTATCATTGAGACAAATACTATTTTCACTTTATCTTAAAAATTTTCTTTTTCAACAGGAGTTGTGTACAAACCTTAAATCCATTCCCAAGAAAACCAAGCCATTTCTTGCATTTAAATAATAACATTTTGAAGGTTTATTTTTGATTATAAAAGATTGATTACAGTAAATTACAGTAGCAAAGTTTAAGCATAGTAAATGTATTGTTATTGGCCCTTTCCATAGCAAGATATAAGTTGGTAGATTAAAGGGACTGAACCCTCCTCTTAGTTATGACAATGGTTAATAATAATTTATATAGTACATGTATTACTACTGTATTATACCACACTAAACTATAAGTATAGTGTAAAATAAGAAAGAACAAGAAACACAGGGAATTGACTATTAGGTACAGTAGTATCACACTAGTATATATATACTATAATTAATAATAAGTTACAAGAATATTAATATGTTACTGTAAGTGAATTTATCATAGGAATTTAATTTGATAAACTCCACTTCAAACCTAAACTGTATTTATACATTAATAATCATATATTATTACAATCACCTGATGTTCAGAGGTGTGTAAATGTAACGGTTCTTCTCTTCTAATAGTTCAATTCTCTTTATCAACAGTAAATTATGACTAACATCACTTCTGAGAGACAAGTAGATGAAAAAATGGTACCATATTAAATAATGTATAATACATGATACACTTAGTGTACTAGAGAGGAACTGCATACCCCAGACTAGAGTTATTATAATGGATGTTTAAGATAATAATATAACTAATATTACATAATTATAACTTATTATAAACAATATAATTATTAACCTGATTAAAATTACTATCTAAACATATTTTGTAGTTACTGACCTGGTAGAAGTTCAGGTGATGCTTCTGGTATTGAATAGTCTGGTGAACCAGCCTCTCTCCTTTTTGACAATCGGACGACTCATACCATCCATATTTGCAGAAGAAAAGGTGAAGTGAACACCCACGTGAAAGAGAAAGGGTATGTCCTTTTACGTACGTACACATATGTGTACGTACACGTCTGACCAAGGCACATCCTTCTTTCCAAGCGAATCGCGAAATGCCAGATTACATACGTACGTACGTGCATAAGGAAGGTGTGGTTTGTCAAAACAGAAGGAAACTGATTTGGTACTCTGCTTAGAAGATCATGTACTGTTCATACAACGATACACGAGTTTACATAGCTATCAATTTTTATTACAGGAAGTTTACAAGAATCACAACATAGGCCACACCAATTAAATTCATTGTTTCCCATTACCGGCCCGCTCGGCCGCTTATTATCTAATTTACATCATTATTGCCACGTGTTATGGCAGGTCTAGTGTTTTTTCTGAACAGAATCATCGAACACTTCTTCCTTGGAATATTTTACAAGTGTCTGAACCGGGTATACTTCTTCAAGGTTGTACTAGGGGGAGGGGTAGTTGAAACTCCAATCGGTTTCTAGTCTTGCCAGCTTCTTGCTGCATACAATCTGGTTCCATTCTGTATTTTTTGGAAGCCACACCCACCCGGGGGTATAATTATTGGGCCTAAATGTTTTCACTGATTGTTTATTTTCAGAAACAAAGCTAAACAATTGTTTATTTTCAGAAACAAAGCTAAACACGGCCCACGGGTGGTGGAGGGGAAACAATGGCGGTGTAACTGTAGTTGCTCTCTGAGAAAGATCGGAGTTTGATAGTGTCTAGAAAGGTAAATTTTATGGTTTCAGTGAAAAGCTACAGAATTCAGCTTTCTTCAGCCTCTTGTAACTATAAAAGTAAAATGAATTTCCAGAAAACGGCTCTATTTGTTTTCTGGAAATGCATTGTACATGGTGCACGCCATGATTGGTGGGCGTGGCTTTCTCTGTTTTGTACTTATTGCAATTGCAAAAATGGACATTTTATATATGTTTTATCAATTCCAGGACCCTATAAAGGTGATTAGAAGATATGAAGGTTGCTACTACACCAGGTTAGAGTCATATTATATAATATTCTATTTTGAAACCGATTGGAGTCGCATCCGCCCACTCCCTAGTAGCACCTTAATCTTATGCCTATACACATCAGATATCATTTTTCATTTTTGTAGGTAAACGTTTTGCATCACCTGTAAAGAAATGGCAAAGGGAAAAGCGTGCAAGAGTGAGAGAAAACAAAGAGATATAAGAGAACTCAGCAGTAGTAGCAGCACTTTAGCGACAGCATCCACTAGTAGGTTGGTAACACCCACACCAGCTCCAGTTTATGCTACAGAACCTGGCAAAAAAATTGAGAGTGATTATCAAGTCCATGAACTAGCAAGTGCAAATAGTCCCCAGGATCACTCAACTAATATTCTTCTAAACACTGCTTTACTGGCTGGTATTGAAGTGCTAGAATCTGAAAATATATATCTTAAGTCTGAGCCAAAAGTAATGGGCTACATCAAAATGGAAGACATTCAGCATCATGACAAACTGGTATGTTTCTATACAGGTTTTTCATCATTCTCAGTATTTACATCTTTCTTTGAGCTTCTTGGACCAGTTGTGGAACATCTACATTACTGTGGATCAAAAGAAGGAGTCCGTCAAGTATATCGAACCAGACAGGTAGATCTTAAAAACCAATTGTTCTTAACGCTTATAAAGTTGAAACTAAACTTAAAGCTGTCGTTACAATTTGGCTTGTCTACTGCTCAGATATCTCGTTACCTCACAACCTGGATAATATGCTTTTTATACCACCATTTAAAGGAACTTGAGTCGATGCCTTCTGTGGCACAAGTTAAAGGAATATTACCAGCTGCATTCCAAGAAATATTTCCAACAACATATGCAATTATTGATGGAAGTGAGGTTTTTATTGAGACACCCTCAGACTTGCATATGCAATCATCTATGTGAAGTCAGTATAAACACCACAACACTGTCAACTGCGATGGTGCAGTACGCTACATTTCACCAGTGTATGTAGTATCAATATCAGACACAGAACTTACCCGTATATGTGGTTTTCTTTCTCGTTTAGAAGATAAACCTGGCATTTCAATAATGGTAGACAGAGGTTTCACAATTAAGGACATGCTCAAAGAACTTAATATAGACTTGAACATTCCACCTTTTTTACATGGACAAAAACAGCTGTCACATCAAGATATTGTATTGGGAAGGAAAATTGCATCTCTTCGGATTCACGTAGAGGAGCTATAGGCAGAGTTAAAACTTATACCATTTTAGCAAGCACAATACCTACATGTATTTCAATGGCATGTCTGACAAACCAAATTATACATGTCTGTGCCTTTTTAACAAACTTTCAGCCAGCACTTGTACCACTACCTAATGAGAACAGTGTAAGTGACGTAGAGGAGTTCTTTGATCTATTATCTGACAGTGATTATGATGATGTGGACTCTGACTGAATAATTATACTGTACTTTGATATTATTTGTAATTCTAATTAATGCACATATACATGAATACAAATTATAGTTTTCTAATAGGAAGTCCCAATGGATGAAGTGGGCTTACAATTTCAGGGGCAATACAACTATTATAAAATGAACTTAACTTGGGTAATAGTTTGTTGGTCTAATAAATTGGGTCATAAGGTACACGCTGAACACTCACTCCTTTTATGGTAAAAACAACGAAGTCACACCATGGCCATTCACCAATAGCCATCTGCCCCTGTGTTTGTGCAAAATATGAGTGATTCTCCTTTAGTTTCAACTGTTTAGTACCCTGATAAGTTAACAAAAAAAGCCCAATGTTGCACATGCTTCGCTTGGACTAATGTCTTGGGCTGAGTAGGGGCACTTAACTTCCAAAAATCCAAATGGTTGCTGTGGTTCATATGGGTCATAAACAGCTCCATCTGGAGAAGCCCCAAGTATGGATAGTCTGTATTGATGAAAAATCCTGATGCACTCACAATTAAGTCAAGGTGACCATGCTGGTTTTGGTGGGCATGCATGTACTGCTTTACTGCAACAGGTTCATTTTCGATGCCATATCTTGTGGCTGCCGAACTATACTGCTTTGGTTGAATAATTCGTAACACTAAATTATCAGGAGTATCAGTCTTATGAGAGAGTACCACTCCAAATATTGATGCAGTTAGCCGATACCGGTGAACAGAAAACTAAAGTGAGGACATTCGCTGCTCTCGAGTGTCTCTTTCGATCTCATGTACTCTGTCAGGTGTTATATCTAGACTTTTCTTGAAAGCTGCAACTGTTTCCTTTAAAGATTTGATTGATATCTGGCATGTAATAAGAAGATGGATGGTCTGATCATTTAAGGTTGGCACGCCGACATTGAGAATCAAATAGAAGAGATACACACAACTGTTCCCCTTGTAGGTTTTCCAAAAATTCTGAGAGCCTACTTGCTGCAGATCCTCTGAACTCAGGTGGTGTAGGGTCAAAATCCTCAATAGATTTGATCTTCCTTTTTACAGGCTTTGCATAACCATGCTTAACAAAGGTAGCCTCTGACATAGGTAGTGTACTTTCTTTACGCCTTTTATAGGAGGTTTTCACTGACATGGCAATGATGTAACCGGTACCTCTTCGATATCATCCTCAGACTTAATGGTAGGAAGATTGGGTTGTAACCAAAACGATGTTGGATTAAACCAGCAAGGGCGTGAAGTACTGCAGATACATGAGTAGTTTACAGATTAAATACAGGGTGTGTATGCATGATAAGTAGACATGAGGCAAGGAAACAAACTATAACTATTAAATACATACCCAGCGGCACATTCACAAGTGGCTAAACGAACAGTAGCAAGCTCTCCATCCCATCAAAGAAGTATATACACACGATACATACCAGGTCTCATCGATGGCTTCATACTGAGTACACCATACATGGCAGTATTGTGGATGATTGGTATTAACCTCTATCTCCTCCAGTCTTCCAGAGGCCCAATGAGTACACCCACGAACCAGTGCTCGGAAGGCTCCCTGGTCACCAGTGTAACTAACGTGACCAGCTAAGTAGGTGTATACTAAACCTAAACATTCAAAAAATAAATATTATAATTAACATGCTTATCAAGTTTTTTTTATTTAAAATACCTGCAGTAACAGATATGTATGCAGAAAGTGGAGGTGGAGGGCAGGAAGCAATGCAACACTTTCTCCTGCCTCTGTGAGTGTCTTATATTTCCTATAAAGGTAGGAACCGTCTACAATAACAACACAGGTTCCTTCTTGCCGAGCCTGATTCACTCTAAGTTAAAACAACGCTCAGCTACAAACTGTTAATGTTCATACTTGTTGTACTTGCCTATTCACCACTTGTTGCTTTTTCCAACAGGTAGGTACATTAATCCCTCTACACAAGAGCCATCAGCGCAAGACAACAACTGTGTGCTGTTCAAATGGGTGACAGACAACTGCTCCAGGGATATCTGAAGGAGTAAGCGTCACTACTGTTGGAAATTCAGTGCTCATTTCGCTGACAACTCTCCTTTTCTACTCTCAATTCGGCGAATTCGCTCCAAACAAAGATTAAAACACGCGCCTATTTCTGTAGCTTTTCACCAAATAGTTAATGCTGGCAACCAGTCTTGACGTCATGGGCAATTAACTTTTCACTCACATTCTATTGCTTACATGCAACTGGCCTATTTACAAAAATCGACCATTTCTTTTCAATCCATTTTTTCAGGTAGAAAGAAGTATAGGACTGAACAGTATATACAACTGGAAATTTTATATATTGGAGAATGAATACAGCACATTACTTTTAAAATTACATTTATAATGACTGGTGTAGCAGCAGTTTTATATCTACATTATTATTTTATAAATGACCACAATTTATAGCCTGAGTAAGATTAAACAGAATAAGTAACCAAAATCATTAAATCAGTATTTCAGTAATGAATGATGTTGTTGAAAACAGGTCAGTTCCAAAGTCTTGCTCTTGTTTCATACACTAAACATTCCTCTACAATTAATACCAAGATTCCAGCACTTTCTCTGCTGTATATAGTCTGGCTACGCCAGGCTATGCTGTATAATGATGTTCAATAAAATTGCATTATGCCTGCCCCCCAACCTTTTATCGCAAACCATGTTACATTAAAATGGGTATATACGGAACGGTTGAATAAATAGAACCAACGTATCGAGGATAATTTTCATCGGGTGACATCGACCCCCATTGGCGGTTAAAGGACTAATAAAATCATTATTGCTGAATTCTGGCCCATAGAGCCATCCCTATAATTGCTGTCCTACGGGTTCGTAGTTAATGGAAGAACGTCATTCCCGGGGCCCTCTGACAATAATGGGCGTGGCGCGTAAAAAGAACGCGCACGCGCGCTGAAGCTATACCCCTTATAATGTTGTAATTTTACAACATCCTGTCAGAGAGGAAGTGTATCCACAGGATCTTGAATGTACCACGCCCCAAATTATGAGAGTATGCAAAAACGCCCACGCTTTGTTCGATGTGGTCGGGCGGTGCTTTGATTCAATTGTCCGCCCTTTGATGTTACTTTGAAGTTAGCTTAAAGTAAAAGGAGATCAGAATGGGATGTTGATGTATGTGTGATGTATAGACTGCTTTCTAGCTAGTTCTAGTGAGAGAGAAAGGGATGTTGGGAGAATAAGTGAAAAATACCGTTCGCTTGCAGACTTGAGTGGATGTTGTGCTGCAGTAATTAATTGGTAAGCAAGGTTGAGGTGAGTGTTAGATTGCTCCAGGAGGTCCAGAAAGTTGCAAAGAAGCTGCCTTCTGTGATGCTGAGCCACACCTATATGCTTGATCAAGGTGGGTGTGGTTATAATAATTTCTGTTGCCATGATTACTGAATGCTGGACACCACAAAGCAGTCATAGGGATCCTTTTTCTTTATATATCTTGTTATTATTATTATTAACGCACTTTACAGAAACAACAATGAGGGATAATATAAATAGTTATGATATGAATGATTGGATGAAACAAAATTGCTGTCCTGAAGGTTATACACACACCCCCCAATACATGAAATAAAACAGAAAGTGATTAAGGGATTTGATGATGGAGAATCTGAACAGGTAACATAGAACAAGAGTTACATGGACATTGAAGAGTATGTCAGGATAGTTTGTATTCTTATCCTCTAGTGTTAGAATGTTGTTCACAATGTTAACCAGTTTGTTTCATATTGACATTTATTTTAGTAATTAAGTAATCAATACCCATTATACACTAAATTTGAAAATGGTTGGAACTTATAACTTTAAAGGACATATATGTTACATAATATATGTGTATATGTTCTGTCATACCACAAGTGCTATGTCAGGTTTATAATCACAATTGCAACTGGAACAGGAAGTAACCGTCTAATCAACCAACACCTGAGTAGATAAATATAATATAAATACATGCTCATAATTTATTTGTATAATTTATAGACCTACTTACATACATGGTTATAATTATTATTTAAGTATATTTATGTAATTATTTACATAATTATATGTATATTGTACATTATATCTACCTATATAATTACATCTACCTCTACCATGTTTCACACATAAAAGTATATAATCAGATATGTTTCATTAGCCATGGTGGAAAATGTATGCATGAATCAGAAATACTAGGTACCAATACAAGTTACCAATAAAATAGCAAAATGGCAAATATTTAAATCTATATATCTATCTATCTACCTATCTACCTATCTATTGATTTATCAACTTTATCTATCAATCAATCTATCTACCATCCATCCTTCTACTCAATTTTCTATCTAGCTATCTGTTTGCCTGTTTGTATTTCTGTCCCTCCATTCATTGTCCGTCAATCCACACATCCATCTATTTATTTATGTATCTATCTCTTTATTTGCAGTTGTCTATATGAAGCCATTTATATATTTCTCGTTTATGGTGTAATTATTATATTTATATATAATTGTATATGTGTGTGTAATATAACATAATTATAAAAATTATATTAATTTTCTTTAATTCTATAATGTATAATATGTAGTAACATAAATCGCTGAATTCTTGTGTAATATTGCTGTTAGATTTTTATTCACAATAACTAAGTAAACTGAAATTATAATATCAATAGTATCAGTTTACATGTCAGTACTTCTCCCACAATTAAACCATGTGAACAGTCTGACTCGTATACTATAACAATTCACATCATGTGTGTATGAATGTATAATATGAATATCTCTGCGTGTGTATATAAGTATGTATGTATGTATGTATGCAATACATACATACATACATATGTATATATATATATATATATATATATATATATATAGTATGATGGTGACATCATCCCTTTAATGTGGTGAGTCCTATATATTGTATATAGACCTTCCATTTGCACACTATGCAGGAGATGTCACCATCATACAATATATTGTACATAGTATGCTAATAGGTCCTATATACTGAATATAGGACCCTTGTTTTGTGTCCTCGGATGTGATATAGCTCTCGCAGGCTCGGGCTATATCAGATCCTTGGACACAAAACTCAGGTCCTATATTTTGTATATAGGACGGATTAGCATACTATATAATATACATATATATATATATATATATATATATATTATATATATATACTATATTGTATGTATAAAATGTATGTTGTATAATTATATGTATGTATACACATAATGTATTTATGTACATATTATGTATGTGTATGTATGTATGTGTATGCATGTATGCATGTTGTATGTATGTATGTATGTTGTATGTATGTATATGTTTAATATGTATGTATGTGTATGCATGTATCCATGTATGTATGAATGTATGTTGTATATATGTATACATATAATATGTATTTATGTATGTATGCATGTATGTATGTTCTATGTATGCATATATCTATGTATATATATTATATGTATATATAAATATATGTTGTATATATATATATATATATATATATATATATATATATATATATATATATATGCATGTACATATGTATTTATGTGCATATGTATGTGTATGTAAGCATGTATTGTAGGTATGTATGCGTGTATGTACAAATGTATGGTGTATGTGCATGTATGTATATAATATGTATGTATGTATGTGTATGTATGTAAATATGTATTTATGTACATATGTAAATATATATGTATGTATATAGGCATGTATATATGTATGTAGGTATGTATGTATACATATACGTACATGCATACATACATATAATTATTATGTGCAACCTTTTACATGCTTTAATGCAAAAATGAAAATTTAATTGTTAAAGTAACCAATTTATTTGTTAGTACAATTGCAAGGAATAGAATGAATTTTAATGTAGTTTGTCATACAGGTTGTTTGTGGCTACATGCATGATGTTACTATGACATTATGCGTACCAAGTATAAAAATGCACCCTAGTATAAATTAAATTATGTATTTACAGGTTTCCAAACCCTTTTGTTGGCCAACACTGCCAGACACAATCACTTTAAGTGGTATATTAAGTAAATTCTTGGACGGTATGAAATATGAGTAGACAGCACCCTAAATTTATACTGCTTCAACTAATTGATTATAATTAGTATAAAGTAGTTATGGTGTGAATCCATAACAATCTCAATAACTGAATATTTATTAAATCCTGCCAAATGTACTTATCAATAAAATGGTTATTTTAACAAATATTTTAACAGTTTTGTTTAGGCAGCATTATTATTATAATGAAAGCATGACAATGAAATGTAGTGATTGATGATATCATCATTAATCTGAAATGTTATGACCAATGTAACAATGTATTTTATTGTGGATTTGGGATACACCATGCTGATGAGACCCAATTGGTCGAAACAATCTGATCATTATATATAATTCAGATTGTCCAGGATTGCCCTTAAAACATATACTGACCTACAGATATTACAGGTATTAACTTCAATACTCTAATAGATTCTGAGTAGAATCTAAGACTATGATATATGCTGGCATGCTCTACTAGGGTGTGTGGTCCATATGATATGATACAATTAACTAATGTAATAGTGCATGTGTACTCTAGTATAAGTGTTTTATTTAAACTTTGTTGAAAATACCATTTTTCTTGGTAGCATGCACCGCAAAAATTAAATGGTTGAAATAACAAATGTATTGGTTAGTACAGTTGCAAAAAAGCATAAATTTCAATGTAGTTTGTCATACAGATTGTTGTGGCTACATGCATGATGTTACTATGACATTATGTGCACCAAGTATAAAAATGTACACTCCAAACCTTTTGTTGGCCATACACTACCAGATACAATCACTTTAAGTGGTAAATTTTCTTGGTATGAAATATGAGTAGACAGCACCCAAAAATTATACTGATTGTTTATAATTAGTACAAAGTAGCTATATATGGATGGCATTAAGAATGTGTGAATCAATAACAATCTGAATAACCAACCAATTGTTAAATCTTTGCAACTATACTAACCTAAAATAGTTATTTTAACAATTTTTTTTTTGCAGTGTGGGGTGTAAATCCATGTAAAGATGAATGGGTTATTTTAACTCTCATTTGGTTACATCAGTTTCAATTCCTCAGTGAGACTGGATATATAAATAAATGCTGCTTTCTAGGTAGGTAATGTTAGTTATTGCATTGCAACTTCTGTAACCAACTGAAGGTTAAAATAACCTATTACTTTTTACATTGATGTGTTGATAGTCGGGTACATGTATATATACATGTGCATAATATCAATTGTCAAATACTTGCTATTTAGTATTATACTGTGTATGTGATATATATTTGGCTTTGGCATAAAACTTTAGTACATTCAAGCGATAATATACTGTGGCCTACTTCTCTGTTAGAAACGATATTTTAATTTCTTGCATTAACGGATAAAGTTAAGAGCGTATTTAATTTCTGGTCTAATTGATGCTAATCTCATGGAACTGTCAATATTCAGTGTTCAATAAAGGTGCTGTTATATTTTTTCGTTGACAAGACCAGTGTTACTTTTATTACTGCCAAGTTACCAATACCTAAATACCAAACGGGAAACACTTTTGGTAAAACTGATATTCAAATGAGGTTGCTATTTACTATAATACTGAAATCTACTACCGAAACACATTAATACAAATGCAATTGATCATGAGTCCCATACCTATATATCAAGCTTTTTGACAGTAATTATAATTAATAATTATATAACTAAATTATCAACATTAATGAAATTTTATTAGAATTATAATTATTTGTTAATGAAATTTAATGAGGCCTACCAAACATACATAATCTTTTTTGTCTGTTAATTCAACGAGTCAGTCATCATGCATACCCAAACCCAATTAGGTGTTTAGTTTCAAAATATTTGCCAATGATTGCAAGTTGACTATCACCAGTTGGTTGTGCAAAGTACCAGGAGTAATCCTTTAGGTATTTAATTGTATGACGGTCATCTAAAACGTTTTTTAAGTAATCAGTTCCTTCCAGTGTATTGTCGTCATAATTTGGATTGAGATACAAATATATGACAGAGTCCAGATTTTTACCATCAATCTGTAAAGAAAAGAAATGTTTGTTGGTCAGCACAAATGTTTTGATTTTCCTTTGGTGGCCCTGCTGTATAATAGATGTCTGTATTAGTAGAAGGCAATTCCCTAGTTTGTTATGCTTAACGAGTGAAAAATAGTCTATTCCTGGGGTGTGCTTTTGTGTATGGCATAAATAACCTACAGGTATATTTTGTAGTCTTTCTTTTTCGTATCTGGTTGGCCAAATTTCATGATTGAGTTTGAAATTTTCGATGTCAGAAGGCCTATTAGCAGTATCATTAGGATTTTGAAATGCAATTTTTAAATTAAGTGTTATTTCTTGAAAAATAACGGACACCGCCCCCTCAAAACAATATCCCAACACACTTGGCTCATCACTTTTTACTCCTGTTATGAATGAGCGAATACTTTGTATTATGCTACTGACTGTTTCTGTAGGTAAATCCACATAGAATCTCGGTATGCTTTCTTTATCGATGTATACTAAAAAGCATTGTACAGGTAATAAGTCTTCAGCATCATCAATTTCTAGGTCAACAGCAGCAAGAGGTAGATGGTGTATGAGCGCTATTAGCAGTTGTATATGCTGTTTTTTTGCCCAGCTGTCGTCTTTTGCCAAAAATGGAAAAATCGTCTTCCATTCCCAAAGTACTTTTTTACGCACATACTTTTGAACATCTTCCAATGTTTTGACATTTTTCGACATAAATCCCGGGATGTATCCAGCTATTTTCACTGCACGTTTAACTTCCTCATCATTGCATTGTAATTCCGGATTACATTGTTTGAGGAAATCACAAGCCATATTTTCATCAAAAGTAGTTGTGTAAACTATTTTGCATGAATCTAACAATGTTTCCATTTCTGAAGATTGTGCTCGATAACCAAGTTAATTCATGCCACGATATGACGATGATGTGGCTAAAACTATCGTTTTTTCGCCTATATACGATGCCAGAAAGTAACTCAATTGACCTATTTTTGCAATATAAATGTGGGCTAGTTCAACAAGAATATATTGTGAGTGTTCACACAAATCTGCAATCTCATCCAAATATGATTTATTTTCTGTTAATTCAATTGCCAATACAGGCACAACTTTGAAAAAGCAGTTTTGTAGTTGGCGATATAACCAGTATAATGCAGTACTTTTTCCGGTTCCCTTAGGTCCTACCAATGCATAGCTCTTGCATTTAGTATTTGGATCCTTGATTGTCTCCAGTAGGTCTTTCATTACGGGAGTTTCAAAAATAGATCCCGGTTTGCTGTGATTCTGGATGATAAAATTTTTGAAAGCGTGGATTTCCGGTTTAGTTGGCTTTATTTCTTTTTTAAATGGTATTGGGCTATCTAAACAAGAAAAAAGAAAAAAATCACAACCTATTGTGGGCTTGCACCTATTATTAATATGTTACACATGTTTAAAAGAAATGGCTGACTATAGGGCAGTACTTTATAATAATAGACAGGTACATGTTATAACAGGTACATGTAACTTTAGTACCAAATTCAATTCAGTTCTGCTGAAATGAGAAGTTAATTGACTAGATTTTTTAAAAATGGCTTGAGTAAGCACACTGAATCTTGGATAATATTATTAATATTCATAAGGGAAGCATAAACAGTAACATAAATAACAAATGTACACTGCTTGGTGATTTATTCTTACATACAGTTGGTTGGTAATGTTCGAATAATGCCAAGTTTAAGATACACAGAAACCGAACGCGTGATATTAGTCATACAGTGGAGAAATTTCTTGCTGTGTGTTACAGGGATAGCCAATAGAAGCATGGATCTAGTATTATGACTTTGTATGCTGCTGTACACACTATAGCACTTTTAGTCGTTTTAGCACCAAAATTCATTTTGTTTGTTTTTTTTTTCTTGCAAACTTTTAATAATTACTTAAGGGTTTTAGTTAATTAAAACAACAATATAAGATCAACAGGGAAGGGTGGCGCATTAATTTCATACCCATGCCCCTAGAGGCACATGCACAATCCTAGAAGTTAGAGTTTCAAACTAAAAAAAGATTCTCACGGAGATTTTATGTTAGGGAGAGGAAAGAGCTGATCATTCAAAGCACATTCCCCTTCCTGAACGAGTGTTGCAAAGCAATAGTGAACTAATTTTAACAAGGGACAAATTTATGCTTACAAGGAAGGGAAGGAAGAGGAGTATTATCTCCATCAGGTACTACATCCATGGATGCACCATCATCATTTGTGATTGGCTCTGTGTCACTAAAAAAGAAAAAATAGAGTCATAGTTTAAGTCCAGGTAGGAATAAAATTTTGCAACTAAAAATTGAAATAAGGTAATTTTACAAGGCAGATAGCAATAACTCTTACATTCTTGGTCTTTTGCGGCTTGTCTCAGTTAACTGTATATTATTTTGAGCCATATTCTTTGTCTACATGTAAATTAATTGACAATGATTGTAAAAATAGTTATGTAACAATTATTATTAGTACAAAACAAGAAAAATAAAGTATTGTAATGACGCAGTCTTAGGAGCAAATACAATGAATTACATGAAAAGAATATGGAAAAGTTCCTTCAAATGAAGATCGCAACAGCAACAAAATTTATAAACGATTTTTTTGATGTAATTTTTACAGTATGTTGTTACTTACTAGGTACAGTGAAGTATAAGACAGCAAACACTAGCATATAGCAATGAAATTACTACATACAAAGATAGATAGATAGATAGATATATAGATAGATAGATAGACAGATCATGTATATAGATAGATAGAGAAAACGATACACAGCAATAGAAAAACATGAACAAGAGAAAGAGAAACTCACAAATAGAAGTATTATCCCTGAAGTGATCACTGTTGAATTACTATGAATAGAGAAATGAAATCACTGGAGCTAGAGCTGAGAGAAAAAGAACCTCACTAATAGAAATAGCAGCAAGGTTCCTGTAGTGACCACTGTACAAAGGTTGAACTACTGTGAAAGAGAAAATCTGGAATCACTAGAGCTTGAAAAGGAGAACCTCACGAATGGTGCAAACTGAGCAATGCGAAGTTTGCTACGTTAAATATACTTCTTAGTCTCATCCGGTCACCAGCCGCACCCACTGCGTCAAAAGCGCACTTTCCTTGGTTACTAACATACAGAGAATCATGCACACCAATCTAATTCAAGTATACTGAACGTCATGAAATAATCATAATTATCTTAATTGGGAAGAATTTTCGCTACATATATATAAAATTCTTATTGTTCTGCATTTTGTACAAAACAAAAAAAAAAACAGCAGATTTTAAATTGCAGAAAGCAGACTGCAGAAAGCAAATTTCAGATTTTAATTTGCAACCACCAGATTTCAGAAAGCAAATTTCAGATTTCAGAATTCAGATTTCGGAAAGCAAATTTCAGATTTCAGAATTTAGATTTCAGATTTCAGGAAGCAGATTTCAGATTTCTACAGAAGCATATTAGGGCTAGGGCCTCATCATTCATCATTTCTACATCAGCAATCTGTTATTTCTCATTTTCTATTTTGGTGTATTATTAGTTATTCCCATCGTATTATGTTGTTGAAAGTGTCTACATCAAATAATTATCCAACAAGTGTATATAGAGAAAAAAGTATCCCCATGATTGCTTTATGGTGTCCAGCATTCAGTAATCATGGTGTGTAGAGCTTGATCGCGCATTCTTTTTCACGCCACGCCCATTATTTGACTGAGCCCCCCAACCCCCCCCCCCCCGGGAATGATGTAACTTCCTTAACTACGTATACAACGCATACTCGTGTAGGTGACACAAACATATATATATATATATATATATAAACATACATCGAACCCGTTGGAAAGCAATTACATCCACAGGTAATTAAAAGAGGGAATAGAAGAGAAAAAACTAAATTAATATAAACATAATTTGCTTGATAAGAAACTTGGAATCCCAGACAACAGGTATTATAGACACATCTTGTCTTATATTAAATATACTGATTATGCAATTATCTCCACAGGGCATACATTTCAATCTTTCAAGTTGGATTCAAGCATGAATCCTAAAAGTTTATTTTGGATTGAGTTAATTGCTGAGAATTTTTTTTGTACTGTTATAATATTTTATAGTTTTATTGTAATTCTGTGATCAAGTCTTTTGGAGTAATAAAAGTTGTAAAAGTGCACAAATGAGCTACTGTATAAAACGAGCAGCAAAAGATAACTATATCTATCTATCTATCTATCTTTCTATTTATCTAGGTAACTATCTATCTATTGAAATATCAATCCAAGTACAATTAATCACTCTATCTTCCTTCCATCTATCTTTTTGAATGTCTTTCATTTATCTATTTATCTGTCCATTTATCCGTTCTCTGTCTAGCAATCAATTACACAGCAAAGTACAATAATATAATATATTGTATATATTATGATTGCATATCATTATAATAATATATACATAATAGCATCCATTCACATCATTAATTGCAGAATTCATGTGTCATACAGTAAGTCATATTCTAGTGTTAGAATGTTATCCATAATAACTAAGTAAATTGATATTGTAATATGAATGATATAATCAATATTCTATAGTAACAGTTTACATATCAGTACTTCTCCCACTATTAATACACATAATAACTGATAATATTATATTATGAACATGAATAAAGCATATAATATAACACTTCACATCAGCAGTTAACCAAATGTGATGTGTCATGTTGTATACAAGAATCACTTTAATTGTATGTATGCATGTATGGTATATGTATGTAACTATGTATGTATGTATGTCTGTATGTATCTATGTATGTATGTACATACATACATACTTACGTACGTATGTACAATAACATACATAAACCCTTAGTATATTATATATATGTATCTGTCTATCCATTCATGTATCCATCCATCAGTCCATTGATCCATCCATCTATTATCTATCTATTTAACTCTGTATATATTTATTTAGTCAGAGGCAATTTATCAATAATTGTGTAATTTAATTTATAGTTGTTATGGTTACCTGAATTGCACTTCTATGTACTAATATGCTGAATTCATGTGTCATATAGTAAGTCATATTCTTATCTTTTAGCGTTAGAATGTTATTCACAATAACTAAGTAAACTGATATTATAATATGAATCAATATTCAATAGTATCAGTTTACATGTCAGTACTTCTCCCACAATTAAACCATGTGAACAGTCTGACTCATATACTATAACAATTCACATCATGTGTGTGTATATCAGTATGTATGTATGTATATATATGTAATATGTATGTATGTGTATGCATGCTGCATGTATGTATCTATGTAAGTTGTATATATGTATATGTATAATATGTATTTATGTATGTATGCATGTATGTATGTATCTGTGTATGTATATATGTATCAGAGACTACGGTAGTACTCTCTATGTAGGGATGGCCTGGAAAAAAAAGGCCGCCCATACATTTCAATTGGAAGTGGAAAGCTGAAATCTGTGGTAATATATACAATTAAGTTTAAATATACATAACTTACAATATATTGAGTATTTTTATAACTAACAATATCTTTTAGATGTTCAGACATCTTCGTTAAAGTATAGAACCGGCGAGTAGCAAAACTGGCGAAATGTTCATATTATTCTTCTTCATTCTTCTTTTTCATAAAAATAGATTTCTATGTTTCTGGAACTATTAAAATAGTTGTAGCACAAATACAAATTTATTTCAAGTTAAATTCAGGGGAACAAACTTCATACTGTTCTGTTTCTTGACCTAGACAATGAAAACTTTCAGCCACTACAGCAACCTACTTATGATAGAATGCCATTTTTAATAAATCACACCTTTAAAACACACCCATTAATTTTAAGAGAAATAGTGTTCTACAAAACAGTATAAAGCATTATACATATCATCACTTCCACAAATAACAAAATTTGTAAACCTAGATGATACTGAACTGTCCATGTACAAATCATTCAGTAGTATAAGTAAATGTGCTTCTGTACTGCATATCATCACTTCCACAAATAGCAAAATTTGTAAACCCAGGTGATACTGAAACTGTCCATGTACAAATCATTAGTATAACTGAATGTGTTAGTTGATCACTCTCAGATAAGAAATTTCATCACAATTGTTCCATTAATTCATTGTATACGAAAATAATAAAAAACATTTTAAAAAATGAAAGAGTACGTAGTGGTATATATTATTATACTGAGTCATTTAAAAATAGAATCGAAACAAGAATAATATAGAAACATGTTCAAAAATGAAAGAGGATGTAGGAATTGTAATAAAAAAATAATTATAGTATTGCATTAAATTTTGAGTACTGTCTCCTTCTGGACACCGTTCCTGCAGAAAATATCAGTACTGCAAATGAAACAAAATAGTCATCACGTATTTGATCAAAAATTCTTTAAAAATAGAATATAAACAAGAATAATAAAAAAACATTTTGAAAGAGTATGTAGGGATATATATCAAAACCGAAAAAGCACAGGAACAAGAGGGCTTTGGAAACAAATGAAATACCACTTCCACATAACAACCCTACATAAGTATAGACAACATAAGTAAAGGCAAAACACAAAGAAGTGATACTTATGTATGGTTGTTATGTGGAAGTGGTATTTCATTTTGTTGCCAAAGCCATCCTGTTCTTGTGCTTTTTCGGTTTTGATATACATCCCTATTTGTTGCCAAAGCCATCTTGTTCCTGTGCTTTTTCGGTTTTGATATATATCCCTACATACACTTTCATTTTTAAAAATGTTTTTTATTATTCTAGTATATTAAGCAGAGTCAACGGGGGATCCCCAGGTGGCCGGCTTTGTTAGCCAGCTAAGATGGCCATATAGGAGGCGGCGCCCACTCTCAATCTAAATACACGGAGTCCACGTGCCGTACCTCAGTCTAAAAAACACAGCAGACAGGTCATTTTCTTTTTTTTTTTCTAAGTCTCTCCATGTCGGACACTCAAGACCCAGAAACTCCCATAGCCGGCGAAGGCACAGAGCCTCCAACTTTGTCGCAGGACGATAGTGTATGGAGAGAGCTCATATCCTCTAAGCTAACGGGAAGACAGGACAATAGCTCGCCCTCAAGCTCACAAGGTTAGAATAGTGTGTGTGCATGTCAGCTAGCAAGTCAGTTCTTGTGTGCAGCAAAAGCCTCATCCATTATTCTCCAGTTATCATGTATTCTATCATTTCTTGCTACAGCTCCCCCGCCAGCCAGCTCCATAGCTCATTTTCAAACCTTCTCAAATTCTCTGCCGTTGCTCTCACTACCAGCCCCGCTGCCGAAGGAGGGATGCACCAATGCAGCCTAACTACCAGCCTGCCTACTCTGTTGGCTCCCCTCACTCCAGCTGGAGCCTGCTCCCTGGCGCCATTCATCTTCTCAAAGGCCTCAACACCCATCCCAGCGATGCTGGTGGCGAAGATCCAGGCACTGCACTTCATCAACATGAGGGAGCTTCTCCCAGACAATATCGCCCTGATGGAGAGACTGGAAGCTTTGTGTGGTCAAGTACCACGCTAGCAGGCTACGCAGAGGGAGGTGGCATCAATCAGGTCATGGGTCTGTGCATTCACGACATACATGTACATAGGTATTCTGTCGGAGGCCAGGCCTGACTTAACAAAAGGCCGCCTGGCATACCTCAGGAACATCGTCCAGGAAGCAGGACGTTTCGGGGGTGATAGATGGCGGACCTACAACTATGCCGTTCACAGGCAGCTGCCAATCCCGCCATGGACTGGTCTGAGCTGAACCCCTCCCTCCTGTTGGCCTTTATGCCCACAAGCTTCTGTAGGGAGCAATCATCATTAGACACCTTAGACAGTCATAGCTTAGGTAGAACTCTACTGGGTACAGGTCTAAGGTAAGACTCTACTCCGAAAGTAGCCTGTCAGTTTTAGGAGTTGAAGAAACTCTTTGAGATGGAACAAATGATAACCAATATCCAGAGATGGACACTACTATGTACTGACGGGTGGCGAGGCAATGAAGCCATCAGTTCTTCCATCCATAGTAGAAGATATACATGTAAATATTATAGTCACATGGATAATAATCCATAGAGCAATATGTTTCCCTCAGGCAGGGCCGTAACATAAACTCTGGTCTGCATAGTGGAGGTATGTACTTCCCTCATGCAGGGCCGTAGTACATAGACTAGCCTCCCCAAAGCCCACCAAGAGTCTTTAATACTCTATGGGAGTATCTTGAGGCAGAGCTCCCATGTACATGTACATGCATGCATGGATTATTGTCAACACACATGTAAATAATACATGTAGTTACATGTATTACATACCACTAATTCTTCTTTTCTTTCGTCCAGCCATTGGAACTTCATCAATTTCTAGTAACTACAATGTAAATGAATAAAACAAATGTACATGTATCAAAAGGTCATTCATGTTCATCTTGACCTCAGGAAAATGTACTACATTTATGGGATTAAACTATACACTACATGACATGTTATTTTAGTTTGACAATAATTACCACTTTTAGATATACATGTACATGTATGTCTAGTTTCTTGCAATTTAGTTATAGTTTAATTAACTAAAATAATATTAATTAAAAGGGGTTTTAGTTTTAGTTAATAACACTTATTATTGGCCAATTTTCATTTTAGTTATAGTTATTACAACAGACTTGTAATTTAGTTAACTAAAAGTCAAAATGCCTTACTAAAAGAGATTTTAGTTATAGTTAACTAAAAGAACACTAAATTAGTTTAGTGTTTAGTGCCACATGTTATTACATGTACATGTACATGTATATGGACACTCAGAAACATATACAAATACATGTATGTACATGCATGTACACATGCTCTATTCACATGTACATGTACATGTATGTATATATATATATGTGTACCTTTGTTCCTTTCTCTTGTTATCTACGTTGCATGAGACCAGCTACTGGAACAGTTTTAGGAGTTGAAGAAACTCTTTGAGATGGAACAAATGATAACAAACCTGGAGGAAGATATGTACAAAGATTAGAACACTTTGGAAGGGACTGTGTGCACATTGAGCAGATTGACCTTTTTTTTACAGCACATTTCTGCTTCTTGAATCAGAGTTCCGTTTCTATTTTAACCAGAGATTGAAAAGTCAAAACCGAAAACAAAAAATGCATTCTGTTATACACAGATACATGTACATGTATGCAAAGAACAACAGGAACAGTACACTGCTTCCATTCCTAAATTAACTTGTCTTTCTGTTGTTTTATTTTCTACGTATTTAATGGAAATAATAAAAGAAATCAGTGTTTCTCCAAAAGGTGCTACTAGTACATTCCCCTACTGTAAAGTTTATGTTCAACAACAAACACTGTTTTACTGTACTGTTGAGCAATCATCATGAACATTACCATTAATATTCATCCTTGGGGAAACACTGCATATAGTGTACATGTACATGTACATGAAAAAATTAAACATCTTTAAAAAGAATACCGTAAAATTAATATATACAAGTACAATGTACATGTATACACATGTATGTACATGTGATTCAAACTGTAATGTTGTTTATTATGAGAATAATAACCATTTTTACATGTAGTTATAGTATGACAGTTTTATTAGTTATCAATATTAATATTAGGCTTACTAAAAGAGTTTCAGTTTTACTAAAAATGCCCATTACTGGCCATTTTTCATTTACATGTACATGTATTAGTACAACACGTTCAACAAGTAGAGCAGGTAGATTACAAATTCTATTAGTATTGAAGTTACTAGTAGCTGTATCTTCAGTTGTAGGTACACTAGGTAGCTATATAGTTTTCAAGAATAACAAAGTATTGTTTACACAACATAAACAAGAGCTTGCTTCACTTTGGCTTGTTTTACCAATTATTGTTTACACTAGTATACAGTCAAATGAAGTACACAAACATTAAAATGCTTGTTTCACTTATAAGAGAATTAATTATAATTATGTAATATACACTGTAAATCGGCATTGCATATAGAGTTATGCAGATATATGTATATCATTGATATGCAGAGAAAATCCAATTAATATTATGATATCAATGGTATGCTGAGTATACTGTTTGAAAGATATGAGGCTTTTATTGATATGCAAAGTCTGCATACCACTCAAAGTTTCCAGATCTAGATCTATACCTATGTATATATTCACAACAGACAAATAGGAGTTATATATATTAAAATACTAATAAATATAAGTATAATACATGTAATAACAATAACTCTATTGTATGTTAATTAGTTACTAGCTCAGACTTCATTCTTATTGAATTTCCTTAGTCTGCAGAAAAAAAGAAAATTATTTTGTCAAGCTATCTGTTACAGTCAGTTAAACATAAACACAATGTGCTAATATCTCTTCAGTGGACAGATGGCATACTCAATATGTCACTAGTATAGGCCAATCCTCTTCTGGCAGCATTTGTTGAATGGTACAAGCCCGATGGACTCACGTGATGGAAAAATACATTTACTTGGAAACCCACCTGACGTATTCTAATCAAACAGGTTCCGCTGTGAAGGCACAGCAATCTTTTTAACAGTACAGATATCATGACATAACGCTTAGTCGGGCTCAGGCGTGGCGGTGGCCTCACCTTTGACCACGCCCAACACTGCATTCCAACTTTCCAAGCTTCAAGCAAGAACAGCAAGTGAATTTTACTACACATAGGCATACGGATGCTAATCTGTAAATTTGGTTAGTATATACAAATGTATGTATACTTCATGTATATCACAGTAGTATACTCATTGGTTATAAACCATATGACCTTATCAACTCATCAACCCGGATAACTTGATAATTATGATGAATAGTAACCTTCTTTGAGCCTGATACAATGTCAAACCATGATTATATCTCTATATTACATTATGAATGTGCCATTCTTTCAGCATGATCCTTTTACATCTCATCAGTTGACCCATCATCAAATGGGATGTAGTTATGGCACTTGTCTATTCCTGGCCAGCTGATCCATCACCGAAATGGATGCAGGCAGGATAGCCATTATTATAGTGTAGTTTAAAAGGTGTATGCTATCATTGAGCTGTATGTGGTTTTCCTGGTTTCTATAGCAATTTTTGAACCATTTAACTTTGAGAATAATTGCTTTCAGATTGAGAATGTCCTGTTCTGAATTAATATAGGCAGTAACAATGTAATCACTGTAGCCTCGTGATAAACTAAAACCTAAGTACTTTATTGTTATGTGATGAGTGTGTATGTGATGTGGTGAGGATAAACAAAGACTCAATAGAGTCCATCCTTGACATGTTGTATGTACTTACTCAACACCTCATAAAATTATATATACATGTAAATGGGAAGAAATTGCAGCCATTTTGTAATTATAATGAATTCTCTTCATTTCAATCCAATTGAGGGTGATTCATTTTCCAATACAGTGAAATTTAATTACGCAACACATCCTCACACATTCATCATGTTGATACATCATGTGATGGCCGAATTATCTTTATATTACATCATACAAGAAAGTGTAATGAATGTAAAAATCACTAGACGTATAATTATTACAGTCAAGTAATTAGAAGTCAATCTGTAACATTAAGAAATATTGGCATTTTGACAGGAATTGATACATTGTACACAAACAATTTCAGTTATCATATCTACCAAATAACCATTAGGACCCTAAAGGTCAATAGGACAAAAACAAAGACAAATGACTGTAACTAGAAAACGGCTACTCGTAATGAAAAATTTCCCAAAAATATGAACTCAGCACCTAAAAGTACACAAATGCACCATATAACACATTCATGTGATTTGTGGTTTTTAATTTATTCATGTTAAAAACATTCAAACTCCATTATACACACTGTAATGATTAAATGACAATTGGAAAATCTGACAATAGTGATACACTAAATATTCTATGTAGCCATGTTTATTGAGTGTATGTGTACATGTTTTGACCATTTTTAAGTTATGATATCTACCGTATAACCATTACGACCCTAAAGGTCAATAGAACAAAAACAAAGACAAATGTAGAAAATAGCTGAAAGGTTTGAACTCAGAACAACACTATTTCAGTATTTTATTTAAGACAATTTCAAATATGCTTTGTACTACTTTCAAGGTGTAGCTGTTGAACTCGCATGGCATTTTCATCCCATTTATATATAATTTTATGAGGTGTTGAGTAAGTATATACAACATGTCAAGGATGGACTCTATTGAGTCTTTTTTTATCCTCATCACATCATATAAACACTCATCACCAAAGAATAAACTACTTAATTGGGTTCTAGTTTTTCCCTACATTCTGATAAATATAATAATATTGCAGAGCTAGTTTCGTACGTCCTGAAGAGAGCAAGAAGAGATTTCACACAGTAGTAATGCAATTCATATATCCAAAAGGACTGTTGGTGTGTATGTTCGACAAAATTTTTTTCCTGTCATACCACCCACTCTGTCTTCAAGTCTTACATGTATAAAGCTAACCTTAGAAAATAGTTCTTTAATTAACAGAAGTATACTTCTACATGTAGTTCTGAAAATCTAACTGAAAAAATAGCAAATTATTTTAACAATTTCAGTCTATATTTAATTCAGAACAGGACATTATAAAACCAATTATTTGCTGTTTCTGTTCAAAAAATGCTATAGAAACCTGCCAAACTAAAGTCTATTCACATTCATGATGTCTTCAAAATAATGATGTGATGATATGTAATGTATTGTATAGTATAATGTCATAAGGTTAATACATGATTATACTGTAACTCTAGATCTATAATGAAGCAATGGATTGAAATTTGACACACACAAAAAAGAACGGGAAGGATAATTATATGAAAATGGTACATGTAGAAAGATTGTTTGTCATTTCAAAATAAAGTTATGAACATTTTTCTGAGGACAAGGTGAATGTGAATGAGCTTTACATCTTTAACGTAAACTAACAATGGATATTCTACCTACATGTACGTCACATTCAATGACAATCAAGTGGTCAGGGAGATGTAAAAGAATCATGCTGATAGAACAATATTTCACTAATATTAATACTACAGGACACACACAATCTATGTTGTATACATAATATTAACAAAGTGCTGTTCTTTGAGCATGATCCGATGTAAAAATTATCTATAGTTATGGCTTGATAGAGGATTAGTTTGATAAGGTGATGAGGCGTATAACAAGTCAGTATATAACATACATGAAGTATACATACCTTAGTAGTAACCACCAAACAGAATAATTTCAGCCACTCAGCTTGGCTGTCTTTCAAGGTTGTACTAGGGGGAGGGGTAGATGAAACTCCAATCGGTTTCTAGTTTTGCCAGCTTGTTGCTGCATACAATCCGGTTCTCTTTTGAAGCCACACCCACCCGGGGGATAATTGATAGGCTAAATGTTTTCGCTAAGCTAAACACACCCTTCGGGTGCTGGAGGGGGCGGTAGGCGGGAAACCCTGGCAGGGTAACTATAGTTGCTCTCTGAGAAAGATCAGAGTTTGATAGTGCCTAGAAAGGTAGATTTTATGGTTTCAGTGAAAAGCTACAGAATTCAGCTTTCTTCAGCCTCTTGTAACTATAAAAGTAAAATGAATTTTCAGAAAACGGCTCTATTTGTTTTCTCAAGTACATGGTCCACGCCATGATTGGTGGGCGTGGCTTTCTTGGTTTTGTACTTATTGCGATTGCAAAAATGGAGATTTTTCCAACATTCTCTGTCTTCCAGACAAATATAAAGATCATGAGAAGATATGAAGGTTGCTAATACACCAGGTTAGAGTCATATTATACAATATTCTATTTTGAAAGTGATTGGAGTTGCATCCGCCCACTCCCTAGTAGTACCTTAAATTTGTTGGTACTTCTACATAGCGCTTTGAGTTTAATTAAGGTGGCGCTCTAGCGGATATGGGTTTCAATAATTAACAGTACTTCCTGTTATTCATAATATTCATTAACTCAAGTTTACACCTGAAATATTTGATTATTGTTCTGTTTGCCATGCTTAACCAATGGGGTTGGACTGTCAGCAACCACAAAAATGTGATTTCTGTTAGTTATCACAGTTTATAATGAGCTAAAATGTATAGGAGTGATCAGGTACATATCGCTCTGTTCTAATACAACGTATGGCCTCGATATTTCACTTGAAGGGAGTGAAGGTGTCTGCCCACCGTTTGTTCAATCTATTTTGTCGAGAGGTTGTCGCAAAGAGTGGGAATTCCACTGTTTGTAACAGCCATTGTCACTACAGTGAAAATACAAAATTAAATAGAAAAGTGGCCTGAACACTTTGTAGCCCTTTTGAAGGTAAGCATAGCGATTCCGCACAAGTTCTTGTTTATCCTGCATATTTAAAAAGAGAGTTATTTTTCAAGAAAGGATTTAATTACCTTTTGAAAAAATTTTGTCCGATGAAAATCCTTGCCTTACAAGCTGAAATAAGCCCTTTCGTTTAATCGCAATTGTTCTAATTTTTCAACCGTTTTGTAATTAGAAAAATGGTACATTTCCGGTCGAAAAATTAATTATTCTTCTGCCTACGTTGACGAAGGTTATATATAATTTTATATTTAAATAAATTGTTGTACAGGGAGACTAACACAATTTGTAAGTGTGTTAAGTTAATATAAGTGTATGCTATATTAATAATTATTGATTAAGCTATTATCTTCAGATCTCCATTTAATAGGTCATCCTCCAGTCTGTATATGTATACGGTCTGTGGCTCACATACATAAACAATGTTGTACCAAGATGGAAATCCAGAAACCTGGGAAACTACTTTTCCTCTGTACACGACCTGTTTGCCATCTTCCATAAATGTGTGATCAACTCTTTTGTTAATAAGATTTGCGATATCGTGATATTCAGATGATGCTCTTTCTGAAAAATGCAATAGCTTTAGCAGATTACTCCTCAACTTAGTGGAGTTAAACTGACCAATTCCTTTTTTAGAAAAGCTAAACACCTCATTATCATGATACTTTTGGTCTAGCACTATCCTTCTGAACTTAAGCTGTGTCTGGAGTGCTTTACGTTTAGTTGTTTCAGATTTTAGCACTGATAGTTGATCATCCACATCATGAACCGACTGCCACAGACCTTGTATAACAATTGCTGTTGTTAATTTCTCTTTCTCTTGTAGCGCTTTTCTCTCTTTTCGTTCCAGTTCCTCTTTTCTTTTTTGTAGAATAGCTATTCTCTCCATTGTGATTTTTTCAATCCTTTCTCTAAATCTCTTCTTATGGTTAGAAGCCATTTTTCTAGCTGTTTTGAGTAATTCTGTTTTTTCTTCTTCTGGCTTCTGATACATCCAATCAGCTGTTTTGTTGTTAGTGAAAAGAATGTGTGCTTCTAAGCAGATCTGACCTGCATGTGGCTTTTCTCTTAGCAGGCGATCTAGTTGGCCAAAGTCTCTTTCGCTGATTGTATTAGTCTTAGCCACTGAAGTAGTTGTTTTTCTAAGTTCTTCATTTGGTTTATGCCATTTTCCATTTTCAAGATGGTCACTAAGCATTCGCTCAGCAAGTAAACTTAAGGTGTGAAAAATTGCTTGAAGTTGTTGTTGAACAAGGGAATCAAATGCAGTATCTGACATCAAGGCTGTCCATAAATCATCCTTTTTAATTTCTACCTGTTGGAAAGGGACCAACTCTCCAGTCATAAAGTTGGAAGGATCAATAGAACACTCTTGGAAAAAACCTAAAAGGTTTTGGTAATGATGTGACATATCCAAGATATGCACTGATGACTCGAGCAATCGCCATAGTGGACCTGTGATGAGTTTATCAATCAAACCTAGTGATTTGCAGCCAGCAATGTAGTGTTCATTGTGAAGGTCATTTTCTACTGCTTTAAGAAGCTGATTTTGCACACCCCACACTTTTAAAAAGTCCAACATTTTGTCCTTTAGATAAAAAATCCGAGCTGCATTAGCAAAGACAACGTTGAAACGATTTCCACGAAAATGGATGAGAGGGTTTCGAGTTATGCCATGCTGATGCAGGTACGTTGCAAATGGTAAACCACATCCTGACTTCTCATTACCACGCTTTTCAAATGCTTTGCAGGCAGTTCGGATCAAACGTACTGTACCAGACTCACACTTAGTACCTGAATCTAAAATTGCATCTTCAAAAAGTCGAAGTGCTTCACTGCTATAGTCAGCCATGCCAACTATGAAATGCATTCCACAGAAGAAGTTGTACATAGAAGACATTGCTTCTTTCTCTGTTTCAGAAATACTCCCCCATTCTCTTACAACTTCAGGCAAAATACTAGCTCGGTATTCTGCTAACATGTCATTAAAACACTTTTGACCATTTGCTCTATCTGACATAGTGCATTTGATGTTAGCCAATATTCTTCTCCCGGCATCTGTTGTTGTGGATACCTCTGAAATTTCCTGAAGAATTTCTTCTAATGTCTCTAGCTGAATCTGAGATGTACCAGAAGCTACTTCTCTCACTCCAAGTGTGTATGTACCATATTCTGTAGCAACCTGGAAGCTATTATATTTGTGACCACATTTACTGGTGCCATCTGAATGGAGGGTAGTATATTCTTTATCTGGAAGGCTCTCTGCAAGTTGTATTTGAGCTAAGGCATGTGCTTCACTCAGTATAGAGTTTATTGTAGTATGTTTGGGAACTCTATTGGGATGTATACCAGCTAGTTTAAGCACACTTCTCATAACCTTTTCAATCTTCATGATGCTTACATTCAATGATAACAACTCCATTACACATTCACGAGTTTTGTCATTGTATTTGCCATCCTCATAGAGGGTTATAGTCTGACTTTCTAACTCTTTAATTCTGTCTTGTAAAATTGCATTTTCCTCAAGAAGAGAACGGTTTTTCAATTGTTCATTCTTCAATTTTTCTTCTAATTCAAGATATTTATCATCATCATTACTAACCTGACAATCTAGGTCACTCTTCAGTTGTGTACATTTTTCCTTATAATATTTAACTTTTGATTGAGAATTTTTAAAGAGTTTATTTTGCATTGTGTGCATTTCTTTTTCTAGTCCAGAGATAATTTTAGCTTGGCATACAATTTTTTCATTTTTGCGTTTTTCTCGTCTTTTTGCATTGTGTGGGTTGTATCGTGTAATAACTTCTTGACAAGTCTGCAGAGTTTTATCTGTCTCACTAAACTTTTCTTTCCATTCACTTGCTTCTTTAGCAAGTGAATAGTTGGCAATTTTCAAAGCCTCCACAACTATATCATTTTGAGCAGCAATGTTTTTACTGGACTCAATAATAGTGGAATGCATGGTCTTGCCTCCAGATTTTCTCCTGCTTGGCAAGGAGTATTCTTGTTTATAAAAGTTAGTTAAATCTGCAGAGTAGAGTTTTGACTTTTGTAGCCGTTGCTTTTTATTTTTTAAACTTGCTAAGTTTTTTCTCAATGTCCAAATTGATGGTATATCATGACCTGGGAAAAGCTTTGCTGTCCACTCGATCAATACTGCACATGGGAGCCTTTTATATTCTTGTACTCTTAGTAGATCAAGCATAATTCCATTTGTTGCAAGCCCCTCAAGTTCAGGAAATTCACTACTAGGATCTGATAACATATCTGTAGTTATACCCACTTCATTGCAGAATGGTATATTGAGTATGGACCTACTGTATGGTTTCAATTTCTGTTCAGCCATGATTTTCTGTGACAGGATAGAACTGTTCAATGCATGGGCACTTTAATTATTTTATTATAACATAATAATACTGTTTAGTGATAACTATGAATATATATTCCTTGTAAGTTCTGTGAATGAATATTAGTTGAACAATATAGCATTGTTAATTCATCTTATTCTATGCAATGCCAATTTTGGGTACTTTCAGCTATTTAATGGAAATTTAAATCCTTTTAGTCAGCCCAAAAGCACTGACATGAGAAAAAGCTGATGCTCTAGGTGTACAGATCATCATAACATTCCTACTATTGAACCTACACAACAGACTACAGTGTATGGTTTATAAACAACAAAACATGAAATGTGTGTTGAAAATTATATATCATTATAATTATAATGATCATAGTGCATACTAAATTTGACTTGCCAAGATTTCTGAATGATTGTTTAACAAAGAAGCTTATATTAAAACTTCAATTAACATTAATACAATAGATACAATAATTTATGACAATTGCAGCCAAGTTTTTGATTTTTAAACTTCCAATTTTTACCAAATATGTTGTTTTGGTGTTTAAATTCAGATAATAATTGTATGCAAACTATACTATGTTCAGAGTATTTTTAATAACACAAATACACTTCATTTAGATCTATTCAAACTTATTTTCTATCAAAATAACTTACCAACTGAAATAATTGCACAGATCTACTTCTGTACTTTCTAAAAATATATAGTTTATTAGGTTTTAGATAGTCCACTTTTCCGCAATCATAGATTCAAAAAACTTGTTAATTCACCCAAATATTGTTTGAATATTCCCGGGCAAAATTTTACGAAATTTTTAAGGCTTCGGAATCGCTAGGTAAGCATTTATGTCCAGTTTCAGATGTGTGTGATCCATCATTCTCAAGAAAAATGTGCCTAAAAGTTCGATTTCCAGCTCTTTGTAATTTGGTTTATAAGTATTGGATAGCTGCGAAATTTTACCTGAAAGAAGCTCTTCCCATGATTAAAGGAATAGTTACGTTGTATGTAGCTGCAATACTTTGTTGTAAAATAATAGTAACTAAGAAAACTCATGAATATCATTATCGAGCTAGAGCGCCACCTTATTAATAAAGCAGTAATTTTACAACATTCATTTTAATTCTCACCACATGTAGGTGGAGGGTTAAAGTAGTTTGATTGTCTGTGTGTGTGTATGTGTTGCAAACCAAATAGACAAATTTAATGCTACAGTTCTGATCAAGGTACCAATTAAGCATGTGGGAAATTTTCAAAACACTTTTTAGTTCAAAAGTTATAACATTTTTTCACCTCTACCTTCAATTAGCAAGATATATGCATGTGCATGTATATTTGAAATCATTCAGTCTGTTTCAAATAAGGGTGTGAAAATCACTGTAGCTATATGCCACTTAGGACATTACTATTATTATTATTATTATCATGTGTATTTATATTTATTGTTATTTCATTAGATGATCCAATTACTGTGTCACCATACAAAATTCTCAAGTCAAACTTAACAGATTTACTTAATGTTATATCTGCTCCGGATAAATTTGCAGATCACCTTTTTGCATATGATCTAATAGGAGAACCTCTCCAAAATGAAGTGAAGACTACACCAAGTCTTAGTCAATATGATAAAGCCAGTAAACTAGTTAATACTGTACTTGATTCTCTGAAAGGTTTTAATGAATATAAAATACTTCTCACATTTTGCGATATCTTAAAGAAACAAGATGATCCAAATCTTTGCAGAATAGCTAATACAATGATACGTGAATTAGGTATGAATTATATCAATAATTTACTCAAGGTACATACTATTATTTAGGTATTGCTGAAGAAACAACTCAAGAAATGCACTTTCTAAGTAATAAAAGAGCAGTCAGTGATACTGCTTAATTGGATTGCACACACACATTAATTATAATCATACATACCCGCTAAAAGTATAATTGTATAGTACTCAACATGGTTTTCCTCACATAATTATACTAATTTCTATATATTCAAGGTAATAGCTTTGCATGTCATGTGACTTTCTGTTTTGTATATAGTTGTAAACTTAAGGAAAAGAGACCATGAAAAACGGGAAGACACTACTAAAAGTAAGGGAATGCATTTATAATATTTGATAAACATTTAGGAATAACTACAATAGAGAGAGCTAGTGTGTACATGAAAATCATTGCAATGCACTAGCCACATATCTTAGAGAATGAATTGATACCTGACCTATCATCTCAGCAAGCCATGACTGCCCAGCTCATGATACCTTTTCCTCCATAAAACCATACTTGATTAATTCAGTGATCTAGAATGAAACGTCTAAAACAACTGACATTTACCTGCAGGGCTACAACAGCCTTACATGCTCCCTATAGTTTTTTTCACAGGCTCTTGGTAATTAATAACTTATCTTTATCCATTATTTTGGGAGACAATTTGACATTATATATAATTATTTGATATTATATTTTTTCCATTTCAGACGTCACACCTGCTCATACCAATAAGGTTGCCAATAAAAAACAAAATTATGGGATTACTGTCTCACTTCTTTTCTTGGTGATCGTTGTAATTTCTGTATTTGTATATTTAATAACTTTTGTTATATAGTCAGCTGATTGATAATAATTATACTACTAGTTCTATTTTGGAGTATGACTTAAATTTAACCATAGTGAATATTATATTAGATATTGTATTATAATTATTTGTATAATACTCTTACATACAGTTTATAATACTGATTACTATAGTATTACTGTATTAGCTGCAACACTTCAACCTTTCTCTCATTATCTTGCTTCATAAACAGCCAGTGAGATATTGTACTTCTAATGATGGCTTCTCACAGTCCAAATCAAGTAACCTTTTTAGATTTGCCAAGCCAGTTGAAAAGCTCGCTCATACAGTCACTCCACCCACCTATTGGGCTGGGGTATGACACTAGGGGAACGAATAATTAGTCTTGTGAGCTAACCCCTGACTGGCCAATGAGGAGGAAGATTCTGGTGGAACTGGTTGTATATACATACGTCCGGATAGGATTTGCATGGGTTTTGAACATATGCATGTGCATGACATATCCTTAGCAACATTGTCATTGATGACAATACATGCAGTATCAGTAGGAATCAACTATCAAAAACACATGCCATCATTTATTAGGTTTCAGTGGCAGAGACAGTATGTTCAAAACGAGAGGGCTTACAAAGATTGGGTGGCTTGATGACAGTGGCTATATACAATGCTGCTTACAGTGGGAGGGTGCAGGAGGGGATCTGCCCCGACTTTCTTGAAGTTAAAACCTAAAGCTCCCTCAAAGAAGATCTATTTATAAAATTTGATACGAGATGTGAAATGAGTTAACTTAATTAGATGCACTGTATGTCACCTTAGTGACAGTGCAGTATAGACAATGATTACAAAAGGAGGGGGTTCAAGTCCCGTTTGCAATTGCCCAACGCCTCCACCACAAAACCAAGACTTATTGCAATCACCTATGTATATAATACCTTTGAAACAGTAACATCAATAATTATTACATGTATATAAATATACATAATATTATATATATATATATATATAATTATATATATATATATAAATATATATATGTCTCGCGAGCCAGACTCCTCCCCTTTCTGAGATCGGATCGCGGACAGGGGACGAGTCTGGTTTGCGAGACTATATACGTTAGTCTGGGCGTAGCCAGACCTCCACGAAGGTTTGGCTACGCGAGACTATATACAAGTATGGCCATTGAGACACACAGCCTGGACAATGAGACGTTTCTGTCTTGCAGGTAATTGAAAAGAAAAGGCGAGTTCCAGTCCGTGCCATTACAAACAAGGAGGAAATTGACCGCTTGGAAGGGAATTGATTTAGCAGATTACTATATTATACGTACTTCTGCTGCTTATATTATAACTAATTTTATTACAGGAAGTGCACAATATACAAACTATAAACTATTGTAAAGAGAAAGGGAGTGGCTCGTCAAAACAGAATATATATCTTTGGAAGAAACTGATTCGGTATGTTGCTATATACATTCCTACATAGTTAATATTATATCACTTTTCTAGATTATTAACTATAAACATACGCATATAATTACATGTATATACATTTACCTCTGTTGTTATAGAGAAAGTACATAGCCTATAGTCTCACTAGCCAGCCTGTATTTGTAAGGGCCTGTGAGCTCAAGCAACCTATATTTTTAGTCATAGCACTGTTAATTTAGTCTGGGCAGCCAGCCCCTTCACACAAAGGGAAGGGTTTGGTGTGGCATACAAGTTGTGCAGTTCCCCAGCATTCTTGGGAAATACTACAGTGTATAAACAAGCAGTTTATATATCTAGTATTAACACACTCAATAAATGTCATAGAAGTCCATACCTTAAGTCTACTTTTAATTGTGTATACTGATTGTAGTGACTATGATGTAATTATCGCTAAAATTTAGGCTTATTTGTTGTGCCTCAGCAATTCAATAAAATTATAGTGCATGCTAAATGCAAGTGTTTTAAAATCACTAAATGTAGTGGACACAATTAATAGTAGGCTTAATTTGTCTTGCACAACTCATATATGTATACCATACCAGTCCCTTCTTCTTTATCAGTGTTTGTTTAGGATCATAATTGTTATTTGTAGGGGAAGAATAGCTTTACTTCCTCTAATACAAGTGCAGTACAAAGATTAATGTAAAAGATTTTTTTTGAAGGGGGTGAATTATCGCCCTGAAAAAAACATTGCTCCTTGCAAAGAGGCTGGCCTTTCAGACTATGTCAATTTATGATTAAGTAGCTAGTATATATTACAAGACTGATAGATGCCCTGTCAAATTTTAACTTGTGATTTATAATAGTAATTACAATATTAATGTTGCCAGCCATCATTCAGTTTTATACTGATTTTTTATCTTAGTAGTATGGCCAAATTGATATATATTATTTTCTTCTATCACTGCAATAATACAATTGTTAAAATAACAAATGTATTGGTTAGTGTAGTTGCTTGGATCAGTTGATTGTTCAGGATACATATATGTAATGCTGTAGCTTTATACTAAAATTTTTAAGCGATATATGCACCACTTATAATCAATTATCATGCCTAATATTCCATATTAGATGCACAAAGAAATTTACACTAATTTCGTTAAAGTTTTTATTCTGCTTCTTTGTACATATAATAGACAGGATAAGGAAATTGCAATTACAATTATTGGATTATAAACACATGTATATCCATAACAACCTACATGACTAATTAAAATACAACTATACTAACCAATAAATTATTTATTTATTTTTTCAGTGATATACTGCCTCAGATTCACTGTTTTGAACCTGAAACACAATTTCTTTCTTGTAAGTTCTACATTGTCATACAACCTAACAAACACTTCTTGAGGTGAGGGAATCAAAATTAATGATGCACTGATAATCGGATCAGTGTTTGGTATCTATAATTAGTTTTAGTAAACTAATACTTATTGACATTTTATTCGAAATATTCAGACACCAGAAGGAATATATATAATATCGGTATTTGTTATCGATACATATCTAAAGTACTTATTGGTTTGTCAGTACAATGGAAAGTACCTCAGGTTATTTAACATCATTTCACCCAAATGGACAGACATGTCCAATTTCCTCAAACCTGCTGTGTGTGGATAGCCATTGTTGACTTAATTTCACTAGTTAAATGAAGTAGTTCAATATCATAAACAGCACACAAGCACAACTGTATTTATACACATAATTATTTATACTGATATAATCAACAAGTGTATGACAGTTTCATTGTGTGAACACCAGGAAATCACTTCATTAGTAATTGTAAGATTATAGCTAACTGCTGTCATGAATGTTTGACATACTGAAGCAGCAGTTGGGGTAGCTGCTCCTATGCAGAAGCTGTGCACATGTGTATTGTATAGGGCCATTCTGAAACTGAACAGTAGTCTGCAGTTAGGGGATGACCAGTGGAATGATCTTTCCAGAGGTATTGCATGAAGATGTGCATTGAGCTGTATGTGAGGAGGAAGTGGTAAGTTACATAATATTGCATCTACTACATGGTTTGCTGATCCCTTAATATGCTTGAAATGCTGAAGAGGAATTGAGCAGGAAAGAAAAATAGGCAGTTATCACAATGGCAATGGAGTACTGTTCTCTGCCAATGGAGAACCCAGAGAGTTGCTGCTAGTACTATATGCACAAGTTTGTGTTCTTTTCTTGCCGATCTTGCCATTGCATTCGAATCAAGGTTGGAGACCAAATGGCCCAATGAACTTGAAGCATCCGACAAAATATCTTGGACTGGGTAAATTGCAAGAACAGAATGGTTAAAATAACAAATGTATTGATTAGTGCCATTGCAAGGAATTAACTATTAGTTGCTTTTTCATGATACATACATGTAATACCATAGCTACTTTGTACTAAAATACATAAAAGATGTATGTAGCAATTATGATGACTATATCTGATATTAGATGCACAACGAAACCTATATTGATTTAATTAAAATATTTATTATGCTTCTTTGTACATCTAATAGACAGGATAAGGAAATTACAATTAAAATTATTTGATTACAATCCATGTATATCCATAACAACCTACATGACTAATTAAATTTCAATTCCTTGCATCCCGCTTTCTCACGGGTTGGATGTAAGTTTATATAATTTATATGTTTTTGTCACTTGATGAGTATGCATTGCATACATAGTTAAGGAAGTTGTGTTATTCCACGGGGCGGCTCGACCAATTAATGGGCATGGCATCTAATAGAACGCGCTCCGAGCTCTAGCTCCACAGACCAGCAGGAAGAAATCTGATTGTAGCTTTATGTAGAAACAGGAACTAAAAGCTGTCATAGGTACAATATATTCCTAAAGTTCTACACGAACCTAAAAAAATTAAGAAGAGTATAATTTAATAACCAAAAAATAACTATAATAGGATAGATTTTGTGTTTCATACAGAAGAAACTCAGCCATGTTTTAGAGCTAGGCAGTAGCTACATTATCAATATAGCTACTGCCCAGCTCTAATACCTGTGACTTAACTATCATACATGATTCCTGTATAATGTAATTGTTTCCATACAGATATTCATAATGATTGATCTCATACAATGGAGAGTTTGTATTGGAATGTGGTGTGGTGGTATGAAGTCTGTCAAGAGGAAAAGCAAACTTGATAGTAACATGCAAAGTCATCATGGCGTTATAGATTATCACTGGGAGAGTGAAACTCTTGGAATGTGTACAAATACTCTTAGAACATTACTCAGTCATACTAATGTGTGGTTGTATACACTAACTGTGTGTATATTCCTGCAACTTATACTCTCTGGTGATGTGGAATCAAATCCTGGACCTGTAGGTTAGTTATTACTATGTACTAAACACATATTTATAACCTACATATTCATTATGTTTCATGAAGTATAATCACTTACAATTTTTTCTATATTTGCTAACAGAGATTACTCCTGGTAAAGCAGTAATTCTGCTCAGTGATTGTGGATTTAATTTTAAAAGCAATTGGAATCGGTTATCAAGTATCTTGAATGTTCCAGTAGATGTAAAGGGAAAGATGAGAGCTATAATAAAGGAAGATGAAACATATGAATATGCAGTCGAAATAGCATTGGATTGGTGGATTAAGAAGACATCAGAAGCATCATGGAAAGAGTTAATATCATCAGTAGACAGGTGTGGGGAGAAAGATACTGCACATGCAATGAGGAAAAATCTAAGTGAAGAAGGTAATTATAGTTAAGCGTCATACACTGTAAAATGAAGTGCTACTTGTATATAATGGACCAGAATGCTATCAGGTATAGGAAGCTTCCCACAAACTCTCCAGTTTTTAAACCACCACCCTCCAAAATACTTTCTCATTTACATGAGGATAAAATCCAACGTTTGTTCACATTTTGCTTTTAACAAGATATATTGAGAAAAAAAGTATCCGAATATTTGCTTTGTGATGACTATATATCAAGCATTGCTGATGGCAGTAGTGGTTCTACCTTTCTGTGTACTCGAAAGCAGGTGCCTAAAGAAGTAAGTGTAAGCCCGATTGCAGTCTAAGTACACAGATCTCTGATGAACTGACTGAAGTGCTCCTTCAAGGTTCTAAATGATGACTTCCTCATGTCTGAAACTCAACAGCTTATCATACTCACTTGTTAAAGTTTCTTGCATAATATTTATACTGTTTCTCTGCTAAATACAACAATTACTAGCTGTTTTACATCCTTTCTGAAGCTTCCTGGCTGGTCTGTAGCTCAAACGTGCATTCTTTTACGTGCCACGGCCATTAATTGACTGAGCCTAGCCTCGGGGATTGACGCAACTTCCTCAACTACTTATACAATGCATAGTCGCACAAGTGACACGAACATATATATATTAATATACATATAGGTTCAACCCAGTGGAAAGACATTGTAAGGATAGTCCTATGGGAAATAAAAACTGAAACTGAACATTTAAAAAGGCAATAATTAAACTATCGTGATAATTTGAATTTGTATTGACGTTGCCCACAAAAGTACTATATAGTCTATGTTCATAAAACAAGATACATGTATATAGAGAAAAAGTATCCCTATATATGATTGCTTTATGGTGTCCAACATTCAGTAATCATGGCTTATATCAAATACATTATAATTACTACTTTCATTATCTACTCTTCTACTTTTTAGAGGTTCTTGTAGAACTTTAGGAATATACAGTGCGCCTAGAATAGCTATTAGTTCCAGTTTCTACAAGTAGCTTTCTTCCTCCTGGTCTGTAGAGCTCAAACGTGTATTCTATTATGCGCCATGCCCATTAATTGACCAAGCCCCCAGGAAAGGCTCGACTTCCTTAACTGTGTATACAATGCATACTCACATAAGTGACACAAACATCATTAAATTTCAATTATATATACATTAAACCACATGGAAAGCAATTATAGGGATGGCCGAATGGACCATAAAAATTCTAATCCTCAGAACTGTATTGTATACATGTTTGCTTACCATACACTCATGTTACTTTCAGATATATCGATGGATGAATGTGAAGAGAATGACAATGTAACAGTAGCAAAAAAAATATTAAGTACTAATGATCGAGAGAAATTACAAATACAAGTAGCCCAGATTACTATCCTGAGGGATTGGAAACGTGTTGGACAACTACTAGGATTAGGTTCTGTTGTAGAAGAGATTGAATATAATAATCGTGATAGAATGTCAAGCTGTGTGTTAGAAATGTTTAATAAATGGTTGAAGATGGATACAAGTTTCTCCACATATGAAGAAGGGCTCCTGAAATTATCCACTACACTTGATATGGTAGGAGAAAATGTATTAGCAAACCAACTGAAAGAATGTGGTAAGTGGAATATTCTACATTTTATTACAAATACCAGTCTTTGGATGTATAATTATAGTATAAATTTGTGTAGTGGAAACCACAAACAAGTCTCAGACAACCTAAATTTCATGCAGTGTCGTTGTTGGTTCACTTCCTTAAGTCAAAATTTGTCGGAAATTTGTGGGTATTAATATCTTTTAAATGATATGACTCAGCAGATTCAACTATGAATACAATTTAGATACTATGACTCAGCAAAATTATTTATCAATAGGTTTATAATGGTTATAAACCATATTTGTCAGGATTCATGCTAATTAGCATCCCTTGCTTCGCCCTCGGGATCTAAATAGCATGAATCCTGATTTTGATTTATAACTATACTGTACTAACATCAGCCATTGGTCAGTTTAAATAGACACAGTATTATTGTAATATTATGCTTAAATAAATATGGTCAGATTTTGGTATCCCATAACTTTAAGGTTACGAGATATCAAATGCCATATGCTAAGCATTTGGTACATAAAAATGAAAATCAAAAAATCAAACGTTATATATAGATCTATATACTGTTTGAGAGAAAATCAGTCTTATTTCAGGATATTCAATTATCAAAATATCCTTTTATACTGAATGATGTTTCAAGATTCATTTCTGGTAATATCACTCCTCTTTTGTATTATATAAGTTTTCTGTGCAGTAATCGTTATCACTTTTGCGTCTGTCCTAAACATTTAAATACAATTACACATCCAAATATCTAAATGATTATTAGAGATGAGCAGAGTGCATACATTGTTTTAAAGTACTGTGACTTCACTAATTTCTAGGGATGTGATTGGTCATGTCTCTTTGTCAGTAATATAAGAATAAGAATAATAATACTTGTAATTAGATGTATAAGTTGTACTGCTCCTTTGTGAGATTCATTGCTGTAATTTTCTTTTATTGAACACAATGCCCATCTGCTGATAATCTATGCCACTGTAAAAATAGAATCGTTAAAATAACAAATATATTGGTTAGTACAGTTGCAAAGATTTAACAATTAGTTGGTTGTTCAGGATAAATACATCTAACACCATAGCTACTTTGGTCTAATTATATTAAATTACGTAAAAGATATATGTACCTATTATAATCAATTATCATGCCAAATATATCACATTAGATGCCCAAAGAAGGTTTGGCAACCTAAAATGGCTCAACCGAAATAAATATTCTAATTTGTTCATCTAATAGACAGCATAAGGATATTGATATTATAATTATTCGATTATCATTACAGTATATCCATAACAACCTACACAACAATTTACATTACAATTTAGATTATTCCTTGCAACTGTACTAACCAATAATTTGTTATTTTAACAATTTTATTGATGCAGAGTGAAAGTGGCTGGAGAAGATTAGAGAAAGAAATACAATGAATCACAAGGAAGTGATGCCACTATCTACAGTGCCATAATCATAGTTAAAATGAGAGATGTGATATAACAATACCAATAAATTCACACAGGTGTGTCATTACATGTCATATCATCTGAAGTCACCACTGATACTGACAAGTTTGTTCAAGGATTGCGTGATCAGTATCTTCAAAATCCAGTAGTATATAATGACTTGTTAGATCGACGTGTTGGTGGAGACAAGTTTGGACAACTAGGACTCATTAAGGGACATGGAGGATGTCTTTCTGAACCAGAAGGAGTAAAGAGATTATGGAATATGTTACAAGGGAAATTAGATAATATAATGAATGTTTCAGAGAAAATAGACATACAAGATGTACTGAAACGTAATGATGATAATAGTCCAATCAAAGTAGTAGTTGATGGACCTCCAGGTGTAGGAAAAACTACACTTTGTCATAAACTATGTAGCATGTGGGCTAAGAATGAACTGGAAAAAAGTACCTTTGGTCTGGTCTTTCTTCTTTCTCTCAGGGATGAGAGAGTATCATCAGCTGAAAACATATCTGATCTTGTTTCTTTATATCATAGTTGTGAAGAGATTTGTGAAACCATTAGTAAGAAAATCAAACAGAGAAATGGTAAAAATATGTTACTATTATTTGATGGATGGGATGAGTTTAAAGGAAGAGACCAAAACAGATCATTCATACTGGATATTATTCAAGGAAGACAACTACACAAATGTAATGTACTAGTTACTTCACGTACATATGCTTCAGCAAAACTTCTTCAACTACACAGTGTTAATCGTCATGTTGAAGTATTAGGTTTTAAGAAAGAAGAGATTTTTTCATGCATAAAGAAAGAGCTGACTGAAGAGAATGCTGAACAATTAATAAAGGAATTGACGATTAGGGAAGATGTTTTGTCATTATGTTATATACCTTTTGTATGTTCCATGTTAGTGAGAGTTTATCAGCTGAGTGGCTTTATTCTTCCTAACACTTTGACTAAGTTTTACAAGAAATATATACTTTATGCTGTAAAGAGATCAATGAGAAAACAAGAACTTGATCCAGACACAGTTGAATCACTTGAGGAACTACAAGAAGATCAAAAGAGAGCATTCGATGAACTTTGTTGTTGTGCTTATGAGAAGCTGAAGACACAAAATACCACTTTCAATAGAAATGAAATACTAAAATTATCACATTCATTCAAGTGTGAACATTTTGGATTAATGAACTGTTACAAGATAGCAGACACCATTAAACATCACTTTCTTCATCTAACCATTCAGGAGTTCCTGGCAGCATGGTGGATAACTCACCATGATGATCAAAAAATTCTTTTTAGAGAACATTTCCATGAAACTCACTTTTGCATGACACTAAGATTTGTGGCAGGTCTGACTGAACTTAAAGATGACAGCTATCAAGCGTATTTCAGTAAAGCAGTGGACTTACAATGTATAAGGAAACCACTGTTTGGTTTTGAATTTCATCTGTACTCTATATTTCATCATCCACAATTGTTTTGTCATGGCATTTGTAATACACTCTTAATGAAATATCCTCTTCATGAACCCTATTATGATACAGATACTATACAATTGCTTCATCTAATTTATGAGTCTGAAAACAAGGTATTGTATCAGATATTTGTTTCATCCATTATAAACTCCTCTCTGTGTGTACGTAGAGTGATATCATCACTATTTGATTTAATATGTTTTTCCCTTCTCCTGAAAAACTCAAAGATCACTTGGAATTATCTCCATGATCAATGTTTACATGACATGCTGAAACGTTACAATGAAAATTCAAATATTACTAATTGCATTGTAATGAAGGCGAGATATAATGATATCACATCAGTAATCAAGATACACCAATCATCATTATGTCAGTACCTTCAAGAAAGTTATATTAATGTATACTACACATCTGGTACCATACATCATGATTCAGTTGTGATCATGTTCACACAGCTGTTTAAACTGCCTCATCTGAATATCCTACATGTACTCATTAAAAAATTCCGTTCTATTCATTTGGAAGATCATATTGATAATGAATTATTACTAGAAATGGAGAAGGTATTGTCTACAAATCATACTATTAAAGAATTCTCAATTAAGCTGTCATATTTGGAATTCAACTCATTCATAAATAGTTTGCTTACTGGAGTAAAGAGAAATGATACAATCCAGTTCTTTTCACTATCATCAGACTCTACTCATATTAAGTCATTACAAATTGAAGAGCTATTGAAAAACAACCAAACCTTACAAGCTGTTAAACTGAGTATACCTATTAAAGGAATACTCCCATCTCTATGTATCATACCAGTTAATGAATCTCTTACAGCACTAAATATCAGTAATGATACAGTACATGATATCATAACATATCCTGTAAAGAAAACAGATATTTTGTCACCTGGATTAGAAAATGTTGGAGGAAATACTACCAAATTAAAAAGTCTGTCCTTATATAAACCATTGATGCCATTCATTATCTATTTAGATTCTAACCCTGTACTACAACATCTGGATATAGTACTTGAGAGCGAAGAAAGTCTTGATGAACTTTTTAACATTCTCTCAACTAACAGAACTGTCATAGCTCTTAGAATAAACTGTGAGTACATTGATTTGTTTCATGATGAAGTGGGAAAGTCTCTTCAATTGATGATATCATCAAACAAATCACTGCAATGTTTTGAACTCAAAAGCAAAGAATCCGATTGTACGTTACTTATCAAATACCTGACTATTGGTCTGAGTGGAGATAATACACTACAAGAACTGAATTTAAGCATTGAATTATTAGAAAATATGAATTTGAAGAAATTCTTTGAAGCTAGTGATAATTTAAAATCACTGACAGTCCAATTTGACACATCGGAGATCTCAGAACAGGTATGTACATCATTGTATCATGAAGAGGTAATTCCTCATGTTACAAATATGCTGAAGAGAAATGAAAACATGAAGTTCCTAAAAGTTGAATTATCATCTGAAGATACATGTAAAGAAGACTGCATATCAATGATATATCGATTCTGGGAAACTGTGTTACTACATCCATCATTATGTTATGTTTGGATTTCAGAATCATCTATTATGATAGATATATTAAATGATATGAAGAAAACACTGATTACTCAACGTAAAGAAAAGAAACTTGGTCCACACCCAATAGTAGAAATAGTAGGTAGATTGCAGCAATTAACAGATTGGAACTAATTTCCAATGGTATTAATACTACACAGTGCTAAACAATTCATTAATATTTTTTTCTGTTTACATATAATTATTATAAGTGTAAAAGATATTTTATGTTTGAAATTATGTTGTTAGTGTTTATCTAAACTGAGATCTCAACTCTACTGTTACATCACGAATCTTTACATCAACTATAAGAGGAAGAAAATGAAGTTTTGTGAACAGTACTTAGTTGTAGGTACACAAAGGGCATCACCTGCATGCAGAACACAATATGGGATGTAATTATGTATTTCTATAAATATTATGTGTGTTGTCACTGATGTACTACATTTTTGTGAGTGTGTGTGTATGTGTGAAGAGTATGTGTATGTCCAAAATTTGTGTGTATGTGAAGAGTGTGTGTTTATAGGTGCATGTTGTGCATGTATGTGTGTTTGCATTTAGAAAAAAAGAGACAGTGTTTGTCAGATCATGAGGCCTTCAACTGAACGAACAGGCCACCCTCGGAGACTGACTCCCAACTGAATGACAGACCTCTATCTGATCTGGAGGTAACTTCTCCCCTGAAGCTTCAGTGGTACGAGTATCTGACGTTTACTTCACTTTCATTGATATCCTATAAAGCTTAAGTACTAAGCTTAGAAAACTAGACAGGCATAATTTTTATTTTATTCAACTCATTATGGTGGTCTGTTGTTGTTATTTTAGCATGCAGGCTTACAGAGTCTATATGCTTTGTAAAATGTGGTATAAATTAGTAATTAGCTACTTAACATAAAGCAGTGTCATAAATAGCATTTAACAATCTTAACTTTTAACACATTCACATATGCTTTGATGCTTTGGTGTTATTAGACTCCTGACAGGGATAGTCTGATCTTGGGAACCAGAATTATTAATATGCTATCCTAATTAACCTTAGGTGGGCGTTTTTAATTAATAATTAAGCAAGGCTATATATTACTATTACAGATGCTGTTGTGTGTGTGTGTGTGTGTGATTATATGTGATGAGTGCATGAGTGTTTGTATATGTGTGTGCGGGTCTGTGTGTGTATGCACGGAATAACGTCCCAGTGTTGCTGGTGGAACGCCTTTATGTAACCGATGGTTCCCACCTATACTCTTGGTAATAGTGGTTTAGTGACTGTTCTTGCTTTTTAAGGAAATTTATCACTCGGTGAGTAGAAGCACACAGTATGCTTGCTTATTGTGAATTCATTCTTTCATTCATTCGTCTGTTAGGGAATTCATTCATTTTTATCAAGAGGTGACTGCATAGTCTAAGTCTATTATTTGTTTTGTGGTGTCTAAACATTTGTAAAGATGAAGAAGACAGATGCTGGAACATCCGTTCTTTATTACAGAATAAGGTAGTTTAAATGTAGTTTAAGTCCAGGCAGTAAAAAATTTAATTCAGTATACGTAAGTGATGGAGGCTTGGAGTGGAAAGCAATAAGCTCAAGAGTCATTAAGCTGAGACTTAGATTTTCTGGTCAATGGGCAAGGAAAATTAATGTTAAGAAATGAAAATCTGTTGCATACAAACATCTCACTGTGATATTGCATATGCACCAACTCATCGTAGTGCAGAGGGAGAGAAAGAGCATTTTTTTTTGTCATTTACTGTAGGCAATAGATAGCACTTCCATGATTGATGTCCTCATGATAGTTGGTGATTTTAATTCCCATCTTGGTGGTAGAATCAAAGGGAATAGTGATTAGATGGGAGTTCTTGGCTGTCATGGAATTGAGAAGGTTAACGATCAAGGTATGTCATTCTTGCAGATTTGTATGATCAATTCTTTGACAATAATGAACATATGGTTTGAGAAGGGAGCTTATCAATAACAAACATGGCAACATCCTGGAACAAAATTATGGCACTGCATTGATTATGTGTTGATGAGGCAGAAAATTATGTTATGATGCACAGGTTATGTGTGGGGCTGATTAATGGACGAATCATAAGTTGATCTGCTCCAAAATTCAGCTACAGTTTTGCATGAAATCAATAAAGTCCAGGTACAGTGATGTATGTGGTTGAGAAGCTTTCTGATCCTAAAGTTAAGGAGTCCTTTTATAGGAGAAGGTTAAGCTCTAGCTAGATGTCAAGTGGAAAAATGCACAGGATAAATGGTGAGTAATGCATAATAGATTCGGCTGAAGAAGTTCTTGCCAAATCAAAGAAATATAAGTCAGATTGGTTTAGAAACAGTGCTGTTAAGCTTGATCCACTTATTGAAGCGTATAACAAAGGTCTTTTAAAAAGTTCTAGAATAATACATGTACATATGTGTACATGCATACTTACTTACATACATGTATATGGATGTGCATACATGTACATGTAGCTCCAGTTAATACGTAGGCTACAAATGGTTTCTTTCAAGCTGGTCTGCAGAGGTCAAATGCACATTCTCTTATGCCCCTCGCATATTAAATGACTGAACCCTTTTGGAATAATGCAACTTCCTTAACTATATATACAATACATAGTTGCATGTGACAAAATATATAAATTAATATAGATTCAACCCCATGAAAAGCAATTGTAAAGAAAGCCTGCGGGTCATCTCTATGATTGCTTATATATTATAATAATTAGTTTAATATTAACTCACAGGTAATCTATTATCTTTATGAAGACTAGCAGCATATTCTAAAGTATCATCACTGATGTTAATTATATGGAACAACAATGTATGGAGGAAGACTTGAAAAATGAAATATTTTAGTATAATAAATATGATAATGGTACATTACATTGACTACATGTACATGTATAAAAGGTGACCTTTATAATTATAAATCACATTGATAAAAGCTATTATATAATGTAGTATTTAGAGTATGTTACCATACAGTAGATACTGTTTAGCTTTTATTTACTATGATTACTGTATATATAATGTCTTAAATATTAAACATTATTCCCCTGTTGTCAAATACGAGTACTGGGAATAGAGCATACATGTAGTTAGTAACTATGGTAATGTACAAGCTAAACAGTAACTATGGTAACACACTCTAAAATTATAATGATGAAATTAATATTATAAACACACTGTAGCTACATGTAATACATGTTTTTCTCATTACCTCTCACAAAGAAGAAATCTGTTATTATCTTCAACAACTATTCACTGCCTATTCTGATTAATATTGACTCTGTCTAATTCCTGTATAATTTTATATAATAGATAATAATATTAACCCTCATGTGCATAGGTGGAGCAGAGAGTTACTCTAATCTTCCGTAAAATGTCTGGACAGCTAACAACATTGGAACTTCAATCGAGCTACCACCAGATGTGAAATTATACAAGGATCAAAAATAAAGTTTTTACTAAAACCTTCGGTTGAAAAGTTATGAAAATTTTTACAACTCACGATTGCTGTTTTACCACTTTCAGAAGACTTCTAGTAGCAAATGAGTACATGAATATAACTCATCTTCTTTGAAGGCTATAGCTGTCAAATTATAGCTTGAAATTAAGTGCAGTTGAAATACTATGAGTGGCTTGTACATATAACATTTTAAATTTTCTTTTAAATTGAAAGGATACTAATTTTAGCATTTTACAACTCGTTTTGATAATGATATATATCATGCACAGCTAATGAATACCAATTCACTCATTATCTCACAATCTCACACCTTTGAATCAATCGCTGACTAAGTCTTGTAAAGTAATGTCAGGAAGACCAAATAAAAACACTGTCATATTTATCACATTTATAATTTCAATGTTAAAAATGAACTGTTTAATAGTTTAGTAAAAAAAAGATTACACCCACAATGCTACTGTCACCATTGAGCAACAATGATACAGAACTATATCTGGAACTAAAATTATCATAATAACGTGTTCTGGAACTAAAAGTGGAACTGTAAACAACAACAACTGGAACTGGAACTATTAAAATAAATTGAACCAGAACAACACTACTAGCGTGCTAGCAAACAGCATAGAAACAATTAAGAAACAAACACAAGAAACGAGCAGCTACAATGGCTTAGAAAAGTCATAAAACACAGCCATGAAGTGCTTAGAAAATATTAAAGCGGCCACCCTGGCCAATCAGCCATGAATCTTTAGCTCACCATTCCTGCTTCTCAAGAGGCATACAGTGTCCCCCTTTTTTACTTAAAATTTTCTAAGCCGTTGTAGCTGCTTATATTCTAAACCATCACGGGCCGATGATGGCTTAGAAAAATAACAATCAGCTTAAGTTGTATTTTAGTTTATAGTGGTGTAAGTAATTATGTAGGGTTATATGGAAGTAGTTTTATTAATTTTGGATGCTACCGTGATGCCGTTAATCTCCCGACCTTGTTGCGCATACTTTTGGATTTTGACATCCCTACATCTTACATTTTTATTTGAAAATGTTTTCTTTAGTGATACTGATTGCAGTGATGCAAAAATTCAAAGAACATCATTCAAACAACATCATTTTACCAATATGTCGGCCACGCGAGATGTTATTCTCAAATAAGCATATACATGTATAAAATGTAGGTAAAGATTTTTATAATACAGGATTGTTCAAACTTCAAATGTAGTCAATTATTATAGTATTTCCACCTACATGTACATGTACATGTGTACATGTATTTGATAATAATTATGAGTAACAGGGGAATAGTGATTAAATACATTATACATGTTATACAGTAACTATAGTAAATGCAAGCTAAACAGTAACCATGGAAACATACTATAAATAGTACGTATATTATATACTTACTATCAATATTACTGTACTATATAGTGACATTTCATTGATATATACTGCACATGTATTTATATCCATTCTGTAGTATTACATGTACTACATGTCAGTGATTAATACATGAATCTCAGGGCAAACCCCCTAAAAACTAAAATTTAGTGCATAGTAATATGAATGACAGTACAGATTATGTCAACAAAATATCACCATACAGTAACAGTAATTATCTTAGTTCTGCTGTCAGTATAGTCTTAGTAATTAGTACTGATTAATATCTCATTACAGTATGGTTAGGCTTAGAAATTTTCGGGTTTAACCCGTTCAAATTCGAAGAAAATAACCACCCCAAAAGGAAAAAACTTTTTTCGGGTTTAACCCGTTTTCTCCCCAAATTAGTTTAAAAATTTAACATCTCCTGTTTAAAAACAGATGTCTAGCACCATTTTCTAACTCAATTGCTACTTAGAAAAGCCTAACAAACACTCCTAAAGCACTAACTCAGCTGACCATATGCTCAAAATTATGGGCGTGGACATAAATTATATAATTAACCGTGAAAAATTAATTTGATTTTAACCCGAAAATTACTACTGAGTATTTACCAGTGTTGCACCTATACAGCAATTGGCTATGTGCCTATATACCTATGTTTCATAATCCAAATTGCCTACATGTACATGAAGTACATGCATATATATGTACATATACATGCACATGTATTTGTAATTATCTAGTTTAGAACTGTTCACACATGGTATGGTGTGAATTATTTTATTGTTTATGTGCTATACATTTAGGCCAAAGTACATGTAGTTACAGGCATATTCAGCCTTGGTTGCACACATCTTCAGATTGTAATTGTACAGTTTGACAATAATGTATCTACAAAGCCTGAAAAATATTGTGTATAGGCAATACAGTATAACGGTACTCTGCCTATATCTTCAATATAGGTACCTATTCAGATCACTATTAATTTATATCCATTTTGTGGTATATGTGAATTTCCTCTTGTACATTTGTTTGTATCAACTACAGATGTAACAGATAGAGATTTATCATGTGTAGTGTCCTCACTGGTCCAGTTGATGTGTGATTCACATTACAGTACAATCACTTGTTCAAAAAGAATGGGTAGCAATGTCACGTCCCTTTACTAATAGAAGTAGACTAGTAACTGAAGATCCTGAAGTTGTGACTGAATTTGCAGTGATCATATATAATATTTTGTTTAGAACCGGAATTGGTACTACAACTAAAAATATATTTTGTTAAAAACTAGAACTGGTACTACAGCTAAAAATATATTTTGTTAAGAACTCGAATTGGTACTAGAACTAAATTTTTCCAAGAGAACTTTAATTAATACAGTATCAGAAATGCCAGTAATATAACATTTTCTTTGAAGTTGGAAGGGTACTTGTTTTGATAATGATATGTGCACAGCTGATGAGTACCAGCAACTGGCACCATGGAATTAGCATTAAGACAATAAGACAGAACTGTAACTAGAACTAAAATTATCAATATAAAGGTTCTGGAACTATAACTGGAACTAAAATTATCAAAATAAAGGTTCTGGAACTATAACTAGAACTAAAATTATCAAAATAAAGGTTCTGGAACTATAACTGGAACTAAAATCATCAAAATAAAGGTTCTGTATGTATGTATCTGTGTACGTTTGTATATATGCATGTACATGTATATACCGATGTATGTATGTATGTATGTATGTACATTGTATGTACATTGCATGTATGTTTGTATGTATGCATGTATGTATGCATGTATGTATGTGTGATGTATATACCAATGTAGTTGTACTGTATGTATGTATGTATATATGTACATGTATGTATGTATGTTTGTATGTATGTATGTATGTATGTACATTGTATGTATGTACATGTATGTATGTTTGTATGCATGATGTTATAGGAGATGTAGAAAGAGAGAAAGAAAGAAAGAAAGAAAGAAAGAAAGACACCTGAGACAATGGAAAAATGAAAAAGAGAGTTGCCTCAGGTGGGATGTACATGTATGTTAGTATTAGTGTTGTTTTCTATAGTTAACTAAAACTATAACTAAATTACAAGTCTACTGGAATAATTATAACTAACTAAAATGAAAACTGGCCAGCAGTAGGCACGTTTAGTAAGCCTAATATACTTTTAGAACCACAGGATATGATGTCATTGTGATTTGACAACAAATAATGTACTTGACGCTAAAATTAATGCATGCTAAATCTGAGCTTTTAAATATTGCTAAATTTAGTGGATGCAGTTAATAGTATTAAGTTTACATACTATCACTGTACGTGTATTGACTATAGTGTACTTTATGAGTGAAGAACACTGAACTTTGAATATACTACACAGTATTACACCTTAGTACTATACTATCACATACAAATGTAAAGGAAGTCACACATTACTATGATTACAGTACTAAGTAGTATTAATATTATAGTAATACAGTTGACTATGACTTTATTAAAGTGTAGCTCCCATTATAATATGTAAACTTAATAAAGTCAGGTACTATTGTATAACCCTATACACCTACCATACTTCCTACATGATACAAGACTATATAAATATAACATTATATCATGACTCCTGATATGAAGTAACAACCATTTCCAATAGCCAACCATTCAAGTTAATATCATTAATTTCAATTCATGCTCCATTTAAGGCTTCGTGATATAATTAGAGTATAATTTTATATGGTACTACACTTAGCTATATCCTAGAGGTTAGGTTTCTATCATAGTATATTGTAGTATAGTACCATATATGCTCTAATTATTCTATTCCTTACATGAACCACTATCTCATTATTATTAAACAAAAATTATTCTCTTTCAAAGATGATCAATGAATTGTAATGAAAAAAAGCCTCTAAAATCCAATTAAAAGAATATGAATATCTGTTTATTGTCTGAACTAAGTATTTTTCAACTCTCTGATTCTGTGAAGATATAAAAATAAATAATTAATTTATTCAATCATACCAAATCACTGTCAATATTCAGATTAATGAGTGTATGAATATATTTATCTAAAGTCCTCCAATTATGTGGTTGGAAAATTCAGTTGTTATGGTAACAGTGTATGTCATTGTATATCATATATATAATAGTTACAAGTGATGCACTGATAATGGGATCACTAATTGGTATCAGTATTGGACATTATTTCTGACTATTATATGCTATAGCGTTCTCTCTACCACTGCAACTGGAATTACTATACCATAGTAAGAAAGTATACTAAGTAATATCTCTGCATAACAAGTTTCATGATGATCGCTTGCTTGGTCTTGGAGTTATAAGCTAGCAAAAATGAAATTCGGACACCACTATGATTGGAAAAATTATTTACGGACACCTATCCATATGTCTTATAGAACTGCTGGAAATAAAAGGCTACTGTACCATCTGCTGGAACAACATCTACTCTAGTCATAAACCAAATCTCGTCTCTTACAGTTGCTTGACTGATTTTTCGTATTCAACTATCTGGACCACTTTGAGCAATCAATAATCGGCCACATCTTTTTGTAATTAGTATAGCTAGAGTTCAATTGGAATTAATAAATTCTTCTAATTTTATTGGTCACCAAAAAATTCTAAAAATTATACTTCCAATTAAACACTATACATATATGTGACATCAGTCGCTCTAAGGGTTAACCTAATACTGAGATTCTATTATATTCACACAGATGGTTCAATAGTCACCACTGACAGTGATATAATATAACATACATTATGTGTCATTCTGTTCAATTTAACAATGTATTGTATTGTGAATTTGGGATACACCATGCTGATGAGACCTAATAGGTCGAAACAATCTGATCATGGTTTACACATCACAAATATATACTAAGTCAAGTCCACTCAATACATACAACTGAAGATACAGATACTAGTAACTTCACAATACTAGTAGAATATGTAAGTAGAATTATTCATAATATAATCTGAGTATATACACAGAGAAAGGAGTTTTTAATGGATGAAACAAATATCAGACACAGTACTTTGTTTCAGACTTGTAAATAAGATGATGGTATCTGTATCATAATAGGGTTCGTGAAAAGGATATTTATATCCTTTTCATGAACCCTATTATGATACAGATACCATCATGTAATTAATTATAGAGTGAATTACGAAATTATAGAGTGAATTACGAAATTATAGAGTGAATTACGAATGTCATCACAAAGCAATTGTGGATTCTGATGAAACATCGAGTACTGATGTGATTTAAAACCAAACAACAATTTCCTATAGACTGTAAGTCTACCTCTTCTTGTGTACATTTTAAGCTTCATACTGAACCATTTTATGAGGTGTACTTTATATAATAAGTTGATAAACATGATATCCACATATTATAAACTCAATTAGGAATACAGCAATAACAATTTCACACTACCTAAAACATGGCAGTTAGATTGACATGCCCTTGGGAAAATTATATCACAAAAATTATATTATTCCAGTGTGTATAAAAATAAAAATGCACAGGTCACACATAACTACCAACATACGCTACAACAGAAAGAATAGCAAACATTCTGTTAATTTGTTTTGTATGTAAATACCACTGCTGAACTAAATGTTGTATTCATACAATCATGTACTCCATATCAATATATAACTGAATATATTAAATTATTAATACACATTAGTCCATGTACTTTATTAGAATACTTATAATACGAATTATTGCATTGTAAATTCTATAGGTTTGGAGTTTATTGTACTTATAATTATGAGGGCTAGCTAGTTATGTTTGATCCTATAAACGTAGCCATAAGCTACAATTCATTACCATTTGATTTCTGTAAATTATTCAATTGGGAACTACAAAGTAACTGCAATAGTCTGTCGATTTATCAAACATTAATTTATGAAAACAGTGGTTGACAGAATCATTTTAATATTATTATAGTTTGGTCCACATAAAAACTATTATAACCTTTGCTTGTCTTGCAATGTGATTCATCCTCTGATTCTGAAATGAAACTGACATATGGAATAGCACCTGAATATTCTCCTTCTTTATCATATCTCTTCCTCTTATCTTTAGACTCTGATATTATAACATCATGATGTACTGTATGTATGTATGAACAGAGAACAGTAGAAATTGAGAATAAATTTTGGCTGTCCGTAATCATTTCATAAATAAAGCTAATCATGATCACTCAAATGATTATAGATGTTAACCAAGGTATGATGTAAAAAGGTTGCTTCATGGCTCTATGCTGGTTACATAATGAAAACACTTGAATAAAATCTATATCAATGGTTCAGTTCACAATAGCACCTTTTTTGCTTGGAGGATAGCCATCTTCTGTATTCAGGATGAAAGGATTTGTAACTGGTGTTTCATATTTGACACTTCTCTTTTTTTCAGGTATACCTATTAATATAATTATTATAATGACACATCTTCATTAAACTAATTATGTGAAATGTAATAATAGGAAATACAAAATACTAATTAAATACAATCATGCAGGAACCAAATGTTCAGTCCTGATGATTGGCTCAGAATACTACTTCTGCTCTACCCTTTCCAATAAATCAGCTGGATACTATTCTTTTGGTTAACATTCATTACAAACATGATAATTACATAATTCTAGTAGTTTATACTTAGCACATTCATCAGAACATTATTACACTTACAATTGAGTGCTTACCACATTCTAGTTTCAGTTGTGATGATTCTCTCTTCTGTTCTACATTCTCCAGTACATCAGCTAGTTTTAATAGTCCCTCTTCATAAGTAGAGAAACTTGTATCATTGTCTAGCCAGTGTTGAAACATGGAAACAGTACACTTGTTTGATATACCTCTTTCATCATTATCAATTCTTTGGATATGAATATCCTCTATACCCAAAAGTATACCAACCATTTTCCATTCTATTATAGGAATTTGTATTATCCTTTGTAATAACTTATGACGATCATCAATATTCAGTAGTCTTCTCAATGTAGAGATGACATTCTCATCAGTTTCACACTGTTCAACTGCTGATAACAATCCCTCCCATGATGACTGTGGTGTGTTTGATATCCAAGAATCCAATGCTTGTTCTAAAGCAAAGTGATAGTCCTGTGTTGTCTGTGTCTCTTCTGTTAACCTCCTTCTTTCACCAATGGAGATACCTATAATACCAGCAAGTCTGTTCCATTTCTCTGGTATATTAAAACCACTCTGTTGAAGAATATTCAGCGCTTTATTGGCAGTTAATTCTAAAGTGATATGAAATGAAAGATAACAGCTACAATTATCTGTTCTACATAATTATGCATGTCACCAACAGAGCAGCATAATAATAATAAAATAATTATTATTCAATTCAATGGAAGGTTCCATCAAAAACGACATGTAAATTTATTGCATTAGTCACAACTGACTGCTGTAGTTCCTCCAAACATTCATACGCTTTAATTCGACAATAAATAATTATTTTCTTGCATAATTGTGGTATCCACTTACACAGCGCTCTAGTTTTGGCAAGCACCTCTAAACACAACTCTTCAGCTGTCAGAAATTGTTCTGAGAAGTGACTTGTCGGAAACCAACAGCAAGAAAGGTTGGATCAGAGTACCAAGTGGCTCGAATACAAGTAGAACAGTCAGTGCTAGTGAAATGCTTATGTTCCAACTAACTTCAGCTACAAACATGATTACTAGCAAAAACGCTGATCCATGGCGTATTTTTAGAGGAACTATGGTATACTGATATTGTCACTTACTATCATTATAATATGTTATCATTGGAGAGGAAGTGCTTTGAGGGTAACACTGAAGCCCCTAATATAATTTCAACAAGTGAATTGTCATTAAGAAATTGTATTTATAAGTATTTTACCTGAACATTTCCGTGATTTGTGGAACCCTCATGAAGCAATTCAAGAGGACTATAAAAAAATTAAAACATTTGAGTGATTTTAGTATAATAGTTGTTTTGACTTACAGTACTTCAGTCAGATCACCTCTAAAAATGTAAGTTCCCTTTGATATATCGTGTGTAAAATATTCCCCTATTATGCTTTGCAACAAAGCAACATGCAGTAGTGCTTCTGGTACTCCAAATATCAGAATTGTACTCCCTTCATCATAACGAATGAATACAACAATTCCATCAGAAATTCCCAATAGTTGAGAAAGATTTTGGCGAATAACTGCCACATGATTTCCTGTTGGAATAACATCATTAGGTACACGTAATCCCAGTGAGATCTGATGTTCTGTTAGACTACAAGGACTAAATGAGTTTGATGGTATTTCAAATATTGATCGTTGTAGGTAAGGAACAAGATCATTTTGCACGTAAATTTTCATCGTTTTTTTATCATCATCGCTTCCAAGTTTTTCAACAATAATTTTTAATAATTCATTGTTGAACCATGATCCATGAGATGAAATATGGAGGATAAAGAAAAGGCCAGCATGAGTGGAAGCATTTTCATACTTATACTTCAGTGCATCAGCTATTTCTCCTAGAGAGGTAATTATAATGAGCTTCAATTGATCCACTCCGATCTTGCGTTTCTCAAAAGATTGAAGAATACCGTGAACGAGACTACAATATTTATTTCGAATTATCTGATTTTCCACAAAAAGAGTACCTGTTATTTTTTCCTTTTCACTCTTACTCATACTATTCCAGCTAGCATACTTCTTTACTTTCATAGGATTCACATGAGAATGAATTATTAATGGTATCTTCTTTTCACAAATAACTGTTAATACAACTTCTGCAAGCTGTTTGTTTTTCATTTCCAGAAAAATGTTAACAATGGCAAGGTATGTGGCATCACTACCATTCTTTTCCTTCCATTTCCAAAGCATTTTTAGTCTTCTTTCTCTCTCTTCATTACCATCAGTACGAAGCTCTGCTATTTCTGGCTGCTTGAAACCAAAATGTGGTGCAGCATCCTCAAAGCTTGGGATTTCAGTCATCAGAGCCATGAAGAGGTTGTCACAACATGGTTTTTCAAGATTGTCTTTTGACAGATTGAATCTTGTCAATAATGTGTCTAGTTCACATATCTCAAATACTGTGTCATCTTCCTGATAATTCGTATGACGAAACTACAGGGTATTTACATATTAATGATAATATCGATGGATATAATTACGTCCATACATATCTGGGTCTATCCCTTGTTTACATTTTCTACCCTTAGATGTTTTTTTTGTTTCTGTTACTAGTTGGAATGTATTTAGGTTTACTACAAGAGTAGATGTGTTTCAGCATTAATACTGAACAAACCATTGACTCTTTTCATCTTGTTTCCAGTTTTTATTAGCTATTTGGACAATTGCAAGCTGCAATTCATATTACCGGAAAATAATAGTTCAACAGTTTCAATCTGCTGCCAGGAAGATCATCAAAAAAAGTCAATCGTTTATAGCTGAAAATAATTGTGACTCACTTGCAAAAAATGGCATTATGGATTACGCTAAGTATGAAATTTTGCTAACCAGCCATTTTGTACAGGAAGCCAATGAAACTTGGGAGGAGCAATAATTGGTCTTCATGGATACCATGTTTCTTGTACAATATGAATGAATAGCAATTGTATAAAGGTCATAATTCACAAGACCAAAAGTTCTTGCTGATCCAGATCAGGTATAATGCCACTCAAATTTTTTTTTGATGATCTTCCTGGCTACACTTAAATGTTTGCCAGTTGTTGTTTTAGCATGACAATTTTGAGCTCATTTAGTTATAATTATGGTACTAGTTTTTATAATTATCATTAAGGTGGCGTTATGGTGACGTTAATGATATTCATAGTTCAAAAGTTTTTTTATTATCTGTATTGTTGTTCATTATTTTGTTGTATAATTTAATAATTAACATTACCTTACTGTCGTTTATTGATGGTGAAAATTTCAAGTTGTTACCTTGTTGCATTCAAGAGTTACGAGCGTGAGAAGAACCCATCACAAAGGTACATTTTTAATACAAACTACACAACATAGAGATGGAAATTCGCTGTACATGAATTACTTACTAGGATCTACAGTTCTATCAAGGTATTTCTTGATACCTCTTGACTCTTCCTGTTCTTCCTGTTCCAAAGATATTATACATAGTGAACACGTATCTCCACATATCTCCAGAGAACGTAAGAGTATCGTGAGTATCACTTATTGAGGAGAGGCATTTCTTTAAGCATATACTGTTCATACGGTAAATGACTTAGATTTTATTATTAGTATTGCTTATAAATACAGATTTTACGATCTTAAATAATTATGATTTTATTTATTACTGTGTTGATCAGAATCATTACCAAGTTTGGTTGTACAGTGGATGGAGAAGTAAAAGATAAACCAACATTGGAATTTTGTTCATACACAAACAGACTGAACACCAGATTACAGTAACCCTCCACTCCACCTTTGCAGGCGAGGGTTAACTACTGTTGAACTACTGTAGTGCAGAAATGAAACTACTGAGTAATTACATATACTATACTGTAAGGTGACTTTTTATTGACACACAATGTACATGTACATGTATACCAGACCTGGGTTTAATTACAATTGTAATTGTAATTCAATTAACAATTACAGCTAAAGTTGTGTAATTGTAATTGATATATACATATGTCAGTTAATTATAAGAACAATAATTATAATTATAATTGTAATTGTAATGTGAAAGTACAAGTCATAAAGATGTACTGCAGTTACACACACCAGCAGTTTTGTGTGCCTATTATCCAAGCTGGCATGGCATTATCAAAATTACTTTTCATCTCCTTGTTCTGTAAATTCTGTTATTGTGAGAATGTTGTAAATCGCAGCTACAAACACTACTTACCTATTTATTCTTAAGTTCATCACTCAGTGTCAGTTGCCCATTTTTTGCTCTCATCATGGCTGCAAGATCTACTTCAATTCTTGATGATATTATTAAGTAAGAATTATGTTAGGTGTACTGACATTATATCAGGATGTTTTTGTTCTTACTCAAGCATGAAATTATTGTATTCTGTGGTTTGTATAAGTATTATACTATTTTGAATGTGTAATATAGCTACTATACTATCCTTATATGAAGTAATGACCAAAACATCCATTACAAGTATTAGTTACATGTGTAGTTCCTTAACTAAAAGGCCATCAATATATAGTATATTTTAGTTATAGTTAAAAATTAAAATAGAAAAAGATTACACTAAAATAGATTTAGTATTAGTTTTAGTTAACTAAAACAACACTAGAACACTGCAAAACCTAAACAGTAGGATACAAAAAATTCATGTACATTATTAGATAGTTGCAAGGAATACATGTTATTAGGTTATTCAAAACTCATGATTGTCTAATATTCTATAGACTGAACACCATTATTGGTATATATAACAATGTATTTTTACAGGTATTAATTACTTCGGTTTCAGTGATAAGTTACATTATCTTACTGAAGTTTTTGATTGTTTTCATATACTTGTTGCATTTTTATGACCATTTTCAGCGATCGCACTTACAAGAAATAATTCCTCTATCCTTTTTGTATACGATGTCCACTGAGAAAAAATAGAATCAAACACCCATGATACTTGTCTCCATTGCAGTGTTTGTGATACTAATTAAGTTTACTACACATTTACTTCACTTGTAGTTTTTAACTGTCCTTATAAGAAAGTTGGTATCCTACTGAAGACTGTGGGCAGTCTATATATACTAAATTGTAAATCCTTCCAAGCTCTAGTGGAAAGCCTAACACTCCACTTGCATCCTGAACTTACTATAATTGCAGAAAGGTACAGAATGTATCAAAGGAGTCAAGAATTCAACGAATCGGTATCAGAATACACAGCAGTGTTACGAACAATGGCTAACTACTGCAACTTTGGGGATTTCTTAGATGAAACTCTACAAAACAGATTTGCTCATAAGTTGGCAAGTGAGTCAATTTGATGGAAAATACTCATAGAAAATGGAACTTACCTTGAAAAACACTACAGAAATAGCAGTGGCTTTGTAGAAACAAAATCATAAATCATTATAGGAACAATGATTTACAAAGTGTAGTTTTTCATAAACCTGGAGGTTCATCAACTACTACTTTGATTGGACGCTTATTATCATTATGTTTCCTTACATCCTCTAGAAACTTAGATTATTATGAATGCAATGAATATATACATACAGTATGTCAATTCAATACATTCATAATAAATTATTATCTAGTTTTCAACATAACATATCCCATGTTCTCTTCATCCCTTCTGGTTTAAAAAAAGCCATCCTCACTCCTTTGTAATTCATTTGAATTCATTGCTGTAATCTTCTTTATACGATCAATTTGTACCCACATAAAAGCCATGAAAGTGGCTGATGACTCTACTTATAGTTATAATTACATGCATAATTATGGCCTAATAATTTCTCAAGTCACTTTCGCAGATTGAGAGCAGACCAGCATTGTGTTCAGTAATAGAAAATTACAGCAATAAATTATTAATTAAAATTGAGTAATATATAATTATATATTATATTTTTACTTAAGAGACCTATTATGCATGACCAATTGAAACTAGTCAAGTCACAGTGTGTTAAAAAATGCACATTTTGCTCATCTTTACTTATGATGGATGTACAATTGTATTTGAATTTTTTTAACAAGCATAGAAACTGAACATATACATAGAAATTGAGCAATTGATGCACAGAAAACCTGTATTATATGTAGCTTCTAGAGGACTTTAATTAGAACAGGAGGTTTGATAATACCCAGAAATGGTCATGAAACATCTGATCAAAAAGTATCATTCAGTATAAGAGGATATTGAAGTATCACCTATCAATATACTCATATGACTGTTAGTCTTATTTGATTTTCAAGTCGGACCAAATGCTTCACTTGCCTGTTTATCAGCAAGATACCCAAAAAGTTGTTGTTTGGGTGGTGTGTAAACTAATTATAGGTCTACATCAACCTTGTTATATCGTTATAATCTTATTGTGTTAACTATACAGTATGCTTATTATTATAGTGTTAAGTGTTAGAGTTTTTTAGTAACATATCTTTTCTGTATATAAACTATTAAATACTGTGTGTGTTGTTTATTGATATAATTGATTAATATGACAAAATGGTGCTAACTATTTAGTTCGCAAGATACCTGTGTACATGAGTCATCTATAGATTGTGTTTTCTGTGCTATTAAAGCTGTAATAGTGGGATCAAACAAAATTTTTCGGGCCTACTGTTATTACAATTAAAAGTACATTTAGTCAAGCTATGGGAAAGAAGCTAGCTTTAGAGCTGAAGCATTACTTGCTATACATGTACATGTATATAGAGATACATATTATATCATGCCAACATTGTACATCACCAAAATACTTAGTGTTTAGTGTTTATATAGTAACTTACTACAATGAGATGAGTCTAGTTGAGAAGATACAATCAACTTCTGCTGATCATCAAGATCCAATAGTTTGCTCAGTTTAGACACAACATTCCCAATCAGTTTCACACTGTTCAACGGCTGATAACAATCCCTCCCATAATGGCTGTGGTGTGTTTGATATCCAAGAATTCAATGCTTGTTCTGAAGCAAAGTGATAGTCCTGTGTTGTCTGTGCCTCTTCTTTTAACCTCTTCCTTTCACTAATATAGATACCTATAATACCAGCAAGTCTGTTCCATTTCTCTGGTATATTAAAACCACTCTGTTGAAGAATATTCAATGTTTTACTGGCAGTTAATTCTAAAGTGATAGATAAAGACATATGATTCAAATCATTACAGTATTACAAACAAACCTCACTTATATTAATAGGTCCAGGATTAATCTCCACATCACCACATAGTAATAGTAGTATCATGACAAGTGAATAGGATAATATGACATCTACAGTGAGTATTGCTTGTAATAACCTCAGTGATCCAATCCACCATTCATCCACTGAGTGTGATACTTCTCCGTAATCGTATTTTCTTTTTGATCCCTTTCTGTTGTTACTGGAACAGTGCCATGTACCAATAGTAACCCTCCATTGTATTAGATCAATCATTTCTTATTATGAAACTATAAAAGAGTAAATAATATAATTTAAGATGATACATGATGTACAATTATAACCAAACTATAATAATTAATAGGACCATAATAGCATATGAACCATAGCATGAATATTTTCCTTTGATTGATGTTAGCCATATCAATAATAATACATGTATAAACACCTTTACCATGTAAATCAGTAGTAATTAGTACACCATGCTGTGTGCTATAAGGATATGTAGGGAGTTAATGGATAAATCACTAGAGAAGCTATGTCATCTTGTGTATAATAGATTAGGTAAAGTAATTCCAGAACTAATTGTTGGAAAAATGGCAGAAGCAGTGTGTGGGAAGAGTTTAATTAGCTTGTATGGTAAATTAATTTTTATAGACACTTAAAGCTCTTAAATATCTTTATGATGAATTAAATATAATGCACATAGGTAAGTTATATTTATAATTATTTAGAATCAATTGCTTTTTTCAGATGTGAAACCATCTAACATACTTATGAATCGAACGGGTGAAATTAGCTAAATTGTGTGATTTTGGGATTTCTAGAGAACTAGTGAATTCTTTAGCTAAAACTGATATAGTATGTCGTCCATATCTTGCAGTAAGAATTGACAATATTGTTGTTATTACTTTATATACCTCATCTTTACATTAGCCTGAACGAATATGCAATGGATTTCTTCCTTATGATCATAGATGTGATGTTTGGAGTTTAGAAGTCACTATAGTTAGTCATGTGTTAACCATAATCTAATCATGTGGTGCACAATATCTTTATACAGTATGAATTGGCTGTTGGCTGAAGTTCTCTTATCCTCCATATAGAAATGTGTTACAACAAATAAAACTTGTTACTGATGGTGCTCCACCCAGACTACCTGAAGACATCACCTTCTCTGAAGATCTCAAAGATTTTGTGGCAAGATGGTATGTTATAAAGTAATTAATGTAATTAAATGTTTGGTTTTGAAGGTGCGATTACATCTTTCCACCATAGTATTGTGGATGATAAGCTGTAGTATTAAGCATTTTAATCCCTAACAGTTTACAGGTGTTTTGCATAAGATGCATATGGGCAGCAAGTTTGATCCTCTATCTGAAAGTAACACTTCAGGAACTCCACAAGTTTTTCTATCAGTAGTTGGACCATTTGGATTGACTTCTGCATGATCTGGAGTAGGGTAGACCATTGGCCATTTTGTAAGAAAATTTTGAAAAACTATATAATTTGTTTTCTAGTGTAGTTAGGGGTAGTTCCATGATATCTACTCCTACAAGTTGGAAGGCACGCTGTACTGGAATGGGTTTGAGTGCTGGTCATTGTACTCTATCAGTTCCAGATACAATAGCACACTGTGTAAAGCTCTTGCAGTGGTTGACCACATCAGAATGCATCCCACATCAGAATGCATGTCGTATAGCTGAAATGTGTTGTGCTGTACATCCTCAATGAGATTCTTCTAAAATAGTTTGTTGCAGGTGCTGAGGAACAGGTATTTGTTTAAAAGCTCTGTGTTTGGGATCTAAGAAATAGAGTATAATATGAATATAAATTATAGAGAGGCTTGAGATGCAATCTTGCGTGCATCACTTTCATCTTCCGGGAGTTCCCCACCTTCTAGGAAATCGATCATTCTAGCCAATACAGGATCCTTCCCTTGTTCTGTGCTAAAGTCATCAGTAAGAAAAACAGAGTAAAGAAGATTCTGAATATTAATTTCTTTTGAATCTGATATGTTGACACTTGTGACTATAGCTACTTGAATGCTATATTCAGCAATTCCATGATTGGGTGCTGGTAGATTTGAGAGAGTAGTGCTTTTCCATGATGATAAAACATGTTTAACACTTGCAAATTAAACATTTTGGTCCACCATCTTGCATGCTTTCCATTGGGACTGGATGTTTCTAACACTGCTTTCACTGCAGGATGATCTGTCATTACAACAACTTTGTGACCTATATAGCAGGGCATGATAATGACCGATGATCCACACAGCTGGCAGTGCTTCCAATTCAGCTATACCATAGTTTTTCTCTTCTTGAGAGAGAGCTCTATTTGCAAAGGTAATAGGATGCTTTTGGTATCATTGTGAACTTATGACAGGACAGCACCCAAACCCATGATACTGGCATCAGTCTCCAAAGTGAAATCTGTAGTAAAATCAGGATACAATAGGGCAGGGGCTTCAATTAGTCTTCACTTGATTTGATCAAAGGCGACCTGGCAGGGTGCAGTCTACTGTTAGACTGCATCCTTCTTTGTCAAGGTATACAGGGAATGTGCAAGTTGTCGATGAATCAGCAATAGTATGAAGATAGTCTTAGGAATTGTCTTGGCTCCTCTATCGTCTTTGGAACTGGAAATTCTTTTACAGCAGATACAAGTTTAGTATTAAGTTTCAAAAAATTAGCCGTTATGATAGACTAAGTTTTCTACTCCAAAATGACATTTGGATAGTTTGAGCTTTAGGCCTGCTTGTTTTAACTGTTTAATAACTACTTGTTTGTTGTGGTCTTCACATGGTTCAGAAATTCAGAGAAGACAAGAATGTCTGCTTACTTGTGTATGCCAGGGTACAGAAAAAGATCACACTTACACACTCTTTTTAATACTTTTTTCAGTATCCCATGTGCCTCATAACAAGCCATGAACACATTTAAAATGTGTCGTAGTGTGGGTGAATGTTTATATAGAAAATCACGTAACTAGCCTGTATTTCCAATCCCTTCTGAGTACTGTATCTATGTTCTGACATAGCCGGCCTGAGGCTATTATTCCAGCTCAAAAACAAAGTATATATACATTATTTTGATATGTAAGTGAGCTTACTGTATTACAATGGTGACTTTGGGATCTAGAGTTGTACAATATTTAGGACCTAAAATCTATTGTTATATAATTTTTATTATTACATTGATGATCATTCATCATTCATAACTTTATCATTATGTGGATCACATTATGTGAACAAACTAAAAATTTTTGATGTAAGAATATTACTCAACATATAATATAATGTCACTTAAAAACTTACAATCAACCATACCTTCTACCTTACATTGTTGCATCTAGTAGGAATCACTGTAATGTGCGATGATGATAATAATTTTTTCAATTTTTGTGGTCAGATCCTTATTGTATATAAATTATTATATATATATATATATATATATATATATATATACATATATACACATTTTAATATCACACATAATTGTGTATAATACATATATTATACATAATTATGTATTATATATAAATATGAGTGACATGAAGATATCACCTATTCATGAAAGTAAAGTAGAGTAAGCTGCAATTGATTTTATATACCACAATTGCAGACACAGAAGATTTTTTGGCTACGTAGTTGTATGATAGAGACGTTGGTTAGGATTAACCATCCTATAGGGGTTATATAAGGAAATGAAATCCACAGAAAAAACAAACACTCTTTTTTATAGAAAACAACATGACCATAGCTGGAGCAGAACCACTGACCATTTGATCAGGAGACTCATGCTCCAACCACTACACCACACTGCCTCCTTAAAAAAAAGAGTGCCCATCAAATTGGGACGTGTTGATGGGAATGGCTAACCACATATACACACAAGTGAACTTCGGTTCCCCACAAAACTGATAGACTACGGTTTTACATACACCTGTGTGTATATGTTTTTTCTGTGGACTTCATTTCCTTATGTAATTATTGTAGTTGTGATAACTGTGTTTATACACAAGCTTGTGCAAATGGCATAGCCTGAGTTCTGATGTTGTTATTGTAATTAAACAATATTTAGAATGAGCAACTAACTAGCTGGTGTATGTATATGTTGCTTCTAAACCTGGGGATGTGAACCTTAAGTGATTTGACTCATCAGACTGACATGTTTATTAAAATTTAACAACATATTCCTGTCTTATAGCCAGCATATACCTATATATACATACATAAATTTGCAGAATATTTTAAGAATGTGTGCACCATTTGGAAGTATACTAGCTGTTATTGTATTACATTACAGAATTGTAATAAATAATTATATGCAATATTATACGTAAAAAATTATATGTAAGTCACGAGGCAAAATACAGATAGACAGTAAACACGTTGTATATGTGGCCTTACAACTCATCATCAAAGAATTGGTATGATGACATTCATAATAGTGTAACCTAAGTTAGCCCACACTATTGCATTTACTTGTGATGATAATCACTTTATACTAACTGTTATTGTTATTCTATATAACATGTAAACATCACTTTAATGATGAACATTTTATATATGTATATTACATACATGCATGTGTATAATAATTCATTATAATTTATATAATAATTATTATACGTACATCAGTTATCAACCCACTATAGCAACATACTATATTAATTCATACTACATGTGACACTTCAAGCAATATTATATTAATATAGTGTGGTAAACAATAATAATGTGAACATAATTTACATTTAGACAGGAAGTGATATGGACCTGTGGTTGTGTTTTAAACAGCTTTCCTTGTAACTATCAACATTGTCTTTCCACATTTGGTATAATTGTGCTGTTTGAATGTTTTGGTATACACTTGATAGTATACTATATATGTATTAATATTCTAGTTTATTAAAAAAGACTTCAGAAGTTTATATAATTCACTCAAGCATCAGCATCTCCTCAAAAGATAATAACTGTCACACAAGATATTTAAATAAAAAAGCAATGAATCCTTAATATTGTCAATAAATATTTAATATTCACTTCAACAAAATTAAAGTCCTAAGTATTGACATAATTATGTGTAATGAATTGTATTATAATTATTACACTACTAAAGTGGAAACAACACAAAAATTAAATATTACTATATAAACATCAATATCTATTGCCACTAAACATATGTGTGCCTGTACTATCTTCTATAGGTCATGAAATTGTGAGAATGATATTGATTTCCATATAATCTGTTCACCAATTTACATTTTGATTCAAGTATCCATTAATGTTTGATGTAGAACTATGTGATGTTGCAATATCAAATGACCCTAGTACATCAAATTATTATATAGTTGTGTTGGTAATAAAAAATACATCCTACATTGATTGGATGCTCAGTATTGTATCAGTGCAGTGTAGATCATTGCTTCCTTGGACTATGTATGGTATGTGACTCTAATTCATTGCTATAATGTAAACACAGGAAGTAATTTGTATTGCGGATATATAAATTAAACTTTACACCAATACACTGTATTCAACTGTTTTGTAACATTTTCCTACAAAATGAAGAAGATCTTTCTGGCTTTTCTTCTCTGCATTCTTTGTCAAACAAGAGCTGCAGAATCATGTAGTAAGTCATCTGCATTATTTTAACATAACATAATTGTTCTTTAAAATAGGTGTAATAATTAAAATATCTTCTACCAATCCTGTAAAAGTTGGAGAGAATCTCACTATCTCATGTTCACTAGTGAAAGCTTGTGAAAATGCAATGACAGAATGGAGCTGGAATTACAGTACTAGTAATATGAAGGAGATGAGAATTCACATGGGTGATACTGGTATCAACACTTCCTATGTAATTTCTCCTGTTAGGGAATCTCATAATGGAACTTATGAATGTACAGCAAATATTAATGGATCTGTGTACATGAATAATACACTGTTGTCTGTGAAAGGTATCTTTGTATAATTGCGATTTTTCCAATCTGATAGCACTAAATTAAAACAATTAATAAATGTCTGCACTACAATACTAAAGTATTAATATGATATGCATTTAAGCACAAAGTAAAACTATTTTTTATAACTTATAATATACATAAATCATGTGCTATAGCTATGAAATAAGGATCAGATGGATCAATTATTTATGTATTCTTTAGACACAAAAGTCATTAAAGTGCAAGTGCAACCACTAGAGTTAAACTATGGTAGTGATGGAATGATTAGTTGCTGCATTACACTAAACATTGCCATTGGTCCAGACACATCAGTCCTAACAGTGAAGTGGTATCAAAATAATGAACAATTAAATAGTAGTATGGATTTGCAAAAACTTAATGCTACATGTATTGAGAGCAACTTAACATTGAATAATATTCAACTGGAAGATGCCGGAGACTATACTTGCAATGTATCTATTGGAAATCATGATTATGTAACAGATACACAATCTGTTTGTGTTTTTGGTAAGTTCCATAACTTTTTCTAATAATTGTTCATTTATCCTGACTATACAAATGGAAGGTTTCTTCTCTATTAAAACATCCTCATATACTAACCTAATGATTGGATCAACAGCTGAAATACAATGTGGAAATGTATCGGGCGTGAATTACACATGGAGAGGAGCTACTAATGAAATTCTTACTGATCCACTCACTATATCACCAGTTTCTGTTTCTGATGGTCAATCCACATATACATGTGCAGCTAACATACCTTCAAACCCAATGAATTGTCAAACTCAAATAGAAAATATCAATTTAAGCATCATACGTAAGTATGAAGTTGTGAGTTGCATAGTTTAGTTATTGTGAGAAAACAATGGATAACATTAGTTATCAGCTCTGTTAGTCCAGTGATTATGTTATAATAACAAATAACAAATAGCACTTAGCAAAATACAACAAATGACAAATGAGAATTAGCATCCGTTTACTCAAAAACATAATTTATATAATAACATACCACAGGTGATACCAAATTGCTGTTGGCTGTATGCACAATATATAACAATGTCAGGCCTGTAGGCAGGGGGGGTGCAGGGGGGTGCATGAGCACTCCCCTTTTAAACATACGTTGTAGATTCTATGAATAAGGAGCCTTGACACATTCACTAGAGCATTCTTTGTGGTTGTCAGCTACTTGTTGGGACATAGTCACATAACTGATGCTGAGCAAGACAACCACATGACAGCTTATTGCAACTATGGTGACAATAGGGTATTAGCTTAACACTTCATTATTTATTGTCACCTTGGTACCCCAATTTAGCACCCCAATTTAGCACCCCCCTTTTCAGAAGTCTGGCTACGGGCCTGAATATTTATTACTATGCTTTATTAGATCAACATCAAAAGAAACTAGTAAATATATCATCTGACTGGAAAAAAAATCAGCATTGATTTCATCTCAAGAGTGTATTTCTGAAATTGCATCGTATCCAAATATATGTAAAATAACTGACATTGATTTTTAGTGTGGTAGGTTAAACGGCTTTATTATAGCTATTTTGAAAAATAGGTTTGTAGACCATGACATATATAAATTTTGAGAAGCTGAATAATTGCATACTTTTTTATTATTTTGAATTATAATTTGGCAGTTGCTTAAAATGAGATTATTTTCCTTCCTTTCCAGTAACATATGTATTAAAAGTGCAAGTGCAAACACAAGAGTTAAAATATGGTAGTAATGGAATGATTAGTTGCTTTATTTCACTAAACACTGCCATTGGTCCAGACACATCAGTCCTAACAGTGAAGTGGTATCACAATAATGAACAATTAAATAGTGCTATGGATCTACAACAACTTAATGCTACATATATTGAGAGCAACATAACATTGAACAATATTCAACTGGAAGATGCTGGAGATTATACTTGCAATGCATCAATTGGAAATGATGATTATGTAATGGGCACACAATCTGTTTGTGTTTTTGGTAAGTTCAGTACTTTTTTTCTAGAAGTAATTTATTCTATAATTCTGATTTCAAAGGTTTTTTCTCCGTTGAGACATCCTCTTATACTGACCTAATGATTGGATCAAGAGCTGAAATACAGTGTGGGAATGTATCAGGAGTGAATTACACATGGAGAGGACGTACTAATAAAATTCTTGCTGATCCACTCAATATATCACCAGTTTCTGTTTCTTATAATCACTCCAATTATACATGTACAGCTAATATACCTTCAAACCCAATGAATTGTCAAACTCAAAATGAAACTATTCTTTTAAAAGTCATAGGTAAGTAAGAAGTTGTGAATTGGATAGTGTAATTATTTTCTTGCTATATTAGAGGTGTCGTTGCTTTACTACAATCTATTTTTTTAAATATTTCAGCTAGTATTCCCATATTTGCTTTCACATCAAGCAATATTATTACTGATTTTTTTAAGAACTTGAATTATGGTCATTAATTAATGTTAGAATGTACCATCATGGACTAAGCACCATAATTATTTCTTTAAGTACAGCTGAGTTTGTATGAACTCACTATTTTGTAATCTTTTGTAAACCAATTATAATTTATTATAAATTTAACATAAAATTATTAATTATAGAAATAGATGCTTGTGTACAAGATTGCTTCTCTTTATTCCAGAAACAAATGTCATCAAAGTGCAAGTGCAACCACAACAGTTAAGCTATGGTAGTGATGGAATAATTAGTTGCTTCATTTCACTAGACACTGCCATTGGTCCAGACACATCAGTCCTAACAGTGAAATGGTATCCCAATAATGAACAATTCAATAGTGCTATGGATTTGCAACAACATAATGCTACATATATTGAGAGCAACATAACATTGAACAATATTCAACTGGAAGATGCTGGAGACTATACTTGCAATGTATCCATTGGAAATGATGATTATGCAACAGATACAAAATCTGTTTGTGTTTTTGGTAAGTTCAGTACTTTTTTCTAGTAGTAATTTATTCCATAATTCTGATTTCAAAGGTGTCTTCTCCATTGAGACATCCTCTTATACTAACCTAATGATTGGATCAAGAGCTGAAATACAGTGTGGGAATGTATCAGGAGTGAATTACACATGGAGAGGACATACTAATATTCTTGCTGATCCACTCAATATATCACCAGTTTCTGTTTCTGATGATCACTCCAATTATACATGTACAGCTAATATACCTTCAAACCCAATGAATTGTCAAATTCAAAATGAAAGTATTGTTTTAAAAGTCATAGGTAAGTAAGAAGTTGTGAATTGGATAGTGTAATTATTTTCTTGTTATATTAGAGGTGTCGTTGCTTTACTATAATCTATTTTACAAAAATATTTCAGCTAGTACAGCCCATATTTGCTTTCACATGAACTAACATTTTTACTGATTTTTTATATGATGATTAGTAACTGTTATTATGTACCATCATGGACTAAGCACCATAATTATTTATTTAAGTGGCAGCTGAGACGCCATATCAACTAACTAATTTGTAAACTTTTGTAAACCAATAATAATTTATTGTAAATTTAACATAAAATTATGATTTCCAGAAACAAATGTCATTAAAAGTGCAAGTGCAACCACAACAGTTAAACCATGGTAGTTTTGGAATAATATAGCCCTTAGCAAAATACATCAAATGACAAATGACAAAAAACATCTGTTTACTCGAAAAATAATTTATAATAACATACCGCAGGTGATACCTAATTGCAATCTAATTGCTACTGCCTGTACACACAATATATCACAATGTTTATTACCATGCTTTATTAGATCAATATTAAAAGGAACTAGTAAATATATCATCTAACTAGAAAAAAAATCAGCATTCATTTTATCTCCACAGTGTATTTTTGAAATCTCATTGTATCCAAATGTGTGTGAAATAACTGACATTGATTTTTATTGTGGCAGCTTAGATGGCTAGCTATTTTGTAAAAACATTATGTAGACCATAACATATATTAAATTTAAGGAGTTGAATAATTGTGCTGAAAGCACATACTTTATTAATAATTATTTTGAATTATAATTTGGGAGCTGCTCAAGATAACATTTCTATTCCAGAAACAAATGTAGTGAAAGTGCAAGTGCAACCACAACAGTTAAGCTATGGTAGTGATGGAATGATTAGTTGCTTTATTTCACTAAACACTGCCATTGGTCCAGATACATCAGTCCTAACAGTGAAGTGGTATCATAATAACGAACAATTAAATAGTGCTATGGATTTGCAACAACTTAATGCTACATGTATTGAGACTAAAATAACATTGCACAATATTCGACTGGAAGATGCTGGAGACTATACTTGCAATGCATCAATTGGAAATGAAGATTATGTAATGGATACACAATCTGTTTGTGTTTTTGGTAAGTTCTATAACTATTTCTAACAATTGCTCCAATTATTCTAACTATAATGTATGGAAGGTATCTTCTCCATTGAAACATCCTCATATACTGACCTAATGATTGGATCAAGAGCTGAAATACAGTGTGGGAATGTATCAGGAGTGAATTACACATGGAGAGGACGTACTAATAAAATTCTTGCTGATCCACTCAATATATCACCAGTTTCTGTTTCTGATGATCACTCCAATTATACATGTACAGCTAATATACCTTCAAACCCAATGAATTGTCAAACTCAAAAAGAAAGTATTCTTTTAAAAGTCATAGGTAAGTAAAAAATTGAGGTAGTATAGCCCATATGGGGTTTCACATGAAGGAATATTACTACTGTTTTTTTTTAAGAACTTGAAGTTATGATCACTAACTAATGTTAGAATGTACCATCATGGACTAAGCACCATATTTATTTATTTAAGTGGCAGCTGAGATGGCATATGAACTAACTATTTTGTAATCTTTTGTAAACCAATAAAAAATTATTATCATAAAACTATGATTTATTTAAAGAAATAGATGCTTGTGCACAAGACTGCTTCTCTTTATTCCAGAAACAAATGTCATCAAAGTGCAAGTGCAACCACAACAGTTAAACTATGGTAGTGATGGAATAATTAGTTGCTTCATTTCACTAGACACTGCCATTGGTCCAGATACATCAGTCCTAACAGTGAAGTGGTATCGTAATAATGAACAATTAAATAGTAGCATGGATTTGCAACAACTTAATGCTACATATTTTGAGACTAAAATAACATTGCACAATATTCGACTGGAAGATGCTGGAGACTATACTTGCAATGTATCAATTGGAAATGAAGATTATGTGATGGGCACACAATCTGTTTGTGTTTTTGGTAAGTTCAATACCTTTTTTAAATTAATCTTTCCAATTACTTTGATCTGAAAGGTTTCTTCTCCATTGAGACATCCTCATATACTAACTTAATGATTGGATCAAGAGCTGAAATACAGTGTGGAAGTATATCAGGAGTTAACTACACATGGAGAGGTCCTGCTAATGTAACTCTACCTACTCCACTTACTATACCATCCGTTTCTGTTTCTGATGATCAATACACTTATACATGTATAGCTGACTCGTCAGCAAACCCAGTGAAATGCCAGAAACAAGAACAAAGCTTTGTTTTAGAAACCATTGGTAAGTATGAAGTATCGATATGGAATAAATGATTGTTTTCTTATTGGAACGTGCTATTGCTTTAGAATTCTTACCAGCTAGTTAGCAATTTCAATTGTCACATTGTAATCTCTACTCTTCTATTTAGATAAAACAATGAATACCATTATTTATTAGTTTTGTTAGTCCAGTGATTATGTTATAATAACAAATAACAAATAGCACTTAACAAAATACTACAAATAAAAATAACAAATAACATCCGTTTACTAAAAAATTAATTCATAATAACATACCACAGGTGATACCTAATTGCTATTGCCTTTACGCATAATATATCACAATGTTCAGTACCATGCTTTATTAGATCAACATCAAAAGGAACTAGTAAATAAATCACCTAACTGGAAAAAAAATCAGGATTGATTTCATCTCCAGTGTATATTTGAAAATTGCATTGTATCCAAATATATGTAAAACAACTGACATTGATTTTTAGTGTGGCAGCTTAGTTGGCTTTATTGTACCTATTTGGCAAAATAATCATGTGAACCATGCCATATATCAAATTTATGAAGTTGAATAAGTGTGTTGAAGACATGATTTATTATTATTTCAGAATTATAATTTGGCATTTGCTCAAGATAAAATTTTTTCTTTTCTATTCCAGAAACAAATGTAGTAAAAGTGCAAGTGCAACCACAAGAGTTAAACTATGGTAGTGATGGAATGATTAGTTGCTTTATTTCACTAAACACTGCCATTGGTCCAGACACATCAGTCCTAACAGTGAAGTGGTATCACAATAATGAACAATTAAATAGTAGTATGGATTTGCAACAACTTAATGCTACATGTATTGAGAGCAACATAACATTGAACAATATTCAACTGGTAGATGCTGGAGATTATATTTGCAATGTATCAATTGGAAATGATGATTATGTAATGGACACACAATCTGTTTGTGTTTTTGGTAAGTTCTATAACTTTTCTAATAATTTTTAAGTTTATTCTGACTTGGAAGGTTTTTTCTCTATTGAGACATCCTCATATACTGATCTAATGATTGGATCAAGAGCTGAAATACAGTGTGGAAATGTATCAGGTGTGAATTACAAATGGAGAGGAGCTGCTAATGAAATTCTTACTGATCCACTCACTATATCATCTGTTTCTGTTGCTGATGGTCAATCCACTTATACATGTACAGCTAATATACCTTCAAACCCAATGGATTGTCAATCTCAAGTAGAAAATATTGTTTTAAAAGTCATAGGTATGTATGAAGTTGACATTGATCATGTAGTAATGATTATATATGTTTAATCCTGAAATATCATCAATATCTTGTGTTTGTATATCTTCTAAGCTGGAAGCCCTGATTTTTTTTTGTCAGCTTACTATCAGCTGAAAATGATACAATCATTGTGTCCAATTTTGATATATCCAAAGCATACTTTAGATTATGCTGTGTTTAGTGTTTAGTTAGTACTTTTCATTTTAATTCGATTTAGGTACATTTGTTGAAAATGTAACTATAACAACAACTACATTAATTGCTGGAAATACCGGAGCAATCACTTGTGTGGTAACTTTAAGTTCTGAAATTGGACCAGACAGTTCCTCAATCTCAGTGGAATGGTATCATAATGGTATATATGTGGTATCACAATACAACTTATCAAAATTAACTATCATTTCGGAAGTAAAAATAACAAATGTTCAGCCTAGTAATGCTGGTACATACACATGTAGTGCTGGGATAAGAGGAGGCAACAGAGTGAACTCTACTGAAGATGTGTGTGTTAACTGTAAGTATTTTAAGTATCACATGTAATTGTATTATATGCTATTATGTAAACCATTGAATTATTATAGATCCTAATCTTCTTGTTAATCCTTATACTAACCTGACACTTGGATCTACTACAACTATCAACTGTAGAGCAATGGATTCAAACCTATCTGACATTTCAGTGTACTGGATTGATCCAAATAACATGAAGGAACACAATCCATTATATTTATCACCTGTAGCTCTCAGTCATAATAATACCAGATATACCTGTTTCATTCGTAATCATCAGAATCCTGATAGTTGTATTCAACAAAACAAGAGTATCACAATTGCAGTCAAAAGTAATGAATATAATTATTATGTATATGTTTTCATTGAATAGTGATTGTTCGATTTGCTTTTCCTTCAGATACATTTGTTTATACAATAACAATATTTCCAACAATATTTATTATTGGAGCACCTGGAATGATTGCATGTGAAATAAATTTGAATACAGAAATTGGTCCAAACATATCATCATTATTAGTGGAATGGTATCATAATAACAACAGTATTAGTAACAATACATTGAGTTACACTATGTCATCATTAACCAGCAATTTTACAAAACAGTTCCGTAGAATACTTGAAATATCACAAGTTGAGGCTAGGCATTCAGGAAAATACGCATGTGTTGCAAGTATTGGAGAAGAAAATCAAAAGATGTCATCAGAAGAAATCTGTGTTAATTGTATGTAAATCAAGTGTTTTAATTAGTTTTTGTACCACTTTTTTCTGCATGTGTAGGTCAACAACCGTTGGTTCCATCATCAAGCTACACTGGACTAACACTTGGAGATAGTGTTAACATAGCATGTACTCCAGAAGAGTTTAAAGAATCTTATGCAACAGTTACCTGGATTGATCCTAATAACCACACACTTCATAATCCATTAATATTATCACCAGTATCTGTAAGTCATAATAATACCAGATATACATGTAATGTTAGAATTCATGATAACCCAAGTTCATGTGAAAATAATACACAAGATATCAATATCACCATCAAAGGTTAGATGAAGTAGTGTAAACGTAATAATATTAGTAAATATATATTTACAGATACATATGTGACACAAGTAAGTATTACTTCTAGTGTGAACACTAAACCAAACAATTTGCCTGTTGGTCAACTTGCTGTTTTAAACTGTATGGCTGTTCTCAATACTAATATTGGTCCTGAAATGTCATCTCTTCATCATGAATGGTATCACAATAGTGAAATCATTACCACTGACACAGCACAACGTGGTGGTGCTAATCTACAACTTCAACTGAAGAAAGTAAAAACTTCTCTTGCTGGGTACTATGAATGTTTGGCATGGATTGATGATAATACTCTGAGAAATAAATCTGATAATATTCTCTTATATGTTAACTGTGAGCATTAGTATATATTTTAAGCTAGCAAGAACCAACTATATACTCTTCTGTCATAACTAGTTATTCTATGTGCTTATATGAAGAGTGCAAGGAAGGGATGACCACCCTTATTTTTCTCTTAACAAAATGTTAATTCGAACTGTATTCTACAGGTCATGATCAAGAGAGATATAACTAGTGCATTCTTCTTGGGGCATCTTTTGTCTCCACTTTGAATGGACCTGTTGTATTCTTTAAGTAAAGCATTTTCATTGTCATGTAGTGATGTATACCCAGACTGCTGTAATTTCGTTGCGATTATTATTATAATGATAACAACTTCACAGTTAAAACCACAATAATTGCATTCTTTGGTGTACACTACTTTGTACACACACTTGATAGTAGTGTACAGTGACACAAAAATGTAGTAGCTGAGATTTTAACAGTAAATATAAGTCTATATGGCTTACAAATTGTTTCCTAAAGATACAATATCTCATCAAACATATTCACATTGCTAGGATAGAAAAATTAATAATTCCAAATATTTTTTAACACACTGTTGGTAGTTATGCAGAGCTGTAACATTCATAACAAGGCACTCTGGCCTAAATACAACAATAGAAATACATATATAATAATATTAACAATATTGTTTATCATCTTTTATATTCTACTGTTTTTATTTGTTTTACAGTACCTACTCCTCTTGTAACTGTTGATTCTCAAATTCTTCAAGTTTACAATACATGTACTAGTGTAGATCTCACATGTAGTGCAAGTATAAATTCTTCTGAGTCTCCTTATGTAGATGTATTTACAACTGCTGTATTCAAATGGAGCTATATTAAAGGAGGGAGTGAGTTTTCTGAGGTATTGCCAACTTCTATGAATAGTTTGAAAATGTACACATCATCATTATCACTTAATAATATGAATTTATCATCTGCTGGAGAGTATACATGTGATGTGTATCTGTATAGTAATTTCTCATTTGTCAAGAACAGTACAAATCAATCAGATAAAATCACTATTAAAATTAATGGTAATGTTACATTTATGTATTTATAATTATAATAGTTTACTTCGGACTGATTTTTTAGTTCCCACTCCTGATATCATTTTCAGCAATACTAATGCTCTCTATAATGTTGGAACTCCTTTGAACTTGAGTTGTAAAATAATACTAATGAGAGAGAATATTGACGTAAACATGGTAGCCACTATTAAATTATATAACAAGGACATTTTAAATGAAACAAGAATGATTCCAGTAGTTACAGAGGGAGAGAATCTTGTTTCATTTGTTCACTTCCATTTTAGTAATATCAAATTATCGGATTCAGGAATATATAAATGTGAAGGCATTGTTGATGATGATATTAATTCTCTCTTTATTGTTCCAAGTGATGTTGTGGTCGACTATGTAACAGTAAATGTGAAAAGTGAGTACTAAGTGTATTATGATAATTATAATTAGTATTTAATTGTTGTTCTTTGCACCAATTATTAGTACCCACACCTAAAATTAATCTCAACACTAGTGATGTCTACTATATTGCTGGAAGCTCACTTGTTCTAAGCTGTCAAATGATGCTATTGTCTGGGAATATTGATAACGACACAGTACCAGCTTTCGAATTGAAGAGAAATTTTGAGGATGTTTTCATTAGTTACACGAATGTATCTAAAGTCATGGATGAAACAAAATTCATTTACACTGCCATTTTTAATTTCTCACATCTTAAACTATCAGATGCAGGAGAATATACATGTACAGGTATCATTGATGATGATGTGAATTCATCATTTATCATACAGAGTAATGAAGCAGCAGATTCTGGAAGTATTGTGATTAAGAGTAAGTGGAAGTCATTTAGTCATCTTTTATTCATTTCATATTTGTGTTTAATTTTCTTTCCAGTACCAATACCACAAGTCAATATGAATATCACTAATATAACATATACCACAGGCAGTGAACTTACTTTAAGTTGCATTTTTACACTAATGAATCAAAACATTGATATTGATACTGAAGCTAATGTAACATGGACTAAGAGTACCAGTGTGATAATGAATGACATGTTTCAAGTTGAAGAAGACAATATTACTTACACATCTCTTCTTTCATTTGATAGAATAAAACTCTCTGATGCTAGTGAATACACATGTAGTGGATTTATTGATAAAGGAGAAAATTCATTTATCACACATAGTGATGAAGTATTGAGTTCAGGCTATATCTCTGTTATTAGTAAGTTGGTAGTTGAGTGCATGGACACACAATATACATTATTAATAGTGATGGATGATGAATTGATTAATTAATTAACATTGAAAATAATTTTCAAACATGCGACAGCAAATATTTAATTCCTCCCATCAATAAGGCTTTCTGTCACTTACATATATTGTATATGTAAGTGACAGAAAGCCTTATTGTTAGGAGGAATGTTCTGCATTAATTGACTTAATTGGCATAATTACTGTAATTATCAATCGATTTGAAGTCAGTGATAGAATCTAAGTTGATTCCCAGCCCTACTTTTAGATAGTGTGCATGTACATGTACAGTATATATTTTACAAATTTATAATAAATACTGAAGCCATTGTCAGAAAGGTGTTAATGACAGATATACATCTTGCTGTAGAAGGAAGTTTACACTGATCTAGGCTGATAGCATGATTACCAACGAGTATAATTATAATTATGTCCATAAACCTTTGAATATCATATTACTCATACACGACTAATGTATTTTGATGGAATTTTATTGTATCACTGTTTTATGTATGTTGGCAGTCACTATATTCTATCCAGTAACAATGGCAAAAATTGAAACTGTATATTACACATCATGGGTTGAATAAAGGGGGGGAGGAGTGAGGGGTGAGGTGGATCATTGTGGACAGCTAACCTCCTCTATCTTCCTGGCTTCCAATCTATTTAATTTTGATTCTTTATTTCCCAGTTCCTTCTCCATATGTCACATTAAGTGATACTAATGAGCATTACAACACAGGAGAACGTCTCATACTCACTTGTATTTTAGTTCTGGATAATGAATTTATTGACGTGAAAACGATTACGACATTTATCTGGAAATATAATTCTACTATAGTACAAAAGGAAAGTGTAGATAATACTCTTGTCATTACCACCTACTCTTCAAATTTAGTTATTGATTCACTGAAACTCTCTGATAGTGGAATTTATTCTTGTGAAGTAACTATTACAAGTCACTTATCGATCCAGATTATACCAAGTGAAACCATAGAATTGACAAAGAACATTACAGTGATAGGTAAGTGTAATTACATTATTTATTTATGTGTTATGAAACTTGAAATAGTTTTCACTGATCCATTCTTCAATTATATAATTTTGTCATACAATCCAGTTGCATTTAGTGTTTGTTTACCTGCAGTGCTTCTTTTATAATAACTTTGTGTAACTTAAAACATATTTAACTAATATAAATTAATTTTGTACTGTATTACTACTCTACAGATTTTAAGTTTTTTTTATTATTCTTACAGAAACTGAACCAGAGTTGTACATAAATATGTTAATAATCTCAGTAGTACCAGCTGGTGTAGTGGCAGTATTAGTGCTAGTTGCTTCAGCAATACTCTGTTTTAAATGGTGAGACTAATATCTCAGTAATTATAGTTGCATGATGTAAATGATGTTGTCACATCATGATAATTATAATTTTACAGAATTCCTTTGTTTTAATAGTTGCAGAAAACAAAAGAAAATCACAGGAAAATATGAGATGCAAGAGTTTGCTGTATCAGTGAAACCCAAGGAGAATGATGAAGACAGTCTGGAAATCACAATTACCAATGAAGGTAGGAAGGACCATTATGAATTGAAATATTCTTGAATTGATTACTTGCTATCACAGTGACATGTTATTTTATAATTGGAGCATTTCCTAACTTTAATGTTCTCCTTTCCACAGTCCCACTATATCAGAATTCTACGTTCTCACATAACACCAGTCAACAATTGATACCTATTCAGGACTTTCCTTTGTATGTTAGAAACTCAATGTCCACTCTACATCTTTCAAATGAATATGAGGTAACTAGGTAATGATCTGCAAATGTCAATTATTCTTTTTTTGATTGTAGGATATTAATGTTCTATCTCCTATGAAGTTACATGAAATAGCTGATAAACATCCTGGAAAAAATCGGTTTCCAAACATACTACCATGTAAGTATATATATATATATATATAATTGTATATAATATATATATATAGATATGTAATATATATACCATGGCTTTGAGGGATATATGGTGAATATAAGACCCTCACACCTCGATATTGGCCCGAGGCGAAGCTGAGGGCCAATATCGAAGTGTGAGGGTCTTATATTCGCCATATATACCGAGAAGGCATGGTACATATAATATATTCTATAGCTAACAGAAACATCAAAGAAGAACAGGACAATGGACACAAGTAACAGGCTAACACAACTTACACTTTCGGCGATATGGGGCAATCAAACAAATAGTTCCTGGGAGAAACGCCCATCTATTGGTTCTTTTTTAAGAGACAAAGAGAGCTTCTTTTCTGTGTTTACTTGTCGAACATGCTTCCTAGCCTTCATTCTCTTTAGACTTTCGGTGACTGCGCATGTGCATGACATCATACAAGGGATGATATTGGCATATATCCCTGCTGTACTTGGGAACGAACTTTGATGTGGTTGTATAACTTCCCTGCAGTTGTATAACTGCCCTGTGGTCGGGGATATATGCCGTATATACGCCCTGTCGGCTCTTTGATGTTTCTGTTAACTATGGTATATATACATATATACAATATATATATATATATATATATATATATATATATATAATATATATATATATATAATTATAATATATATAATTAGAATTATACACATGTATGTATATATCATGGCATAAACAAACATCAAAGCTTTCACAGTTAAATATTCAAGCTATATACAGGAATTAATACATGATGCTACTTTAGTCTTAAGAAACGTGTTGTAGTACATCCAGCAGTTATACAGAGATTTCTTCGTAAAAATGGTGCAAACACACTCATATTATATATAATTATATAATTGTAATTATTAGCTCCATTCTTGGATGATTTTATGACCTTATTGTTGAACTCTGCAGTGCCTAAAATGAAAGAATGAACATAAATTCTTTTTTATTCTAATATTATTGTCCTCTTTCCAGTTGATGAAACTATTGTTCAACTGAAATCAATAGAAGGAAATGATGAATCACAGTATATCAATGCTTCTTTCATTGATGTGAGTTAGCCATCTTCTCACTGTTAGTTTAATCTTACATCAATTATTATAATAACACATGCAGGGGTTTAGGAGATCAAAAGCTTACATTGCAACTCAAGGTAATTGAATAATTTATTACATTATTTTGTTGTAATTATTCATTAATCTTGGAGTGGAAAATAAATTGTATTGATATAATGACAATAATTATACTACATGAAATTATAATGCATATTTATATATCTACTATTACATACATGTATACAATTATATGTTATACATATGTATAATACATAGTATGCTAATAGGTCCTATATACGAAATATAGGACCTGAGTTTGTGTCCAAGGATGTGATATAGCCTGAGCCTGCATACTATATAGAATATATTTTATGATGGTGACATCTCCTGCATAGTGTGCACATGGAAGGTTTATATACATGATATAGAACTCATCACATCAAAGGGATGATGTCACCATCATACTGTTCATATATTATATAATATGCTAATAAGTCCTATATGCAAAATATAGGATCTGTGTTTTGTGTCCAAGGATGAGATATAGCCCGAGCCTGCAAGGGCTATATCTCAGCTGAGGACTATATCACATCTGGTAAATTACTTTTTTATGGGTTAGACCACAGGCCTTCAATTATTATAATTATAATAAAATTACTAATACTTTGGTTTCTTTAGGTCCATTACCACACACTGCTGTTGATTTTTGGAGAATGATTTGGGAATTTCAACTTCCAACTATAGTAATGTTAACTAAAGAAATAGAGAAAGGATTTGTGAGTCAATGATTTTGTTCAAAAGTTTGATTTTACTACACATTCTAGCTTTGTTAGCATTATCATTTCAGTTTCTATTGATAGTTATTAAATTTTACTTATAGGCAAAATGTGCACGCTATTGGCCACAACAAGTCAATTTAAAACAAGATTTTGGAGAAGCAATGAGGGTTAAACTACTTCAACGAGAATGTTTTCAAGGATATAACTGCAATAGGTTCTCATTGGAAAATGTAAATCAAAGTGGAATGTATAATAAGTAAATAAATGTTATTGCATCTGTTAGACTATTGAAGAAGATTCTTCACCATTTCAAGTGACACATTACCATTTCACTGAATGGCCAGATCATGGAGTACCTGATGATAAAATATGCATGTTGACACTTATCAGACGTATTCGTCAGAAACACCCACCCCAGGGACCTCCTCTTGTAGTTCATTGTAGTGCAGGAGTAGGTAGAACAGGTACATTCATTGTACTGGATACCATGTTACAGAGAATGAAACATCTTGACACACTTAATATTTATGACTTTCTTTTGCACATCAGACAACAAAGGACACATCTAGTGCAATCTGAGGTGCTTGAGCATATTCATATTCACAGTATATGAACATTAGAAGCAATATTTCTTTACATAATTAATACCACTGTTTACTTTCTTTGCAGTCTCAGTACATCTATATTCATGAATCTTTGGCTGAATATATTCAATGTGGTGATACATCATTTCCTATTAATGATGTACATCAGGTATTACATGAACTATGTGAGAATGCCAAACTGAAGAAACAATTTGATGTAAGTATAGTTAATTATATGCTTTTATATCACATTATACTTTGGGTATACATAAATAATTCCAATATTAGCTGTGTTTGTAATGGTTAAAATACTTACTTACAGCTTCTTCAAGAAGTTTCAGATCATTCGTTTGTGAGCTATACTGATGCACAAGAAAATTTACAAAAGAACAGATACAATTACAACTTACCATGTAACCTAATTCAGTTTATTATTGATTTTTATTAACTCTTAATAATAGTTAATCATTCAAGAGTATTGTTGAGTGCAGTGGATGACGAAGACAACTATATCAATGCATCTTGGATTGATGTATGAACAAAACTATTAAATACATATCTCATACTCATTATTCTTTATAGGGATACCAAAAAAGATGTGGTTTTATTGCTGCACAGTGTCCTCTTGAAAACACTGTTGGCCATTTTTGGAGGATGTTAATAGAACAACAGAGCAGTACAATTGTGATGCTATGTAAACTTGTAGAAAACCATCAGGTAAGCAGTATAAGCTCTAGGCTATTTTTTGATTTAACAGTTGACAATGTACTATCAATGTGTGTGTGTGTGTGTGTGTATTTTCTCAGATTAAATGTCATCTCTACTGGCCGCAACCTGAAACTGAAAAGGAAAATTTTGGTAATGTCACTGTTACTCTTAAAACTGAAATACAAGAGCGAGATTATGTTGTTCGCTGTTTGGAAGCAAAAATAGAGGTAAATTATGTTATTTAAGTCTTGTATTATAGACAAACTTAAGCTTTGAATGGTTAAATTTTCAGTGGTGGGTGATACATTTTATTATTTGTCTTATACTATATTTTATAAGGTTTCTATCTATTAAGGGAAGATTCTCAACTTTCAGCTTGCCCAAACAATTATACCTATGGACATGCACTAGTTAACTACCATATACCAGGATATAACAGTGTTTTGCATGCCACACATGTACATTCATATTTAATAAACTGTATGTATATATGCATAGTAAGACTTGCAGAAACATTTACGGGAAAATAGATCTAGAGATATTTTGGTGTCCTGTTAGAAGTATTATTTTTCTGCTTCCGCACTTTGCACGGGTGTGGGCTTACATAACTCGCTTGACTTGTTCCCCAGTACTGTTGTCACCATAATTACATTAACTTCCCCACTTTGTATATAGATTTAACCCTGTGTATGTTCTTTTGTTTTATTCCAGGACCCTTTTCGTTCTCTCAGTGTAACACAGTTCCATTTCTTAGACTGGCCTGAGGATGATAAACCAAGAGATAATTTCTCTCTTCTCAATATGCTAAAAGATGTAACTAAAAATCAAAGTGATACTGGAAACAATCCAATTACAGTTATATGCAAGTGAGTAGTGGAAATTGTGCAGTACAGTTTACATGATATGAGATTCTTAAGTTAGTCCAGTAACAAAACTGAATTTCATCATGCATTCCTCCTGCTTTATCGCCAATGATAAAATGTCATGTGATTGTGACAGCCTTTTGACAATATCCCCTGGCGGTCAAATAATCACTGTATTATTTTATCATGCTTCAGTAAATGTAATTTGGCCCCTAACACCACAACCAATATGACCTAGTGATTTTTGAGCTCCCAGGGACCTTTACTTTGTCTCCGAAATTAGATTAAAGTTGGAATCTCCCAAAACACTTTTTTTGCTATAATACAGTGTATTATGTTATTTGGTATACATTATTTAACTGCACTGCACAGGCTGAATGTTATGGTAATTTTATTTCAGCAGTAGCCACTGAATTTATAATTTAAAGAAGTTCATGTGAATACCAACAAATTTTAATTAGACAAAATGTATCATTATATTAGTTTTGTGTATGCTAAGAAATGTGTAATATAATTTAGTATTTACATTCAATGACACTTGTATACGTATGAACATGACTATGATATTGCATGAATATAAAAATATTGACATGCTTACATCATTGTAGTGATGGTATTGGTAGAACTGGTACATTTATGACTGTTTATTCTCAAATCGAAAGAGCAAAGTCAGAAGGAATTGTTGATGTGTTTCAGTTCATCAGAGGTGCAAGAATGCAACGATTTGGACTTGTAAGAAGTGAAGTACGTTTTTAAGTTTGTGCATGTCAATAGTAAATTAATCCTGTTGCGATGTATATATTACACTGTTGGATTAAGGATTTACTACATCATATTACTGGAATGAGGGTGCATGTATTACATTAACTGGTACGAGGATGCATGGATTACAGTATTGGAATGAAAGTCAATGATGGCAACAAGTATGAAGTTATAGACAAATGATTTGGTCTAAAATGTTGTAGAACTACATCTATTCTCCAGGGATGGGATATTTCTTATACTATTCTTTTGTAATTTTCCTTGAACCCAATAGCATGCATTGTCACAATTTAAATTTCTCCCATGTGTATTCTGTCAAATAGAAAACTAATTTCAAATTCTTGCCTGCTCAGGCTTATCCCTGTAATGATTATCATGTGTCTATATAGTATAATTCAACAACTGAGAAGCATAATAGTTTATCCCACAAAACACTAGTATACTTATCTGAAAATGAAACTGATAAAGAATATTTGATAGTGGGATATTAATGTATTTTTTATGGAATATGGACAATTTCCAGAACCTGATTTGGGGTTAGCCCACTATTTCTGAGCCCTGAAATTATTATTGTGTTTTTATAGGAGCAGTATTTGTTTTGTCATGAAGTACTCAGTGACTATCGTGAAGAGATGTCCAAATATGAAAATTTCAAGCATGTAATTTGAGAGGATTCAATAACAATTCATATGTAATTATGTGTGTAGTAGGTAGTGGTTGACTATTTTTTGTTTTTGTTTTAATCAACCAACATTTTGAATAGTTGTGTTTAGACACTACATTTTGTTTACATACACATAGTTCATTTGTTATTAGTTTAGTATTTTATTAATAATGTAATGTTTATAGTGCTAATGCATGTTGCTATAGGTCTGGTAAGTACTAATGCATTCATGTGGGGTTTTGTGTATATACACTTCCTGCTAGACCCATATGGATACCACTGTTATAATTATTGTACATATATGCGGAATGAATTTTATAGGAAACATATAAGTAGATAAATATAAAGGAACTCATTTACTGCATGATAATTCACTATGCCTATGATTTATCTCCATGGTTACATTTGATGTACTGTGGGAGTTAATCAGAGTTATATATAGACCTCTCTAAGTACCACTTATATAACTCTTATGAACTGAACTTACTGCAATGTTTGACATCGTATGTTGGTTTAGTCCATCTGCATTGTGGTAATAATTATTAGTGTATTTACATTATTCATAATTGAGAGTATATTCATTCAAGTACAAATGATTTTGATGCGTAATGTAAGTAAATTACATCTTCAATTATTGTTGTGGATTAATTACTAATTTATTTTGCTAGTACATGCCCTTCAATTACTGTTACTAATGACACTGTGACAGATGATTCTACAGCTACTCTATTGTGTTTGTCATCGATTTGTGATATAAGTGTTAGTTTTGTTTATGAGTGGACAGGACATGATAATCCAGTAATATCTGGAGAGACTGATGGTATATTAATTATATCTACTATGTGTGTAGATGATGCTGGACATGTGTACATCTACTGTTAGTTATACTGGTAGTGAAGGTGATTCTAAATCAGAGAGTACGGTAGTACTGTCTATGTAGGGATGGCACGGAAAAAAAATTGCCGCCAATACATTTCAATTACAAGTGATAAGCTGAAATCTATGGTAATATATACAAATAAGTTTCTATACACACATGCCTGTTCATATCTAGTGTTTATATGACTACCAACACCTTCTAGATGGCCGAAGATTGTCGTTAAGGTAGAGAACTGGCGAGTGGCAAAACTGGCAAAATCTTCATCATATTATTAATAATATTATTTTCCAGACAAATCATTTTTTTTGTTTGTTGAACTATCACAATGATTATAGCACCATTCCAGTCGCATTCATAGTACAATTCTGGTCTGAAAGTAGCAAGATGATATCTTCAGATACTATGAAAGAAGAGAGTCTCAATGACTACGAAGAATTGACCTCGAATTGGACGCCATTTTCGTAGGTGTATTCATTAATCAAGTCACATGGAATTTAATTGCGCATGGGCATTTGTATACTCAGAACGAAAAGGAGGAAGTCATATCTAAGCATAGTAATAAAATGTGTGAGCAAATAATAATGAATATAAGTATTAAGCCATCGTATAGTAATATTATATACTATGATAACATTGGAATGCCATTTGGTTGATATAGTGGCTGACACTACTTCTTGTATGACTACAGATACTGCTGTAATTGAAATAGTATATAGGCATCATCTGTAAGTGAAAGCGAATGATAATCAATTTATAAATAATTGATATATAAAAAAGACTAACCTTCATTGATGAACAAACATTAACGCATTTATGATTGAATGATTTCATATGACTTACATGAATATAAGTATTAAGCCATCGTATAGTAATATTATATACTATGATAACATTGGAATGCCATTTGGTTGATATAGTGGCTGACACTACTTCTTGTATGACTACAGATACTGCTGTAATTGAAATAGTATATAGGCATCATCTGTAAGTGAAAGCGAATGATAATCAATTTATAAATAATTGATATATAAAAAAGACTAACCTTCATTGATGAACAAACATTAACGCATTTATGATTGAATGATTTCATATGACTTACACCAGTATTTCTTCAATGTACAAAAAATATTCACACCATTCAGAAAAAAAACACTGGAAACAAGAATAATAAAAACATTTCCAATAAAAATGAAAGAAGACGTACAGCTCTTTGTATTTTTTTTATAGTGATGTAAACACTTATGTAGGGTTATATGGAAGTGGTTTGTTTAATTTTGGGTCCCACCTAACCTTGTTCGCATGCTTTTTGGGGTTTGACATCCCTACATCTTCTTTCATTTTTATTGGAAATGCTTTTATTATTCTTGTATATAATAGATTCTATGAATACAGCCTATGTTTATCTGGCTATTATAGATATGTTATTCAAGTGTAAAGTCACTCCTATTCATAATTTGTTACATGTACATTACTTGTTATACTAATCACACATACACATAAATTATATACACAGCGGGTTCGATTTAAAGTGATATTTTACATTTGTCTATCTGTATGTATGTATGTCTTTATATAATAATAATTATAGATATTGATAGTGTTATTGCGACTCAAACTCCTGCAAGTTCTCCAGTAACTAATAATTGGTAGCTAGTACTACGGAATATACTATTGCCACTGTATTTTGTACTGGCATGGGTAGTGATACAATAACTATATCATAATTATAGTTTAAATAGAAAGAGCATTAATTCAGACACACTTATAGAGTCCAATAATTCACCATTCACAGTAACAAGTAGTGGTACATTTATTACCACACTTATTTATCAAAGACTGGACAGTATAAAATGTACTGTTAGTTTATTAACTGATGGAATACGTCATTCAAGCAAAACTGATTTTTAATGTGAATGTCAGTTAAATACATCTGCAATTACAATAACAGATTATTAATTTATTCTGATAGTACCTACCCCTTTAATTACTGTTACTAATGAACTGTAACAGAGTATTCTACAGCTACTCTATCTTGTCTGTTTGTCATTGAATGATATAGTGTTAGTTTTGTTTACGAGCGGATAGGACCTGATAATGTAGTAGTCTAATATCTGGAGAGACAGATGGTACATTAGTTACATCTAGTGTGGGTGTGGAGATGCTGGACAGTACATGTGTATATCTACTGCTAGTTATACTGTAATTCATTTGTATTTAATAGAATTATTATGACTTGAAAATTGATAAGATTATGTAATAATTATTGTGAAATAATTAGCATAGTACCCCACCTTCTCAAGTGATGTGTGATATTCCCCTATAATAACTAAAGAATGAAGGAAATTGTTTAATGCATGGAAGTGGTTTTATAGAAAAACAAAGAAGGTTGCTGTGTTAATAGCTGTTATCAATAAGGTATATTATAATATATAGTTATACTTGTTAGTTATTAACTTCTTTATAGATAACAGTTGAGTGATAAGAAGATCATCATGCTGTCATGTAAGTACTGACAGTATATTATTTATAATATATATATATATATATATATACATCATAGGCATGGAATTGCTGATGACATAAACATTATGATCTGATTGGGTTAATTATAGTTACAAGATTTAGATACAGTTAATACATAAGCCTTATTCCTTGAATATATTCAATTTCTATGTATCACTCTCTTCCTCTCTCTCTGTCTCTCTCTCTGTCTCTGTCTCTCTGTCTCTCTGTCTCTCTGTCTCTCTCTCTCTCTAGACACTTATTTATATATTATAATTCCTCTTGTTGTGGTTGCATTGACATTGAAATGTTGTTTGTTGTTTTGGCGAATACATTATTACCAACAGGTAAGTATTATACCCGATATGTAATCATTATACAGTGCAATATAGTGTAGTCATTATAGTGTAATACAGTGTAATATAGTGTAGTCATTATAGTGTAATACAGTGTAATATGAATTATAGTGTAATAATTATAGTGTACTATAATATAATCATTATAGTATAATATAGTGTAATATAATGTAGTATAATAATTATAGTGTATTATAGTGTAGTCTAATATAGTGTAATATAATGTAGTAAAGTGTAATAATGTGTAATAATTATAGTGTAATATAATTACAGTCTAGTATACTATAATGTAGTATAATAATTATAGTATAATATAGTGTAATAGTGTTCTAGTGGCCTGCTGGTTAAAGTGCTGGCCTAAGTTACAGGTTCAAGCTCCACTAGGGTCAGGCTTTTTTTCGCCTGGGAGTGTACTCAGCTCTACCCTCAGTCACATCATTTGGTGTAAAGCTGTCCGTCCCGAGGAACTGGTTAATATTAGCAAATTGTGCAAATTCTAGCTTCTTTTTTAAGCCACATTTGGTCAAAACACTTGTAGAGAAAAAAAATATAGTATAATGCATTATAATATAATATAGTGGAATGTATTAAGAAATATTGTTAATTAAATTATAATGTAATCAGTATAATATTATTACTATACCTCTTAATTCAATTTAATATAATTATTACTATCACTATTAATGAATTACTATAGTATTTTGGTTTCTTTGAAATTCTTTCATGTTTTAAACTAAATGAACATTGCATTTAATGTTCATAAGTTTCTCAAATACAGAATAGTAAGTCTAGACATTTCTAGTCCAAAAAAAGTTCCCTCCAATACTAAAACGTCTCTACTGGCCCTACAGCTATTATAAATGAACATATTATGTGATGTCAATTACAATTACTACTACTATTACCTCCACATTGAGATTATATATTAATATTACTAATACTATTACCTCAGTTTTTTAATTACCTATTTCTATTACTATTACCTTGAAACATGTATTCTTTACTATTAACATTACTATTACCTATTACCTAGTCTGATTATAGTGTCATACAATGTAATCATAATATATAGTGTCATACGTAGTGTCATACAGTGTAATATGTTATAAAGTATAATGAAGTGTTATATAGTGTAATGTAGTGTCATATGTTTAATGTAGTGTCATATGTTTAATGTAGTGTCATACAGTGTAATGTAGTGTAATACAACATCATTGGGATATGTGGGAATGATATAATATTGCTTTTTCACCATATTGATATCATTTTGTTTAATAGTATATCTTAAATTAGTTTCAGTTATTGCACATTCTTAAAATAAATACTTGTCTTTACTAATAATGATATGCATCCATTAGTGGATGTGTTTATTAATAATTATATTTGTGTGTAGAGAAGAGAACAACAACGTCAGCCACTAATACAAAGAAATGCTTCTATCAGACCACGGTAATAAAATATGTTACTAAATGAATTGAATCTTAATATATATTCACATTCTATATAGAGCATATGCTCAGTTAAGACCTGCTGGTGGATGTGGTTTAACTAGGATTGTAGCCCGAGGACAAGATGGTAGGGAACGAATATATATTGTACCTACAGCTAGTCTAAATCAACAAGGTCAGAGGACCTGTCCTGTAAGGCCGACACCCAATCCATCTGCCCCTTCAGTTAGTGGTACTACTACCATTGTTATAACACCAGAAGACCTTTTGCTTGGGGCTACTGGTCGTAGGTTTAATCCAAACATGCCTCCATCTTATGATCAAGCAGTTACTGGAAGAGACAGATCGGTAAAAGTTGAAGAGGGAACTGCTGGTGTTCCAATTAATGTACCTACAAATGAGGAGACCATACCACCTCCTGAATATATTCAATTTGGTAATAATGACGATCAAAGACCATTACTTACTTAAGAAGGAAACATTTATTATTGTCTACATTTTTATTAATTAGTTAATAGTTGTGTTGTACAGGTACATGTCAATTCATCATTTATAATTTGTATTTTATAAATAAACACACAACTTAATATGCAATATGTTTGTTATTTCAATAACTGATTAAAAACTGCTACCAGAATACATTATACAGAATACAAAAGTTAAAAAAATTAATTTTATTATGATGATGTGGAGATGAACTGATGTTTCAATTTCATAATTTCATGGAGGATTCAAAGGGATTTGATCAGTGGTATCAAGCTCATCACTAACAATAGATTCACTATGAATCTTTTGGGTGGTATCTATGAGCTCATCCTGTATTTATAATAGCTAACACTATATATTATACATAACAGGAGTCCATGATGGAGAGCGGTAACTCCTGATATATATATATAATTATATATGATTATATAATAATCATTGACACTTAATTGAATCAGATCAGATTGTTCTTAACAGTTACTAGTATGTGTATCTGTGCACATGTATTCATCCTTTTATTTCTACCCAGCTTCTATGTTCTATCTTTCTATGATTCTATAGATCTATATCTATCTATCAGTCTATATATCTACCTATCTATCTATCTATATAATTATTTATATTATAATTTCGTATATTTATTACAGTTCAGTTAAAGTTACTTTAAGTTTAACTGAACTGTAATAATAGTAGCTACAGTAAATAATAAACCAGAAGATCTCACATCTAATATAATATGGAGTCCTATTACAGGGACACCTGGAGCAACATTGAGGACTAATAGTATATTCATATCAATATATGCTATATCCAATGTTGATGATGATGGTATATACACATGTATTGCTATATTTAGTCATACTAGTGAATATATATGTGCTAATATTCGATGGTGAAAGTGGAAAAGAATCTGTGTCTGCTACAGTTAATATGTGTTTGTATCTATCTGATATATACAGCTTTGCATACAAACTACATGAGTATTGAAGAATAAAATGTTTGATTAAACTAATTATGATCAAACATATCTCCTCCTCCTTCTCATTCTCTTCCCTCTTCTTCTCCTCCCCCTCCCTCTCCTTCTCCTCCCCTACTTCTCCTCCTCTTCCTCCTTCTCCTCACTCTCCTTCTCTTCCTCCTTCTCCCCCTTCTCCCTCTCCTGATGTCCTACAGAGTTTGTTCGTGAAAAAACATAATAGCTTCTGATGATAAGGATATTTTGTTACAAGATGTGAGAAAAAAAGATTCAGATAACGGAAAATATTTTGAGATATAACAGATGAAGACGGGGGTCATTTATGCCATTCATTGTGAGTGTGGTGGAACTTATATAAGTGAAACCGGAAGGACTTTCAAGATCAGGATGAGTGAACATAAGAGAGCAATTAATATCGCAGATCATGACAATGCTATATCAGTACATGTTCATTCTACAGGTCACAGTATTCTATGGGACAAGTGTGAGGTTTTAGCAGTTGAAAAAAACTGGAGAAGAAGAAAAATCAGAGAATCTATTTTAATAAGAAGTACTCCCTACACCATCACTACAGACCCTGGAGTACACACTAATAACTAATAACTAATAAAAGAATTGTAAAATTATGAATCAATAATTATATAACTGATTGGATGACAAGCCATCACAACATTGTAATGCTGCAGGAAGTCAATAGTTCAACATTTAAATTGCATTCTTTCACCAGCCACTCCTCTAAGAATTGAACCACAAATATATGCTTTACCTCAGGCTTATAAAGAGTCTGATGCTATTTGAGAAGATAGTGAGCAAACTGATTTGGTATGTTTCTGTATATAATTGTTTATATAATTTTATGTGAATAGAATGTACTACAATAAGAGCACAATAATTATTGCTTTATTTGGAAATTAACATACACTGAAGCAATTGCCATTCCCCATTTGTGTATGCACTCGAGCTGTAACAATAGCTGGAAACTAATTTCATAAGTGATGTTAATATAATTATTTATATATATATATATATATATATATATATATATATATATAATATATATATATACAAGTACTTTTGTCACAGCTCTAGTGCTATATCAGGTTTATATCACTGAGCTGGAGTGACACAGTCATGAGGCTGCCTCATTTGCTTAGAAAGTTATAATTAAGTATATACAAGAATAATAAAAAACATTTTCAATAAAAATGAAAGAAGATGTAGGGATGTCAAAACCCAAAAAGCATGCGAACAAGGTTAGATGGGACCCAAAATTAAACAAACCACTTCCATATAACCCTACATAAGTACAGCTCTTTGTATTTTGCTTTATAGTGGTGTAAGTACTTATGTAGGGTTATATGGAAGTGGTTTGTTTAATTTTGGGTCCCATCTAACCTTGTTCGCATGCTTTTTGGGTTTTGACATCCCTACATCTTCTTTCATTTTTATTGAAAATGTTTTTTATTATTCTTGTTTTCATTGTTTTTTTTTCTTGAATAGTATAAATATATTTTGCACATTGCAGAAATACTGGTGTAGGTTATGTATCATATAATCATAAATGCATTAAAGTTTGTTAATCAATGAAGGTCAGTCTTTTGTATATATCTATATATATATATATATATATATATATATATCACTTATTTATGAATTGTTTATCATTCTTTTTCACTTACAGATGATGCCTACTATTTCACTTACAGCACTATCTGCAGTCATACAAGAAGTAGTGTCAGTCACTATATCAATCACATGGCATTCCAATGTTATGATATAATATTACTCTATAATAGCTTAATAATTATATTCATTATTATTTGCTCACACATTTTATTACTATATATGCTTATGACTGCAACAATCACTTTCTCCTTTTCAGCTTCCATGTTCTGAGTATACAAATGACTTGATTAATGGGCACACCTACCAAAATGGCGTCCAATTCGAGATCAATTCTTTGTGGTCGTTGAGACTGTCTTCTTTCATAGTATCTGTAGATATCATCTCGATACTTGTAGACCAGAATTTTACTATAAATGCGACTGGAATGGTGCTAGAATCATTGTGATATTTCAACAAACAAAAAAATGATTTGTCTGAAACATAATAATAATAATAATAATATGAAGATTTTGCCAGTTTTGCTATTCGCCGGTTCTCTACCTTAAAGACAATCTTTGGTAATCTAGAGGGTGTTGGTAGTCATAAAAACACTAGATATGAATAGGTATGTGTGTATTAAAACATATCTGTATATATTACCAGAGATTTCAGCTCATCACTTGCAATTGAAATTGTATGGGCGGCCATTTTTTTTCCGTGCCATCCCTACATAGAGAGTACTACCGTACTCTCTGATATGTTTGTATGTAAGCACGTACATGTATGTTTGTACATGTGTATGTATGTATGTTTGTATGCGAGTATGTGTGCATGTATGTATGTATGTATGTACATGTATGTATGTATGCGACTATGTGCATATGTACATGTATGCATGTATGTATGTATGCGACTATGTGTGTAGGAAATGTACGTATGTGTCCATGTATGTATGTATGTATGTTGTATGTATGTATTATTCGTTTATGCGTGTATGTACATGTATATACGTATGTATGTACATACATGTATGTTCATCTGTATGTATGTATGTATTCTATAGATATATGTATGTACATGTATGTGTGTATGTATGTATGTATGTATGTTGTATGTATGTATTATTCGTTTATGCGTGTATGTACATGTATATACGTATGTATGTACATACATGTATGTTCATCTGTATGTATGTATGTATTCTATAGATATATGTATGTATGTGTGTATGTATGTATGTATGTATACATGTATGTATGTACATGTATGTATGTATGTTTGTATGTTTGCGAATATGAATCTATGTGTGTATGTAAATGTGTACACTGTATGCGACTATGAGTGTACATGTGTACGTATGCATGCATGTATTTACATGTATATATGTATGTTTGTATGCAGCTATATGTGTATCTATGTATGTATGTTGTATGTATGTATTATTCGTTTATGCGTGTATGTACATGTATATACGTATGTATGTACATACATGTATGTTCATCTGTATGTATGTATGTATTCTATAGATATATGTATGTATGTGTGTATGTATGTATGTATGTATGTATGTATGTATGTATGTATGTATGTATGTATGTACATGTATGAATGTATGTTTGTATGTGTGCGAATATGAGTCTATGTGTGTATATGAATATGTACACTGTATGCGACTATGAGTGTACATGTGTATGTATGCATGCATGTATTTACATGTATGTATGTATGATTGCATGCAACTATGTGTGTATGTATGTATGCATGTATGTACATGTATGTATATATGTATGTATGTACGTATTTATTCATGTATAAACTATGTACATATGTATGTATGTATGTATGCAACTATGTGTGTATGTATGTTTGCATGTATGTATGTATGTATGTACATGTATGCATGTATGCATGTATGGACACGTATGCATGTATGCATGTATGCATGTATGTAGATGTTTGTATGTATGTATGTATGATTGTGATTGTGTGTGTATATCCGTATCTACGTACATACGTGTGTATTTAAGACTATGTATATATATAACTATAGTATCTGTTAATGCCAGCTGAGCTGCCTTGGTAGCTCAGTTGGTAGAGCATCTGTCTGGAGTACAGAGTGTCATGAGTTCGAATCCCACCTGAGGCAACTCTCATTTTTCACTTTTCCATTGCCTCAGGTGTCTGTCTTTCTTTCTTTCTTTCTTTCTTTTTTACATCTCGGATAACATCATGTATGTATTATATATATGGATGTATGTTCGTACTTTATGTACTGTTAGTGTTGTTTTAGTTAACTACAACTATAACTAAAACCCCTTTTAGTAAGGCATTGTGAATTTTAGTTATAATTAAGCTATAACTAAATTACAAGTCTACTGCAATAACTATAACTAACTAAAATGAAAATTGTCCATTTTTAGTTAGGTAACTAAAACTAAAACCCTTTTAGTAAGCCTAATATTGTTTTAGTTAAACTATAACTAAACTAAAAGTTTGATAAACCAGGCATACTAACTATAAATAAAAGTGGTTGCTACAGTCACACTAAAATAACACTAATATGTATGTATGTATGTCAAGCTTTGATCACACATTGTATGGCTGCCTCTCACCCCTCCTCTCACAGCATTGTAACATTTCTATGTCCATTCTTGTCTACATGTATCATATTATTACCATTAGATAAGAAACTAAATACACTTGGTTCCAACACCTGTATCAGAAGAGATATCACTGTTTTAATCATCGTCTGTATTGTCTTTTCTCTTCTCATCCAGAATCACTGTAGAATAAAATCCAATATACATACATGTATGTACATGTAAGTAATTATATACATATACTACATACATGTATTAATACTACATACACATACTTCTATTACTGCACCGATAATGGGATCAGCTGATAAATAATATTATGGTTACTTTAGTGGATCAGTTGCACATGAGCAATATCAATTCCATACACATGTTCATTGTACACTTGTTAAATTCTCTTATTAAAGCCCATTGCACTTACCATGTTGATACAGTATTCAAAAAAACTAATCTTAAACTAGTACATGTAGGTGGTAAGTACATGTATTCAAAATAAGTAATAATAATTTAATATCAGTGTACATGTAATATATTATACACAAAGCTACTTGTAGTTCAGTTACTTTATTACTATATGTTGGAAGTGTGAAATTATTGGATCGGTTATCGGCACTTATACCATGTTGCATGGGTGATCACTGATCACCATAGTAACCGTGGAGTTGTATGCCCATAACCTACCTCCAGACAGGGAGATATCCATTACATATATGCATGATGTTATTGGAGATGTAGAAAGAAAGAAAGAAAGAAAGAGAGAGAGAAAGAAAGATACCTGAGGCAATGGAAAAATGAAAATGAGATTTGCCTCAGGTGGGATTCGAACCCACGACACTCTGTACCTTGGACAGATGCTCTACCAACTGAGCTACCAAGGCAGTTCAGCTGGCAGGGTCCGAATCAAACATTTCATACGCCTATATGAACAGGCTAACTTTACACTAGGCATTACATGTATGTAATTATTGACTATGAAATTTATATTGGCACATAACATACATACATACATACCTGTAGTTGCATACATGTACATGTACATACATATAAAGTGTATACATACATGTGTATTATGTATATACTGTACATATAAATGTACATACGTGAATGATGGGGGAAACAACTTGTGAATGATGCACTTGAAAACATTCTATCACGTGGATCAAATAAATGGGTGAAGCTACAAATTGCCAGTCATGGCAGAAAGCTTAGAGTCCGCTCGAAGCCACTACATGTACTTCAATTGTACTTCATTTTAAGCTGTGATTTGACAGCGATAAGCTTCAAGCACAAGAGGACCTATGTTTCAGTGAACTCTGAGTGACAAAAATTCATATCCTGTGGTTCTAAAAGTATATTAGGGTTACTAAAACTAAATCTTGTGGGGTTTAGTTTTAGGTAACTAACTAAAAGTGCCTACTGCTGGACAGATTACAATTTAGTTATAGTTATAATTATTCCAGTAGACTTGTAATTTAGTTACACTTTTAGTTAAAACTATATAAAACAACACTAATACTAACATACATGCTTACATACATACATACATGCTGCATACATTCATGCACATATATACATATACGTATGTATGTACATACAAACATGTATGTACATACATATATATATTATACATACACATGTAGTTACATACACACATATATATGTACATGTGTATGCATGCACGCATACATACATAAAAACAATTGAACACAACAGTAGTAACACAGTAATTACTATCTATACTGACAGTAAGGTAATTACTGTTACTGTATGGTGACATTTTATTTACTGTACATACATACATACATACATACATACGAAATATACATACAAACATACAACATGCATACATACATACATACATACATACATGTAAGTACATGTACATGTACATGTCAATGTATTATACATAAATTGACAATACATGTACATGGACATGTATGTACTTGTATGTACTTGTAAATTGATAATGTTAGGAGTCTTAAATACATGTACATATGTATTGTAAATTGACAGTGCTACATGTATTCTGACCTTTTCCCACAAAATAGTTTGGCTAAAATGTTTCATAGGGTTTCATTTAGGAGGGGAGGGGCATTTGCCCAACCAATTATAGGGATTATAGGTCATTAAAAATGGCAAGTTATTAAAGGTAAGTATTTGAGCACATTTATTATGTGAGAAAAGGTCACTGCAAATTCAGTCATAACTACAGTACTAAGTGTATAGTAACTAACTTTTCCTTCATCATCTTCTGTAGAATCTTCAGTTACTAGTCCACTTCTACTAGTAAAGGGATGTCCCATTGCTACCCATTCTTTTTGAACAAGTGATTCTAAACCAGTGATTGTACGATAATGTGTATCACACATCAACTGGACCAGTCAGGACACAACATCTGTTACACCTGTAGTAGATACAAGAGAATATTCATTCTTGTGTTGGAAATACATTTTATAGTAAGGTCAGCCCTGTCATTTTTTCCATGTGGTACTAATAATACCAAACAATGGATATGAACACAAAATCATACATGTACAGTATACATGTATTGTATATCAATAACATCTCACCATAGAGTACAGTAATTACTCAGTAGTTTCATAATCGCAGTTTTAACAGAAATTGCTGTACGTGTCAATTGAACACCATAGTAGTAACACAGTAATTACTATACTATACTGACAGTAGAACTAAGATAATTATTGTTACTATATGGTGACTTTTTATTGACATATACTGTATTACACACTTTACATGTACATGTATTAATCACTGATATTGTACGTACATGGACATGTACTAATCACTGATATTATATGTACTTGTACCAATCACTGATATTATATGTACATGGACATGTATTAATCATTGATATTGTATGTATATGTACATGTACCAATCACTGATATTGTATGTACATGTACATGTGCTAATCACTGATATTGTATGTACATGTACATGTACTAATCACTGATATTGTATGTACATGTACATGTACTAATCACTGATATTGTATGTATATGTACATGTACTAATCACTGATATTGTATGTATATGTACATGTACATGTATTAATCACTGATATTGTATGTACATGTACATGTACTAATCACTGATATTGCATGTACATGTACATGTACTAATCACTGATATTTACTGAATGCCCATGTACATTACATTACAGAATAGGTCATGCTTTACAGATGGGCATAGAGGTGGGCATGTTCCCTGCCATACAAATTACATTTCTATTTTACACATATTCTATCTCGCTGGATTCCATACAGTGGAGGGAACTGATAAGGAAGGACATCCCCCCCCTCCCTCCTAGATGTCAGGCCTAATGGAGGACAAATGTATTTCAACATGCAACAACATCTCAGCTACAAGCCTTACAGGAACCCAGAAGCCATCAAAAGTAACTACAGAGAGCCTAAAGTTAACACCATTTTTGAATAGCATAGCCCATCACTCAGTGTATGGTACCATATTTAATACTGTATAATACATGATACACTTAGTGACTAGAGAGGAACTGCATACCCCAGACTAGAGTTAATGATTATAATGGATGTTTTAAGATAATGATATACTGAACTAATATTATATAATTATAAATTATAAACAACATAATTATTATAAATATAAACCTGATTCACTCAGAGAGAAAATTCTTGATATCAATCACTTGGTCTAGCCACCATTACATCACTAAAAATAATTAACTGAAACTAATAAATAGAGTATATATGGTACATTACCCTGGAACTGTATCAATTTTCAGTAAGTTGTTTGTGTATTTTTAATATAGTACTATTTTCATGTGGATAGTTATTAATATACACTGATGTATTTAGTATTAAATTTGTTGATACATTCTGGATCAATGACTAATCACAGATTATAACAACCGTGATGTACTTAAATACATATGTACATATACATATGTATGTGTGTAATATACTGTATGTAAATACATATCTACATGTACATATGTATGTATGTGTGTACATATGTATGTATGTGTGTACATGTATCTGTACATGTATGTATTTTCTTATGTAGGTATGTGTTATGTCCATGTACATGTGTATTTATATACATGTACATGTACGTATGTACATAAATGTAAGTATGTGCGTATGTATGTATATAATTATATATAGTATATATACATGTGTACATGTATATACATATGTATATACGAATGTATGAAAGTGTGTTTGTATGTAGGTATGTCTGTAGGTATATACATGTTGGTGTGAGCGTGTACACATATATGTGTGAGTGTGTGTGTGTAATGTATGCATTAATCATTGACTGTATGTCTACTATTATTCATGTATCTACTCAGTATATCCAGTCTGTATGTCTTTAATTTGGCCCTGATCATATAAAATCCACTTCTTGTATGTCTCTATAAATGTTCAGTGTATGTTACTTTTATTCAATGGTAATAATGATCAGTCAAATCTAATTTATTATATTTGGCGACGAGAATAATCTGGGAATGCCTAAATACAGGAACTTATCAGAGTTCAATGCATATACTGAGGATGACTAGCCCTCATATATAGAACAGATGAACCACTCCAATGATATCACTGATGGTGGGGAGAGATCTATTTTACTGTGTTCATGTGAAGCGCCAACCTAAACAGTAATCAGAAACCTAGTATCACCCAGAACAACCAATCTCAACTTTCATATCAATAAAATAATTGTGGACCGAGTTAAGTCAGTTAAGGACCACTATTGCCTAAAACCTTCAGTGACAGTGCAGATGTTTGAATTTTACTCCAGTTCGAGGCAATCAGGAGAATTGATTTAGCTGCTCTACACCAACTCTCAGAACAATATGAGTTCAGAGCCACACTGGATGCCATGTTGCATGATAGACTTGTCTGTAGCATCTATGACGAGCATATACTAAGATGGTTACTGCCCGAAAAAGATCTGACCTTTGAGACATCACTGGAAATGGCAAAAGGAATTGAGCCACCTCAGAAAGATCCAGTAGACCTACCACATGAGCACCATTAATGTTTCGAAGAACCCCTGCCTTCACTACATAGGCAGTCATATTGGTCCTCCAACTGCCCATTCAGAAATAAGACATGCATTCGGTGCAAAAAGAGAGGACACATTTCAAGTCTGTATAGCTAAGCCCTTGCCAATTACTGAGACTAATCACCTTGTTAACACTGCATATAAGGCATGTGCTTTGTTCAACATCAGATACCAGATAACTGAACCAATATGTGTTACAGTATCTCTGAATGATCATCCAGGTTGATACTGAGGCTTCCATCTCCCATCATGAGTTCCATGGCCTTCAACAAGGGTTGAAGATTTATATGCCACCCTAGCAGGTGGACAGATATTTACTAAACTTGAAGACATTCTTCTGCTGTTTATACAACTATACATGACTCTACATAGCTAACATACTATTAATTTTATTACAGGAACTTAACCCTCAAGCTATTGCTATTTTGCATAAAGTGAGAAGAAGAGTGTGGCTCGTCTAAACAGAGCTAGAGGAACTTTTTAGCTGACCGCTTGGAAGGAAACTGATTTGGTATGTTACTATATACATACTTCTGTTGCTGTATAACTCTATATGAATATATTTCTAATTTTTTTACAGGAAATCCACAATATATAGACTACTGAAAATAAAGGACAAGTGCAATTACAAACAAGAAGTGTGTGGCTCGTCAAAAACAGAAGAGCTGACCGCTTGGAAGAAAATTGATCTGGTATGTTACTACAATACATGTATGTACTTCAATCTGTTGCCTATATAACTACATTCATGTTAGTGTTTAACTAATTGTATTACAGGAAGTGCACAATATACAAACTACATATTTTTTGTAAAGAGAAAGTGCAAGTCCCAGTCCGTACAATCAACAAAAAAGGGTGTGACTAGTAAAAACAGAAGAGCAATATTTGGAAGGAAACTCATTTGGTATGCTATCATATGCATACCTCAGCTGTTTACTATTATTATTATTGTTATTATTACATGTATAATTGTATATACATAGTTAATATTATATCAATTTATATTACAGGACATTATACAGACTATATATTTTTGGTAAGAGAAAGGGTGCATCCCAGTGTGTGAAGAGCTGTACAAACAGGAAATAGGGGTTTGGCTTGTCAAAACAGAAGAGCTGTGTTTGAAGGAAATTGATTTGGTATGTTATAGAAATTACTATAATTATACGTACCTCTGCTGCTTGTAAAGTGTATATGAATACATAACAAAATTTATTACAGGAAGTACACAATAATTATACAGATTACATATTATTTATCCTGGATCACATTACTAATATTAATTGTTTTTCTATCAGTTCCAAACTAGAAATGATTGATCTAATACAATGGAGGGTTACTATTGGTACATGGCACTGTTCCAGTAACAACATGAAAGGATCAAAGAGGAAATATGATCATGAAGAATTATCACACTCAGTGGATGAATGGTGGATTGGATCATTGAGGTTATTACAAGCAATACTCACTGTAGCTCTCATATTATCCTCTTCACTTGTCATGATACTACTATTACTATGTGGTGATGTGGAGATTAACCCTGGACCTATTAATATAGGTGAGGTTTGTTTGTAATACTGTAATGATTCAAATTATAAGTCTTTATCTATCACTTTAGAATTAACTGCCAATAAAGCATTGAATATTCTTCAACAGAGTGGGTTTAATATACCAGAGAAATGGAACAGACTTGCTGGTATTATAGGTATCTCTATTAGTGAGAGAAAGAGGTTAAGAGAAGAGGCACAGACAACACAGGACTATCACTTTGCTTTAGAACAAGCATTGGATTCATGGATATCAAACACACCACAATCATCATGGGAGGGATTATTATCAGCAGTTGAAAAGTGTGAAACTGATGAGAATGTTGTGTCTAAACTGAGAAAACTATTGGATCTTGATGATCAGCAAAAGTTAAATGTATCTTCTCAACTAGAGTCGTCTCAATACAGTAAGTTATAATATAAATACTGAAATGTAGCATGAAAGACATGCATAGTATTTCCTGTAAATCTAGAAATTCCCTCCTGAGCTGACTACAAAACCTGTTGGTGTACAGTGTAGTTTACATACATTTATAGTGCTCATCAACATGTGTTACTATCGTGATAGCTGATATCATTGTATATAGTGATAGCAGTTTAATATTGCGATAGTGAAACTATCAATACACAACCCTACTTCTTTTTCTTTACTTATTTAGGTCATTTCAGTATTAGTATGTTTTATAAACTTAATTAATATCTTTTGCCCGAAAATCTTGTTATGTAGGCCAAAGGGCGGCTGAAAATCCATCAACTTTATTTAGCCATTTTCATGGGCTTGTCCCTGACACCAATTACATGCATTTGGAGTGCTTTTTAATGCTAGGAACACACTCTGAATCACGCAGGGGTCAAATGTCACATACATGTGACATCAGAGCTCTAAGGGTTAATACCTAGATTCTATTATATTCACACATGTGGTTTACTAGTCGTATCATCTGACGTCACCACTAACATATTTAATTTTGCCATTCTATAACACTTTCATTTTATAAGATTCAAAATCCTAAATTATTTGCTTGAAAGAAGAATTGTTTTAGCAAGCCACAGATGTAAAATCCATGCTTCGCTATCAATAGGAAGTCAGCAAGGCAAGTGCTTGAAAGTTTAGCAGTCTCACGGCCAATGCCCACATCATACTCACCTGTATAATTTCCATATTTAAACAGTACAGAATATCAACTCACTATATTTGACAGGAAAGATTCTAAGTAAGCCGAATATACAATGTACAAAAATCATGCATCGTTAGCTGCAGGAAAACAGGAAGGTAAGTATTCAAAAATGAAGTAGTCTGACTATCCATATACTAGGGAGAAGACGTTAACAAACCAGGAAGTGAGCCCACAATGGCAGTAGAAGGCCTGATAAATGAAAGGAAGTGGCAACTCAGTTGTACAAGGATTAGGATTAGGATTAGGATTAGGATTAGGATTAGCATTAGGATTAAGATTAGTATTAGTATTACGATTAGCATTAGGATTAGGATTAGGATTTTGATTATGATTATGATTAGGATTAGGATTAGGATTAGGATTAGAACATCAACTTTGTTCACATTTTAACCCTAACGACAAGAGACCCTAATGCTTGACGAATTTGGGCCCCTAGACCCTGTGCCTCATCCGACTACACTCATGCTAACATTTTCTCCATAGTGGGTAGAGTAGTCTCTGACAATGCCCATACATAGTGTCTTTTGATCATCACGTGATTGGGCGGGTGCCATTTAATTATCCGTGAATATCACTTATGCCACCTTTTTGCTATTCAGATTTGCGAAGATTGAGATTAACGGGATTAGTATTTTCACATTATATTATAATCTCTTACTGTTATTTCATTTAGATTGTCTTCAATTCAGTGAAGATGATGTTTAGAAAGCAAAGGATAAAATACACAGCAAATGTCAGTACAAAGCAGATGCTCAAGGAATCATCTTTGTGGTTGGTATGTTGTTTGTTGATAAGTCTGGTAATCATAGTGGGACCGATGTTGATGCTGACAACATTTACAACACTTTTCGTAATGATTTAAACTTTGCAGTTTATCGTGATGAAGATCCTTCATGTTCAGACATAACTTGTTTGGTTAAAGCTGCTGCTGAGTTTGACAGATATCCCTTGAATTATGATTTCATAGGTTTTTATTATGCTGGACATGGAGGCATTGACAGAACAGGTCGTGAATTTGTTCTACCTTTGCAACAAAGAGGCAGAGATACCAAAAACATATTATACATTAAAGATAATATTATTTCTCCATTCACATGTGACTCTGCAACTCTTAGTCGAGATCGATGCTTCTTGCAATCTTATGATGAAAATCGTAAATGCTTTTTCTTTTTTGATTGCTGTTTGAAGTACGAACCTGATTTATTTGTTCATGGAACAGAGAAAGTGTTTAACCTCAAATGTCCTCAAGATTGTCTTGTTGCGTATGCCACATCAATTAACCATACATCAGATGGTAATAAGACTCATGGAGGACTGTGGACACACCATCTTTGTCAACATTTGAAAAAAGCAGAGCCACTTTCCACAATTCTTGATCATACAATAGATGATGTGAAAAGGGCACAAGCTACAAGTACTGAAAAGGATAAGGTCACATATCAACTACCTCACTATGAGACAAATGCTGGTTTAATCTATCTGAAAGGTATTAATAATTGTTTAGAGTGTCAGTTATGCTATTAATGATCAACTATAACTCATTAATTACTGTAAATATTAATACCTAGATTCCATTATATTCACACAGGTGTGTCACTAGTTGTATCATCTGACTTCGCTGACGATTTTGCTCAAGGAATGCGTGATCGATATCTTCAAAATCCTATAGTATATAATGACTTGATAGATCGACGTATTGGTGGAGACAAGTTTGGACAACTAGGACTCATTAAGGGACATGGAGGATGTCTTTCTGAACCAGAAGGGATGAAGAGATCATGGAATATGTTACATGGCAAATTGGATGACATTATGAATGTATCAGAGAAAATAGACATACAAGATGTACTGAAATGGATGGGATGAGTTTAAGGGAAGAGACCAAAACAGATCATTCATACTGGATATTATTCAAGAAAGACAACTACACAAATGTAATGTACTAGTTACTTCACGTACATATGCTTCAGCAAAACTTCTTCAACTACAGAGTGTTAATCGTCATGTTGAAGTATTAGGTTTTAAGGAAAAAGAGATTTTTTCATACATTAGGAAAGAGCTGACTAAAGAGAATGCTAAACAATTAATAGAGCAATTGGAGATTAGGGAAGATGTCTTGTCATTATGTTATATACCTTTTGTATGTTCCATGTTAGTGAGAGTTTATCAGCTGAGTGGCTTTATTCTTCCTAACACTTTGACAAAGTTTTACAAGAAATATATACTTTATGCTGTAAAGAGATCAATGAAAAAACAAGAACTTGATCCAGACACAGTTGAATCACTTGAAGAACTACAAGAAGATCAAAAGAGAGCATTTGATGAACTTTGTTGTTGTGCTTATGAGAAGCTGAAGACACAAAATACCACTTTCAATAGAAATGAAATACTAAAGTTATCACATTCATTGAAGTGTGAACATTTTGGATTAATGAACTGTTACAAGATAGCAGACACCACTAAACATCAGTTTCTTCATCTAACCATTCAGGAGTTCCTGGCAGCATGGTGGATAACTCACCATGATGATCAAATAATGCTGTTTAGAAAACATTTCCATGGAGCTCACTTTCGCATGACACTAAGATTTGTGGCAGGTCTGACTCAACTTAAAGATGACAGCTATCAAGAGTATTTCAGTAAAGAGGTAGACTTACAGTGTATAAGGAAAACATTCTTTAGTTTTGAATGTCATCAGTACTCTACTTTTCATGAGAATCCACAATTGCTTTGTGATGACATTTGTCATTCATTGAGTAAATATCCTCTTCATGAACCCTATTATGATACAGTTACTATACAATTACTTCATCTAATATACGAGTCTGAAAACAAAGTGTTGTGTCAGATATTTGTTTCTTCCGTTAAAAACTCCTCTCTCTGTGTAGATAGAGTGATATCATCACAATTTGATTTATTGTGTTTGTCCTTTCTCCTGAAGAACTCAAAGATCACTTGGAATTATCTCCATCATGAAGATCATCGTCACATGCTGAAACTTTCCAGTGAAGATTCAAACATGACTAATTGCATTGTAATGAAAGCAAGATATGATAGTATCACATCAGTAATCAAGATACACCAATCATCATTGTATCAGAACCTTCAAGAAAGTTATATTAATGTACGGACATATGGCACCATAGATCATGATTCAGTTGTGATCATGTTCAAACAGCTGTTTAAACTGCCTCATCTGACTATCCTACATGTACACATTGTACAGTTATCACCTATTAAATCATATTATCATATTCATAATGAATTGTTAGTGGAAATGGAGAAGGTGCTGTCTGCAAATCATACTATTAAAGAATTTTTATTTAAGTTGTTACATTTGGAATTCAACTCATTAATAAATAGATTGCTTACTGGAATAGAGAGAAATGATACAATCCAGTTCTTTTCACTATCATCAGACTATACTCATACTAAGTCATTACGAATTGAAGAGCTATTGAAAAACAACCAAACCTTACAAGCTGTTAAACTGAGTATACCTATTAAAGTGCACAGTGCATTTGAATTAGTCCTACAAAGCACTTAGTGACTTTCGAGTCCCAGCAAACAAGTTGGTAGAAGTAGCTTTCCATTTAGGAAAAGGAGGCAATTTTGTGGGAGAGAAAGTGAATCGTGGCCAAAATATATGCAGCATAGATGCCAGTGTTGGATATGGAAAGAATTTCGAAAAACAAGCTCAGTCCTTAAGCTTGTGTGGCCTTAAAGTAAGTACCAAATCAGATATAGACTTGACATGTGTATGAAAGAAGTATTTTTGGCAAATATCAAGGTTGATTTCATGTAATTATTCAGGTGAACAAAAAATATGTATAAATATATATATACCTTGTTCTTTTAGAAGTAACATAATTTTATAGCATCAGTAATTTTTCACAAGCATTTATACTAGCTAGCCTCAATCATCAATTTAATCTCCTGTTTTCAAATTACAAATATAGATTATAGATTATAACTAGATTGACAAATTCTTAAATGATATAGTAAACCTGACCTTGTATTTATTTCAGGAAAGTGGTTATACAACACAGTCACCAAATGAAGAGTTTGATTAACTTGAAAAGATCACAACAAACATAGAGAAGGCCTATAAAGACCCTCTTCATTGAGAGATGAAATGTTTTCTGACATTTCACTGTATGGAGCATACATTCTTATTAGCCAAATTTCCCTATTATGTATGGCTTCTCTTCCAACTCAGTGCAGTGGATTGAAAACTATATCTGAGGTAGACAACAACTCTTTATTCCCTTGCTACTAATACTGTCACTAATCTATGATATGGTGAAAAAGAGAGCATGCTTGCAATTAAATGTAATTATTGAGTATAGTAGACAACATATTTAGGGAAGTTCAAAAATATAAAACTATTAAAAATCATCGTTAGCTTCATTACTTAAACAACCAAAGATTATTATTTTTACTTTATATTGTTATTAAATACTTTCACCAGTGAACAACAGGGCGAGTAGAAAAATACAATTAAGAGTAATTATTCAGTATAATGCACCATTAAATGAAAATCAAGTTATGGACGATTGAATATAGAAACTAGCAAAAAAACTTATAACTTCACTATCAATGATCCTTACCTTCCGTCACTGTTAAATATCAAAGATACAGTGAACAACAGGGCTTGGAGACACATACATTAAGAGTAATTATTCAATATATATAATGAACATTAATAGAAAATCAAGTTAGGAATGATTAGAATATAGAAACTAGTAAAGGTCCTTAGCTTCATTACGTAAACTACTTTGTACCAAACCTATTGTCTGTCATTAATAAATACTGTCACCAGTCAATTATACGTGGAATGGGGCCACATGCAATTAAATGTAATTATTTGGTATATTCACCTTTAACAGAAAATCAAGTTATGGATGATTGCATCACAGAAACTAGCAAAGATCCTTAGTTTTATAACATAAACTACCAAAGATCTGTCATTATTAACTTACCAGTCCATTATACAGTGAACAATAGGGCTAGGAGACACATATAATTAAATGTAATTATTTAGTTTAATGCACTATTAAATGAAAATCAAGTTAGGGATGAATGGAACATAGAAACTAGTAAAGATCCTTAGCTTCATTACGTAAACTACATAAGATCTGTAATTATTAACTTACCAGTCCATTATACAGTGAACAATGGGGCTAGGGGACACATAAAATTAAATGTAATTATTCAGTTTAATACACTATTAAATGAAAATCAAGTTAGGAATGAATGGAACATAGAAACTAGTAAAGATCCTTAGCTTCATTACGTAAACTACATAAGATCTGTAATTATTAACTTACCAGTCCATTATACAGTGAACAACAGTGCTAGGAGACACATATAATTTATTCAGTTTACTGCACCTTTAAAACGAAATCCAGTTACGGATGAATGGAACATAGAAACTAGCAAAGATCTGTTTAGCTTCACTTTACATTACAAATTATTAAAGATTCGATCACTATAGATACAGTTACCAATGTCATACACAGCTTGATGATAAAAATACAAATTAAATATTGAGTATAATGTACCTTTAAATGAGCAAAAGGGTGAGTTCCAGTCTGTGCAATTACAAACAAGAAGGAAATTGACTGCTTGGAAGGAAATTGATTTAGCAGGTTACTATATACGTACTTCTACTGCTTATATAACTATGTATGAGTAACTAATTTTATTACAGGAAGTGCACAATATACGAACTATAAACTACATATTTTTTGTAAAGAGAAAGGGCGTGGCTCGTCAAGACAGATTATCTTTGGAAGAAACTGATTCGGTATGTTGCTATATACATTCCTACATAGTTAATATCATATCTATTTTATAGATATATATTATAGTATTAACTATAAACATACACATATAATATATATTATTACATGTATATATATTTACCTGTGTTGCTATAGAGGAAGTACGCAACCTGTCATCTCACTAGCCAGCCTGTATTTGTGAGGGCCTGTGAGCTCGTGCAACCTATATTTTTAGTCATTGCACTGCCTAGTCTGGGCAGCCAGCCCCTTCACAAAGAGGGAAGGGTCTACTGTGGCACACAAGTTGTGCAGTTCCCCATTCAATAAATGTCATAGAAGTCCATACCTTAAGTCTACTTTTAATTGTGTATACTGATTGTAGTGACTATGATGTAATTATCGCTAAAATTCAGGCTTATTTGTTGTGCCTCAGAAATTCAATAAAATTATAGTGCATGCTAAATGCAAGAGTTTTAAAATCACTAAACGTAATGGACACAATTAGTAGTAGGCTTAAATACCAGTCCCTTTTTCTCTATCAGTGTTTTTTCTAGGATCATAATTGTTATTTGCCCTGTCAGTTTTTAACTTATGATTTATTACAATATTAATGTTGCCAGCCATCATTCAGTATAATACTGATTTTTTATCTTAGTAGTATGATCAAATTCTGCTTATTATTATTTTCTTCCATCACTGCAATAATAGAATTGTTAAAATAACAAATGTATTGGTTAGTGTAGTTACTTGGATTAGTTGGTTGTTCAGGATACATACATCTAATGCCGTAGATACATTGTACTAATTATATTAAAATACTTTAGCGATATATGTACCACTTATAATCAATTAGCATGCCTAATATTCCATATTAGATGCACAAAGATATTTACACTGATTTCATTAAAGTGTTTATTCTGCTTCTTTGTACATCTAATAGACAGGATAAGGAAATTGCAATTACAATTATTGGATTATAAATACATGTATATCCATAACAACCCACACAACTAATTAAATTACAATTTCTATTCGCAACTGTACTAACCAATAAATTATTTATTTATTTTTGCAGTGATAAACTGCCTCGAATTCACTGTTTTGATCCTAAAACACAATTTCTTTCTTGTCAGTTGTACATTGTCATACAACCTAACAAACACTTCTTGAGGTGAGTGAATCAAAATTAATGATGCACTGATAATCAGATCAGTGTTTGGTATCTATAATTAGTTTTAGTAAACTAATACTTATTGAGGAAATGTTCATTTTATTTGAAATAATCAGAAACCTGATCATGAAGGTAGATGTAATATTGGTATTTGTTATCGATACATATCTAAAGTAATTATTGGTTCATCAGTACAATGGTAAACTTTTTATCGCTACATCACTAATAACATCCAATATTTTTTATTCAAGTTGTAATCAGTCTCCATCAAAGAAGCGAGACATTATGTATTAATATATCAACTAAACAAACATTTAAGTACAAATTCTTATATCCTGTTGCTATATAGTTTATATGATTAGGCGCAGGAGACATATGTACCCACCTCTCCATACTCTGATTACTCCAAAGCCTCACTATCATCAGTATACTTTAACCATTAATGAAGTACAATGACTACATTGGAGCTACAAAAATTACACATATGTATAAATATTGAAGAAGTATCATCACACAAGATGTAAGGTTATTATGCATTATACCAAAACCTCTATTCATTATAATTCCACAGTGGGTTCACACTCTTAATACATGCATAAATGGTTATATGTGCATCATCCTTACTATAATTATTATAAATTTGGCCTAATTGGTATACTTCATGTAGATTTTGTAGCAGTTCTAGTATAAATGATAGAATGATAATATTTGGGGCACAAATACAATATTAATATTATACTTGTGCCTCCAAAAATTAGGAGAGAGTGTGAGAGAGATTTTTGCGATTGAGTGACTGTGCTAAACTGCTATGTTGTAATGTGTCCATGTGGCAATCTCGCTTTATCAACCTATTGAGGGAGTGCTTCACCCTGAAGGAATGGGCTGGCTAGATAGCTGACCTCCTGATTGTGTTACATGAGGACACACCCGTTAACTCTTTTTAATATATTATTATACAGCATTTAATAAATGATGAATAACTATACAATGCCTCACACTATGTTCAGGGTGGAACTAGAGCCTGTCCACGCCTTTTTTTTTGTTATGCATGTGTACCTGTTTTGGAAGGAAAGTACCTCAGGTTATTTAACATCATTTCACCCAAATGGACAGACATGTCCAATTTCCTCAAACCTGCTGTGTGTGGATAGCCATTGTTGACTTAATTTCACTAGTTAAATGAAGTAGTTCAGTATCATAAACAGCACACAAGCACAACTGTATTTATACACATAATTATTTATACTGATATAATCAACAAGTGTATGACAGTTTCATTGTGTGAACACCAGGAAATCACTTCATTAGTGATTGTAAGATTATAGCTAACTGCTGTCATGAATGTTTGACATACTGAAGCAGCAGTTGCGGTAGCTGCTCCTATGCAGAAGCTGTGCACATGTGTATTCTATAGGGTCATTCTGACACACCCATTACTAATAAAAGAACATACATACACATGTACATGTATATATATAATTCATGAACAGGGTTTTTTAGGGGGTTTGGGGAGGGCATTTCGCCCCCCCCCCCCCCGAGCTTTAGCCTGCTATATAATTATGCTGAAGAAGTGCTCGCAAAGTACATACATTAGTATTATGTATTTTAGCTCCAACCTCCAACCCGCTCCCCTCATTTTCTTGAAACATTGATTTGCCCCCGCTTAAATTTTTTTCTAAAAAAATTCCTGCATGTATGTTTATGAACATGTAATGTGTAATGTGTATACAATATACTGTACATATACATTCATTCTTCCTGGATACGCCCTTGTTCCCATTATAATAGAACAGTGTTCTCACTAGGATTTTGCAATAGGGGGGCACGCGAAAGTTACAAAGTAATTATTACGTCATAGTTAATTAATTAATCTTGTACGAATGTCAGTTGAAGTTCCACGTGTTACAATGTGACCCTTACCCTGCTCTTAAGAAATGGGTAATAGGTGAATGTGTGTATGGAAATACTTTGAATTTATATTTTTGTGTGTTATCATTTTAAAATAGTATTACTATTCAAAATCAATTGGTTTTTATGACTGATAGAGGGGTACATTTACACTATAAGGGGGGTACTGTACCCCTCTAAAACAACAGAGAGAGAACACTGTATAGAAATGATTCCTTCTAAACACCCAATCCTAAAATGATAAACACTAGAATAATTTTATGCATGGTCAGTTACATCCACAAACACCCACATATTCATTGTACTGTCAGTTTTAGTCTGGTGGGCCAGCCCCTTCACATAGAGAGAAAGGATCTGCTATGGCACACATAGTTGTACAGTTCCTCAGAATTCCTGCAGTGTGTAAACAGTTTACATACATAGTATTAACATACTCAATGAATTTAATTTTAAAGTCCATAATTAAATTCATGTTGCACAGCTGGTATATGTGTACCATCACCAGACCCTAGTCTCTATGGCCATCCTATAGTTGGTAGGGCCCTACCAACTATAGGATGGCCATAGAGACTTTCTGTAAGTACTTCAGGAATGTGTGTAGTATATACCACTCTGATTATAGTTGTCACATGAAGCCTAAAGGAATATTAATTACGAATCATCTCATTATTCATCAAGCAATGAGACTAACCACAGCCTTCCAACAGATTTATTTTGTGTAATTATGTTTGAATAATTCATTCCCACCAAATAGTCCCAGTTTGATGGGCACTCTTTTTTTAGGGGACAGCATGGCTTATTGGTTGGAGCTTGAGCCTCCTGATCGAAAGATTGGTGGTTCGAGTCCAGCTGCGGTCATGTTGTTTCCCAGAAAGAGAGTGTCTGTCTTTCTGTGGACTTCATTGCTAATTATGTTTGTTCATAAACCAAAAAGGCCACTTCAATTATAGATGCGAAAGTGCTATGCAAAGCGGCTATTCCCGGCTAATCCACCATCTGTGTCAATTTATGTTTGATAGCTACTATTATACGACTGATAGGTTATAGTCAGTCTCACGTCACCAATGTCCTACATTACAGGACTAGACCGTCTTGACACTGTAATCACTAAACCGTGCCTCCTACATGAATATGTTCAGGGCTAATCAAAACATGGCAGACATCACAAGGGATAATACAGTGCTCTGCTTTATCCATCGCTATTTGTAAATTAATTTATTAATTTTGGTTAATTATCCGCTGATTATGTCGTGTGATAGTTTGCCAAGGTTTTGTGATGAGAGTTTCCAGATGGTCCTATCCTGTAACGTGGCGGTACTTTGGCTACACAAGACTAATTATATTATGCCCTATCGATTTTTAACTTGTAATTTTAATTAATAATAATATAATATTGCCAGTCATCGTTCAGTAACATACAGTTTTATGGATTTATCTATGTCTTAGTGTGTCTAATTCTTATTACTGATATTGTTAATGTGTGTTGCCATTGCTAATAATTAAATATCAGAGACTAGTTGATTTCCCATACTTGCTGCCAGTCACCCGGTATCAAATAGCAATGGTTGAGTCACTGGTATATCATACTCTCTTTTCTTAGTTGGTAAACTAACGAACACATTTTACCCACACATAAAGCCCATGAGACCATGTAACCTATATTTTTATAGTCATTGACACTGGCAATTTTAGTCTGGGTGGCCAACCCCGTCACATACAGGGGAAGGGTCTGGTGTAACATGCATATACAAGTTGTGCAATTTTCAAGCATTACTGGGAAAAATACAGTGTATAAACAGTTTACATATCTAGTATTAACACACTCAATACATTTCATAGAAGCCCATACCTTAAGTCTACTTTTAATTGTGCATATTGATTGTAGTGACTATGATGTAGTTATCGCTAAATTTGGTTTATGCTAAAAAAAGGTATTTAGTGATCATTAAATTTTTATCAAGCTTATTAGGTGTGGCTCAGATTTTTGCTAAAATTAATGCATGCTAAATCCAACTGTTTTAAAATCACTAAATTTAGAGGACACAATTAATAGTAGGCTGAAGATAATTAACTTTGTCTTTCGCAACAGGTATATGACATATGTGTACCATACCTGACCCTCCCTCTCTGTGCGAAGGGGCTAACCCACCAAATTATATCAATTAATGTTTGAGTAGCTACTATTATATAACTGATAGATGTATTGTCAATTTACGATTTATTACTAATATTTCGTCTTCCATACTGCCTCAGGTTCACTCCTTTGATCCTGTAACACAAGTTCTTTCTAGTCAGTTGTAAATTGTTATACCACCTAACAAACACTTCTTGAGGTGAGTGAATCAAAATTAATAATGTACCTATAATCGGGTCAGTAATTGGTATCAGACATTAGTTTGGGTATATATAGATTGAGGAAATGCATATTTTTATTGAAATAATCAGAAATCAGAAGATAGATGTAATATAGGATCGGTTATCGGTACATCACTATCCTGTTTCATGTTGTAATTCAATCTCCATCAAACCAAAGGAGAGGCGGTTATCAGTTTACAGTAAAATCCCTCTCAATGGACACTCCTGAGTTGTGGACATTCACTACATAAATAACAGCTACCACAGTACTAGTCCCGATTGACCTGTCATTGAACTCAATACTGTTGTAACCCCTCACATATAGACACACCGCTCTTCCGCACAATGGTTGCCAGTCACACCCCCTTTATACAATAATACTAATAAATGACCTCTGTAATACAGACAACTTTTTTTGAGATCAACATGCAACAACAGTATGAAGGTATATATTCCATATTTTTATATTTGTGAAGCTCGAGACTGAATAACTCTCTCTAGTTTAGAACAGCCACAACAAATCTGTCTTCATTTATTATTGTGTTCACTCTCCAAAATTAATGTACCACGTCGCTATATGTTGCTTCCCATACCACTTGTAAACAGGGTATCCTCTTATCTACCACTTAACTTCTAGCATTTCAGTTTATTGAGGTCAAACTATAGATCAACTAGCCATAACAACAGTACATGAGTGTGAACTGGACATGTGCATGACACGTGTCAACCCCTGAGATAAGGACGTGGCACCTCGTTATAGAGGACAAAAAGGACCTTCCCAATGGTGTCCTCTTTTGAGGGCTTTTACAGTATACACAAACTATATAAACATAATAATTATAAGTATATGCAAATACTTATATCCCGTTGCTAGGTGGTTGCTAAGATTATGCACAGTGGGCCCACCCTACAAATTACAGTATTGTAATTATTTCCTCAAAACATAACACCCTATCATTTATACCAGAACCACAATCACAACTATATCCATGAAATTATTAGGCCAAATTTATTATGATTACAGTAAAGATGATATAAATGCAGCCATTCATCTGGATGTGAACCTCATGCAATGCTTTCCTTTAATTATGGTTGTTATGGGATCCCTATGATTGCTTTCCACGGTATTGAATTGATCTATAATATATTTGCTTGTGTCACATACGTAACTATGCATTGTTTACATAGTTAATCAAGTTATGTCATTGCAGGGCACTCAGTGAATTAATAGGTGTGGCATGTAAAAGAACATTCGCACAAGCTCTTTAAACCAACAGGAAGAAAACAACTTGTAGCTTACATAGAAACTGCTTTGCCTGAAATATATTCCTATAGTTTTTCAAGATACTTTAAAAGTAAGGAGAGTAAAAGTCAATAATTATAGCTGTTGTGCTTCACGCATGAGAAAGTCAGCCATCATTAATTACACCACAAATCAATCATAGGGATAATATTTACACATGTAGTGATATATATCTATGTTTGTTCTTTTATAAGAAAGAAGATATTTTGTACTACCAATATCATTTAGTATGTCTATCATAATACATGTAGATATCTTTTATGTTTACCTGTTATAGCTAGACAATAATAATTATATTCCAATAACAAAAAAATTCATCATAATATTTGTTATGATTACAAATATTACAATGATAGTAGAACCTTTGGTCTGTAGCTTCTTTTATCAATATAATAGTGATTGCATTGTAAAATATTTACATGTACCAATGAATTAACCATGAATCCTGGATATAATTTCCATACAGATATTCATAATGATTGATCTCATACAATGGAGAGTTTGTATTGGAATGTGGGGTGGTGGTATGAAGTCTTTCAAGAGGAAAAGCAGACTTGTTAATAACATGCAAAGTCATCCAGGAGTGAAAGATTATCATTGGGAGAGTGAATATGTTGGAGTATGTATTAGAACATTACTCAGTCATACTAGTGTGTGTTTGCATATACTAACTGTGTGTATATTTATACTACTGATACTCTCTGGTGATGTGGAATCAAATCCTGGACCTGTGGGTTAGTTATTAATATGTTTAATATAGTACTAAACACACATGTATATAACCTACTATATAAATATGAGCTATATTTCATGCAGTATGATCATTTATTATATTTCTATACTCACTATCAGAGATTACTCTGGACAAAGCAGTTTCACTACTGTATGAATGTGGATTTAATTTTAAGAGCAAGTGGAGTTTGTTAACAAGTTTCCTGAGTGTTCCAGTAGAAGTAAAGGGAAAGATTACAGCTATAATAAAGGAATATCAAACATATGAATATGCAATAGAAATAGCGTTGGATTGGTGGATTAAGAACACATCAGAAGCATCATGGAAAGAGTTAATATCATCAGTAGACAGGTGTGGAGAGAAAGATACTGCACATGCAATGAGGAAAAAGCTAATTGAAGAAGGTAATTATAGTTAAGCTCATGAGCTTAAGTGTTGCTTGTATTCATTACACTATATAGTGAAACATAATTCGTACCATCAGGTATGGGAAGCTTCCCACAAACTCTCAGGTTCCCAAACCACCTAATGCCCTCCCAAATAAATTTCCATTTGCATGAAGATGTATTCCAACTTTTGGCCACATTTTGACTGCTAAAACTGAATCTCAACATTTAAGAATGTGATAATTAAAGTATCATTATTATTTCAATTCAAACGTTTCATGGTGCCCCTAAAAATACTAGTATTTGTTCATACATGTACTTTCCCATAAAAAAAAAAAACATTTCAAATCTTAAAAACTGTACTGTATACATGTTTGCTAACTACACACTCTTGTTACTTTTATAGATACATCAATGAATGAATGTGAAGAGAATGATGGTGTAACAGAAGTAAAGAAAATATTAAGTACTGAAGGTCGAGAGAGATTACGAAGACGTACAGCTCAGATTTCTACACTGGGTGATTGGAAATGTGTTGGAGTTTTACTAGGATTATCAGATTCTGATATTAAAGAAATAGAACATGATAATCATTTTATAATGAGGAACTGTATGTTAGCAATGTTTAATAAATGGTTGAAGATGGATACAAGTTTCCCTACATATGAAGAAGGGCTACTGAAATTATCCACTACACTGGATATGGTAGGAGAAAATGTATTAGCAAACCAACTGAAACATGAATGTGGTAAGTGGAATAGTTTATTCTATATGAACTACATAGTAGTTGATATAATTGTTATCGTTATTATGTAATTCTAAAATAATAATAAACCACAATGTGGAAATAATTAGGCATTGGTCTTCATTAAGTGATAATTACTGACTACTTACATATTTATTATAGGTTTAGGTACACTTAGTTAGTATTGTATGATATATAGTGGCTATATTCATCCTGTTCTGAATTATGAATTTTTCTTCTGGATTTGTCCTCATTCCTGGGACTTTCATTCTTGATTGTAGGGTTAAGAGTTTAGGTAGGAGTGTTAGTGCTTATTTATATACCATCCTTCCCTTTCATCCACACACCTGGAATTGGATATGTTTATAGTAGATGAGTAAGTGTTACCAGCATTATGATTTGATGTGTGTGAGCCACATGTACCTTTATCAGAATATACAGGCAAATCACTTTGTTACTAGACCACAGATGCATAGTAGTGCATATCACCATCCATAATCATGCAGGCATGCAGTCTAGTATATTATACTTTGTAATGATTGTTGTATTCATCAGGATTATCATCATCTTCGCCACAAACTGATGAACTTATACCTGAAAGTGATATATATAGTAAGGAGTTACAAGATTATTATAAACATGAATTATCAGATGTTGCTGAACACAAGTTTGGACAACTAGGACTCATTAAGGGACATGGAGGATGTCTTTCTGACAAAGAGGGGAGGAGTAGAACATGGAACATGTTACATGGCAAATTAGACAATATAATGAATGTATCAAAGAAAATAGACATACAAGATGTACTGAAACATAATGATGATAATAGTCCAATCAAAGTAGTAGTTGATGGACCTCCAGGTGTAGGCAAAACTACACTTTGTCATAAACTGTGTAACATGTGGGCTAAGAATGAATTGAAGAAATGTTCCTTTGATCATGTTTTTCTTCTTCATCTTAGAGATGAGAGAGTATTATCAGCTAAAAACATATCTGATCTTGTTTCTTTATTTCACAGTAGTAAAAAGCTTTGTGAAACTGTTAGTGCTCAGATCATGGAGACAAATGGTAGAGGTTTGTTACTAATACTTGATGGATGGGATGAGTTTAAGGGAAGAGACCAAATGCAATCATTCATACTGAATATTATTCAACGGAATATATTACAGAGCTGTAATATAATGATTACTTCACGTACATATGCCTCATCAATTCTCCTTAAAAAAACAAACATTCGTCATGTTGAAGTATTAGGTTTTGAGAAAAAAGAAATTTTTACATGTATCAGGAATGAGCTGACTGAACAGAATGCTAAACAATTAATAAAGGAATTGAAGATTAGGGAAGATGTCTTGTCATTATGTTATATACCTTTTGTATGTTCCATGTTAGTGAGAGTTTATGGGCTGTGTGACTTTATTCTTCCTAACACTTTGACTAAGTTTTACAAGAAATATGTTCTATATGCCGTTAAGAGATCAATGGAAAAACAAGAACTTGATCCAGACACAGTTGAATCACTTGAGGAACTACAAGAAGATCAAAAGAGAGCATTTGATGAACTTTGTTGTTGTGCTTATGAGAAGCTGAAGACACAAAATACCACTTTCAATAGAAATGAAGTACTAAATTTATCACATTCATTGAAGTGTGAACATTTTGGATTAATGAACTGTTACAAGATAGCAGACACCACTAAATATCAGTTTCTTCATCTAACCATTCAGGAGTTCCTAGCAGCATGGTGGATAACTCACCATGATGATCAAAAAGTTCTGTTTAGAGAACATTTCCATGGAACTCACTGTCGCATGACACTAAGATTTGTGGCAGGTCTTACTGAACTTAAAGATGACAGCTATCAAGAGTATTTCTGTAAAGAGGTAGACTTACAGTGTATAAGGAAACCATTGTTTGGATTTGAATCACATCAGTACTCTATGTTTCATCAGAATCCACAATTCCTTTGTAATGACATTCGTAATTCACTCTTGAGTAAATATCCTCTTCATGAACCCTATTATGATACAGATACTATACAATTACTTCATCTAATTTACGAGTCTCAAAACAAAGTATTATGTCAGATATTTGTTTCATCCATTATAAACTCCTCTCTCTGTGTACGTAGAGTGTATTCATCACAATTTGATATATTGTGTTTGTCCTTTCTCCTGAAGAACTCAAAGATCACTTGGAATTATCTCCATCATGAGTATTATCATGAGATGCTGAAACCTTCCAATGAAGATTCAAACATGACTAATTGCATTGTAATGAAATCAGGATATCATGATATCACATCAGTAATCAAGATACACCAATCATTATTGTGTCAGTACCTCCAAGAAAGTTATATTAATGTTTACCGATCTGGTACCATACATCACGATTCAGTTGTGATCATGTTCAAACAGTTGTTTAAACTGCCTCATCTGACTATTTTACATGTATGCATTACAAACATATCATCTGATCAATCAGAAGATCATATTGATAAAGGATTATTACTGGAAATGGAGAAGGTATTGTCTACAAATCATACTATTAAAGAACTTCTAATTAATTTGTCATCTGTGAAATTCAACTCATTAATAAATAGTTTGCTTACTGGAGTAGAGAGAAATGGTACAATCCATTTCTTTTCACTATCATCAGCCTCTACTCATACTAAGCCATTACAAATCGAAGAGCTATTGAAAAACAACCAAACCTTACAAGCTGTTAAACTGAATATACCTACTAAAGGAATACTCCCGTCTCTATGTATCATACCAGTTAATGAATCTCTTACAGGACTAAATATCAGTAATGATACAGTACATGATATCATAACATATCCTGTAAAGAAAACAGAAACTTTGTCACCTGGATTAGAAAATGTTGAAAGAAATATTACTAACTTGAAAAGTCTATCTCTATATAAACCATCGATGCCATTCATTATCTATTTAGATTCTAACCCTTTTCTACAACATCTGGATATAGTACTAGAGAGAGAAGGAAGTCTTAATGAACTATTTAACATTCTCTCCAGTAACAGAACTGTCATAGCTCTTAGAATAAACTGTAAAGACATTGGTTTGTTTCATGATGAAGTGGGAAAATCTCTTCAGTTGATGTTGTCATCAAACAAATCACTACAATGTCTGGAGATCATAAGCCTATCATCCAATTGTACATTACTTATCAAATACCTGACTACTGGTCTGAGAGGAAACAATACACTACAAGAACTGAATGTAAACATTGAATTATCAGAAAATATTAATTTGAAGGAATTCTTTGAAGCTACTGATAATCTAAAATCACTGAGAATGATATTTCACACATGGGGGATCTCTGAGCAGGTATTTTCATCATTGTATCATGAAGAAATAATTCCTGATGTTACAAATATGTTGAAGAGAAATGAAGACATGAAGTTCCTAAAAGTTAAGTTATTGGATGATTTACCATCTGAGGATAAAGAAGACTGTATACCAATGATACATGAATTCTGGGATACTGTGTTACTACATCCATCATTATGTTATGTTAAGATTCCAAAATCATCTATTATGATAGACATACTAAATGATATGAAGAAAACACTGATTACTCAACGTAAAGAAAAGAAACTTGGTCCACATCCAATAGTAGAAATAACATACATACTGTCACCCGAAGAACTGAAGAAATGGTATAATAATACACAGTACTAAACAATTAAATAATAATATTTTTTCTGTTTACATAATTATAATTATTATAAGTGTAAAAGATATTTTATGTTTGTAATTATGTTGTTAGTGTTTATTTAAACTGAGATCTCAACTCTAATGTTGCATCATGAATCTCTACATCAACTATAAGAGGAAGAAAAGGAAGTTTTGTGAATATAGATATAGTTGTTAGTTGTAGGTACACAAAGGACATCACATGAATACAAGTGTTTGATGTAAGTGTAGGTATGCGATTATGTGTGTATGTATATATGTACGTATGTTCGTATGTACATGTATTTATGTATGTATGTATATATGCGAGTGTGTGTATATGCGACTGTGTGTATGTATGTATGCATTTATGTATGCAACTATGTGTGTATGTATGTATGTATGTATGTATGTATGTATGCGAGAACTTGAGTATGTATGTATATGAATGTGTGTGTATGCATGTAAGTACAGTATGTATGTATGTATGTATGTATGTATGTATGCGACTATGTGTGTATGTACATGTATCGTATGTTCGTATGTACATGTATATATGTATGTATGCATATATGCGATGTATATATGTATGTATGCATATATGCGAGTGTGTGTATATGCGACTATGTGTGTATGTATGTATGTACATACATGACTATGTGTGTATGTATGTATACGTCTATGTACAATGTATGTACATGTATGTATGCAAATATGTGTGTATATATGTATGCATGCATGTATGTATGTATGCATGTATGCAACTATATATATGTGTATGTATATATGCATGTATGTATGTGACTGTGTTTATGCATGTATGCTACTACATGTGTATGTGTGTATGTATATATGTACATATGTTTGTATGTATATAATTATGTATGTATGTATGTATGCATGTGTATGTATATGCGACTATGTGTGTATGTATGTATGTACACACACAACTATGTGTGTATGTATGTATAGGTGTATGTAAATGTATGTATGTATGTAACTATGTGTGTATGTATGTATGCGTGTATGTATGTATGTAACTATGTGTGTATGTATGTATGCGTGTATGTATGTATGTACATACATGTATACATGTCAATATGGGTGTATGTATATATGTACATATGTTTGTATGTATATAATTATGTATGTATGTATGTATGCATGTGTATGTATATGCGACTATGTGTGTATGTATGTATGTACACACACAACTATGTGTGTATGTATGTATAGGTGTATGTAAATGTATGTATGTATGTAACTATGTGTGTATGTATGTATGCGTGTATGTATGTATGTAACTATGTGTGTATGTATGTATGCGTGTATGTATGTATGTACATACATGTATACATGTCAATATGGGTGTATGTATATATGTACATATGTTTGTATGTATATAATTATGTATGTATGTATGTATGCGTGTGTATGTATATGCGACTATGTGTGTATGTATGTATGTACACACACAACTATGTGTGTATGTATGTATAGGTGTATGTATGTAACTATGTGTGTATGTATGTATGCGTGTATGTATGTATGTAACTATGTGTGTATGTATGTATGCGTGTATGTATGTATGTAACTATGTGTGTATGTATGTATGTGTGTATGTATGTATGTACATACATGTATACATGTCAATATGGGTGTATGTATATATGTATGTATGTATGTGACTATGTGTGTATGCATGTATGCAACTATGTGTGTATGTATGCATGTATGTATGTATGTATACACATGCATGTATGCGACTATGTGTGTACATGTATGTGCGTATGTGATTTGTGTGTATGTATGTATGCATGTAACTATGTATATATGTATGCACATGTATGTATGTATGTATGTATGTATGTATGTATGTATGTATGTATGTATGTATGTATGTATGTATGCGAGAACGTCAGTATGTATGTATACGAATATGTGTGTATGCGTGTAAGTACAGTATGTATGCATGTATGTATGTATGTAGGTATGTATGTATGCGACTATGTGTGTATGCACATGTATATATATACGTATGTTTGTATGTATATATGTATGTATGTATGTATGTATGTATATATGCGAGTGTGTGTATATGCGACTATGTGTGTATGTATGTATACGTGTATGTATATATATATGTATGTATGCATGTATGTATGCATGCATGCGACTATATATGTCAATATGTGTGTATGTATAAATGTATGCATATATGCAACTATGTGTGTATGTATGTATGCGACTATGTGTATATGTATATATGTATGTATACACATGCATGTAAGCGACTATGTGTGTATGCATGTATACAATTATAGGTGTATGTATGTATGTGACTATGTATGTATGTATGTATGTATGTATGTATGTATGTATGTATGTATGTATGTATGTATGACTGTATGTATGTATGTATGTATGTATGTATGCGAGTATCAGTGTACAAGTATGTACATGTTTGTATGTATGTATGTGTGTATGTTTGTCTGTGATTATGTGTGTATGTATGTACATGTATATATGTATGTGCATGTATACATGTATGTATGTATGTATGTACATATGTATGTATATGTTGATGCGTGTATGTAAATATATGTATGTATGTATGTACATACATGAATGTTGTATGTATGTATGTATGTGTGTTGGTATACATGTAGATATATCTATGTATGCATGTATGAGTGTAAATAGAATAGTAACAGTAGACCAGGTATATGAATTAGAATATGAATATAATTATCAGAAGTATAATAATTAATATAATGACAGTAGAATATGAGTAATTCAACTAATCATTATACTAGATTATATTATGAATAATTCTACTTACATATTCTACTAGTATTGAAGTTACTAGTATCTGTATCTTCAGTTGTAGGTAGTGAGTGGACTTGACTTTGTATTTGTGATGGGCAAACCATGGACAATCTGATCAGATTGTTTCGACCTATTGGGTCTCATCAGCATGGTGTATCACAAATTCACAATACAATACATTCTTACATTGAACAGAATGACACATAATGTGTTATATTATGAAAATATAGTAATTATCTAGTATCATGTCTAGTATCTGCAGTGACTCAAGAGGTATTACTAATATCAGAGGTACTATTAGACCTTTCAGAATCAAGTTAGATTACAACTACAAGCAGTTGTAATACAAAACTGAAATCTTTGTTCTAACACCTATATCAGAAGAGATATCACTGTCTTTCATGATCTATATTGTCTTTTCTTTTATCATTCCACCTCTCTAGTATAATCAGTATACCTCCAGAATATGAGCTGCGAGTAGAATAGAATCATACATACATACATGTGCATGTAGCACTGTATATACATACATACATGTACAGTGTACATATATACATACATACATGTGCATGTAGCACTGTATATACATACATACATGTACAGTGTACATATATATATATATATACACACATGTACATACATACTTGATACATACATACATGCAATGTACGTGCATTCGAAACATACATACGTACATACATACATGTACATGTACATAAATCCCAGTATGGTACAAGGACGTATACATGATAATACTGAGATGTACACTAAGCCTGGCACTGTATACATGTATGTACATGTACATTTTTGTATATGAACCATACACATATAAGTATACATGTACATGTATATACAAAACAGGTGTAGATGCAACAAGTTACATACAAGATGACTTCAATTAAAAATAGTGGACAGTAAATATATTCCTCATCCTTTCCTTAGGAATATGTGTTCTTACCAAATACCCTAAGCACATAAACTGAGTGTGTACATGTACATGTATATGTACCTCTATATGTACATGTACATGTACCTCTCCATATACATGTACAGCATGTGTTACATCAACTTACATGTACATATGTGTATATAATTATACATGTACATGTAGAGTAGGTATAAATTACACAAAGTACTATACTGGGTAAGCAATGGTAATTAACATGATAATAATAGAAAATTAGTTGTTGATAGTTTAATACATGTGTATATAATTATGTATAATAATCTACTAATTAATGAACATCACTTGCCAAATTGGTATTGTGTATTATATGTACATGTACATGCACATGTATACTATTAAATTGACATGAGGTTATGAGTGGTGAATCCACAAAGGAACATCAAACTACAATTACCATATTAGGTAGTTCATGTTTGTGTACACATGATCTATTATACATGTACATATGCACTTAATTAGACACTTTGCTATAATGTAGCTCTGGAAGTACTTGGGACACTCCTTCCTGGGTTCACTATTTATAAGCTCCCTGAGGATTATAGTATAATTGTGTCCATGAACTGTACATATAGCGACCAAACGTGAAATTGTAAACCAGTACACATTCATGTAGCTACAAATTGACAATACTATTGAGGAGACTAGTACATTCCATAAGTACACTAAACTGTATGTACATGTAAAGCATAAAATCAGATCCCAGTATCTTAATAACTTAAGTTTCCAGTATATACACAGTAAATTAAGAGTTTTAAGTTTCAAAAATCATTTTAGTCCAAATACTAAAGAACACATCATAGAATCATTACTTATATAGAAAATACAAGCCTAGTAAGTAAAAGTGAAATAACCAAATAAGGTAATTTCAACAACCAATAAAATTACAAAAACTTTAAGAAGTAGACAATATGTCTAGTCTAATGACTATAATTTGTACATCTCCTTTTTGTAGGCATAGTTCTTTTAATAGTATTTCATGTCTATTTGTAGCAGGAGACGATCTTCAGTAGTACATGCAACTGAGGAGTTTAAGTACATGTGAGTACATGTGCATGTGTACTTGTAATTGATAATACCATAAGTACATGTACATGTATATGTGTAAATTGACATGCTATTGAGGAGTCATACATTCCATAAATACAGGCACATGTACATATGTACTTGTAAATTGACAATGCTGGTGAGGAGTCATAAATACAGCACATGTAAACTATCAGTGCAGCATGCTTTCTGACCTTTCCCCACAAAATAGTTTTGCTAAAATGGTTCACATGATTTGTAGGAGAGCAGGGGCATTTGCCCAATCAAATATAGGGATTATAGGACATAAAAAACCAAGTGATTAAGGGTGGGTATTTGAGCAAACTTATCCTCTCAGAAAAGGTCACTGTAAATTCAGTCACAACTACATGACTAAGTGTATATTAACTAACTTTTTCTTCATCATCTTCTGTAGAATCTTTAGTTACTAGTCCACTTCTACTAGTAAAGGGATGTACCATTGCTATCCATTCTTTTTGAACAAGTGATTCTAAACTAGTGATTGTACGGTAATGTGAATCACACATCAACTGGACCAGTGAGGACACAACATCTGTTACATGTGTAGTAGATACAAGGGAATATTCATTCTTGTGTTGAAATTACACTTTATAGTAAGGTCATCCCTGTGATTTCTTTCCATGTGGTTACTAGGAACTAATAATACCACACAATGGATATGAACACAAATTCATACATGTACAGTATACATGTACAGTATACATGTATTGTATATCAATAACAACTCACCATAGAGTACAGTAATTACTCAGTAATTTCATAATTAAACAACAGTAGTTTTAATAGTAATTATGTACATGTCAATTAAACACCACAGTAGTGAGACAATAATTATTACTATGCTATACTGACAGTAGAACTAAGGTATTATTGCTACTGTATGGTGACATATACTGTATTACACACGTACATGTGCACACATATTTAATATTATTAGCATTAAAGGTTGCCCTGGGATTGCCCTGGAATTGCCCTTGGATTCATGCAATAATCACTGACATGTATGTACATGTACAAATAACTGAATGCACATGTACTAATCACTGATATTGTATGCACATGTACATGTATCAAGCAGTGATATTGTATGTACATGGACATGTACTAATCACTGATATTGTATGCACATGTACATGTATCAATCAGTGATATTGTATGTACATGTACATGTACTAATCAGTGATATTGTATGCACATGTACATGTATCAATCAGTGATATTGTATGCACATGTACATGTATCAATCAGTGATATTGTATGTACATGTACATGTACTAATCACGGTATGTTTATGTACATGTATTAATCACTGATATTTACGGAATGCCCATGTATATTATATTACAGAATAAGTCATGCTTTGCAGATGGACATAAAGGTGGGCATGTACCCTGTCACACAAATCACATTTCTATTTTACACATTTTCTATCTTGCTGGATTTCATATAGTGGAGGGACTTGATAAGAAAGGATATCCCCACTCCCCCCTAGATGTCAGGCCTAATGGAGGTCAAATGTATTTCAACATGCAAAAACATTTCAACTACAAGCCTTACGGAAACCCAGAAGCCAAAAGTTAACACTTTTTTTGAAAAGCATAGTCCATCACTCAGTGTATGGTACTATATTAAATACTGTATAATACATGACACACTTAGTGTACTAGAGAGGAACTACATGCCCCAGACTAGAGTTATTATAATGGATGTTTTAACTTTTAGAGGACTGAGTTTGTTTTTAAAAATTGTTCCCATTTCCAACACTAGCGTCTCTGCTGTATATATTTTGGCCATCGCTCATTTTCTCTACTTCAAACTTGGCTCCTTTTCCAACATGGAGTACTACTTCTACCAACTTGCTAAACTTGACTCGAAAGTCCTCAAGCATTTTGTAGAATTAAATCAAATGCAATTCTTTTTTTCTTCTGACTGGAATTGGTGGGGCAAACAAAATGACCCCACTGCATGTTGGCACCAGCTAAACTCACAATTTCAAGTTTTAAGGGAAATGCCTCATCTACCCACCAGATTGCATGGGCGGGTCACTGAAGCCCCACATTTAATGGGTGGCTCTGTACCCATCAAACACCCATTAACAGAGAAACACTTTCCTTCAAAATTCCCCTCATACACAATATTTAGGCAAAAGGGCAGCCGAAAACCATCAACATTTTTAGCCATTTTCATGGGCATGTCCTGACACCAATTACAAGCAAATGAAGTGCTTCGTAATGCTAAGAATGCACTCCGAACTGCATAAGTCACGTATATGTGACATCAGTGCTCTAAGGGTTAAGATAATGATATAACTAATAATTATAACTTATTATTGCTGATCATGTGACCTGTGGCCAATCAGAGTGCAGATATTGCGTCACGTGATTGACCATTAAATCACTGTATGTAGGTATGTCTGCAGGTATATACATGTACATCTATGTGTGGGTGTGAGTGCGTGTGTACATGTACATTGTATATGTGTGGTATTACAGAACCAATCTAGATGATGTGTTCACTAATTCATCATCATAATTAGTACAATATGTAAATTTTTACCAACAAATAATAATAGAATAATGATAAGAGTTGTGGAAGCCATTTAAAACATCCTAATGATGTATATCATGTAACTAGTGTAAATTATTAGGCATGAATAATAAATTATCCAAACACTTAATTGATTCCATTATAAAGTAGTGTAACTACTAGTAAATCACTACATAATAATTATTATACAGTAATAATGTATTTCAGATATGGATATTCATAATGATTGATCTCATACAATGGAGAGTTTGTATTGGAATGTGGTGTGGTGGTATGAAGTCTGTCAAGAGGAAAAGCAGACTTGTTTGTAACATGCAAAGTCATCAAGGGGTCAAAAATTATTACAGCAAAATTGAAACTCCTGGAATATGTATGAATATCCTCAGAGCATTACTCAGTCATACTAGTGTGTGGTTGTATACACTAACTGTGTGTATATTTCTACTACTAATACTCTCTGGTGATGTGGAATCAAATCCTGGACCTGTGGGTTAGTTATTATGGCCCGTAGGGCCATCCCTATGATTGCTTTCCCACGGGTTCGATGTATGTTTATATATATATATTCTTGTGTCACTTACGTGAGTATGCGTTGTATACGTAGTTAAGGAAGTTACGTCATTCCCGGGGGCACGGTCAATTAATGGGCGTGGCGCGTAATAGAACGCGCGCTCAAGAGTACAGACTACAGAGCAGCAGAAAGAAAGCTGTAGCTTTACTAGCTTATGTAGAAGCTGGAACTAATAGCTGGCTATTCTTCCTGAAATATATTTCTAAAGTTCTAGAAGGTCCTTAAAAGGTAGGGAGAGTAGATAATCGAAATAATAACTATAATAGGCTGTTGTATTCCAGGCATGATAAAGTCAGCCATGATTACCGAATGCTGGACACCACAAAGCAGTCATAGGGATACTTTTTTCTCTATATACACTTGTTACATTACTAAACACACATTATATAACCTACATGCAGTGCAATTGCTTGATATGTTTATATATTCAATAACAGATATTACTCCAGGTAAGGCAGTAGTTCTGCTCAGTGATTGTGGGTTTAATTTTAAAAGCAATTGGAGTCGGTTAACAAGTATCATGAATGTTCCAGTAGAAGTAAAGGGAAAGATGAGAGCTATAATAAAGGAAGATGAAGCATATGAATTGCAATAGAAATAGCATTGGATTGGTGGATTAAGAACACAACAAAAGCATCATGGAAAGAGTTAATATCATCAGTAGATGAGTGTGGAGAGAAAGATACTGCAGAAGCAATGAAGAAAAAATTCAGTGAAGAAGGTAATTATAAGCTGTCTACTGTAATAACAAAGTGTTACTGCATGTGATGAACCTCACAACTACATGTAATTGTATTCATTACACTATAAGGAAATTGAATTTGTGCATTGTCATTACCATGCACTCCGTACCTCCCAATTGCATACCACTGACCTTCTAAAATACTTTTAAGAATTATGTTGTGATAATTATGTTCTTGCCTTTTACCCATATTTTTTTTTAAACTGAATTTCAAATTTTTAATGTGTAATAATAAAATTGTGGTTTGTGTCTCTACATTGAATCAACAAACTTATACTGAATGTACATCTTTATAGTATGTTTATATACTTCAATAATTTCTAAAAGTACTTGTACTATAAGTGCATTTGTACTTGTATGTGAGTTGATTTTTCACTGAGTGCTCAGCGTAAGTATCAAAATTGTATACTTGATCCATATATAGTAAGTATTTATCTGAAATCATGATAACTCCATATAACATAGCGTGCTTCAAACATTTTTGTTAGTGCTAACCACATATGATGTGTATAATTATATAGGTGTAACTGAAAGGAAGAGAAAAGTCCAAATTGAAACACCAGTATAAAATCTTTCCACCCTGAATGAAGAATATGCAAATTACCTTCCAAACAAAAAAGGTATAACTTTATTGTCAAAATGAAAAATTATATGTTGGTCGTTGCTGCCTGTGTGTGGATTCTTGACTGTTATATAAAGATTATTTATACATGTGGAATAACCTACAGCAATTATTATATACTGTTAATTACTATATTTATGTTTTATTGCCAAAACGAAATAATTGATTTAACGGTTTTTACAGTAACAAGGATTTAACAATTAGTTCGTTGTTCAGGATGCATACATCTAATGACATAGATAATTTGTGCTAATTATGATCAGTTAGTTGAAGCACTATAAGTTTAGGGTACTGTCTACTCATATTTCATACCAACCATTTAGTATAAGTTTACTGCTAAACTACATGTAATTGTATCTGGCCATCAAAAGGGTTTGGTAACCTGCAAACACCATTTAATTTATTCTGTTGTACTTAGTTTGCACATTATGTCATACACATGTAGTAACATAGCCACAACATCTTTTATGATTAGTGACAAACGAAATTGAAATTCATGCAACTGTACTAATTTTAACAATTTAATTTTTGCAGTGTAATTATAATTTTATTGATCAGCATGTTAGGGAAACACACTCAAGCATGGTTTAACAAACTAGTTGTAAAACAGGCAATTAATATGATTAGCTTCACTATGAATATTATAAATGCTTTCTTATAATTATTATAAACATACCACCCTGTGTAGACACCATGGAATTATATTAACCTTTGCAGAACTAGTAGCTTCATACCTTAATTGGTTATACTTGCTAATTTATTTTGTATAGAAAGAAAGTTTATTGGTTTTTGATGTTATAATTCCATCTGATATAATTTCATACTAAGTTGTTTATATTCACTATTATTTATGTTGAACCATCTATACATATAAACAGTACATCATGATGTTATAATGTCAGGATCTACAACTAAGAGGAAGAGATGTGATAAAGAAGGAGAATATTCAGGTGCTAATCCATATGTCAGTTTCATTTCAGAATCAGAGGATGAATCACACTGCAAGACAAGCAAAGGTAGTTATGTGTACCAAACTATGATTCCGTCAACCATTGTTTTCATAAATTAATGTTTAATAAATTGACAGACTATTGCAGTTACTTTGTAGTTTCCAACTTCATGATTTACAAATTAAAATCAAATGGTATTTTACAATAGTTTCTTTTATTATAAGTATACTAATAAAGTACATAGACTGATGTGTGAAGCTTTTATAATTATATCCAGTTATTTATATGCAGTACATGATCGTAGCCTATTTGTATTTTTATTTAATTCAATTTTGAAACTTTGCAGATGACATATCAGTATCATCATTGGAGGAATGTGAAGATATTGACAGTGAAGGGCTACACATATTATCCACTACACTTGATATGGTAGGAGAAAATTTATTAGCAAACCAACTGATACAAGAATGTGGTAAGTGGAATAGTAATTTAAAGTTTTATTACATATAATACCGTATAGCTAATAATGTTGGAGGGATAAATAATTGGCGAAATGACCATAATTTTGGTTTGACGAATAAAATTTGGCGATTTATCTTTACTCCAATAACCACACCCATAAACTTATTAATTAACTGCTATTGATATTAGAGTGAACGTGTGAGCGTGATGGAGTTTAGTTTTTCAGTGGATGCGATGATCAGGGGATACCATGTGTACAGAGACATCTGGGATGCTGCCGTAGGAGAGGAACTGAAGTGTAAGATAGAGATAGGGAATCAAAACAATCCATATGCAGAAGCCGTCATCAGAGGGGCTAACGAAATTACAATTGGGCACTTGCCTCGAAGAATATCAAGCCTGTGCTCTACCTTCGTGAGTACAGGAGGCAGTATTTTCTGCAGCGTAACTGGCACAAGACGCTATTCTCGTGATCTACCACAGGGAGGATTGGAGATTACCTGTCAACTTAAGTTTAGTGGAAACGAGAAAGACGTGCCTCAGTACGGCGTTGGTACCACGTGTTATGTAAACCACCCCAAAAATTATATAATGATTTGACATGATGTTTGAGAGGGTTAAAAATTGGTGATCCGCCAAAAATTCGCCAAATTCGCCAATGTTTTACCCCTCCAGTAACATTATTAGCTATACAGTAGTCTTTGAGAATATGTGATGATACTAATAATAATGAATACAACATTTAGTTCAGCAGTGATATCTATATACAAAAGATATGTAACAGAATCTTTGCTATACTTTCTGGTATAGCGTATGTTACTAGTTATGTGTTACCTGTGCATTTTAATTTTTTTCCAAAATGGGTTGTGCACACTGGGATAAAAATTTTTGTGATAATAATTTTCCCAAAAGCATGTCAATCTAACGGCCATGTTTTAGGTAGTGTGAAATTGTTATTCCTAACTAAGTTTATCAACATATATAAAGTACACCACATAAATCAAGTTGAAACTGTACATAAGAATGTTAGTACTGTATAATAATGAATGCATGGACTCACAGTGCAGAACCCTTGCCACAAGTATGATTGGATAATAGGAACAATAATTAAACAATTGCAGACAAAACTGACTTGACTATAATAATTATTATTATTCCGAGATTATGTGCATGTGTGTGTGTGTTATATACAATGTACAGTCCATACCAGTCCTACATAATTCCTGGTATAGAAGCTCAGCTTTAATTAACAATTAATGAAGTAGAAAACACTTTTATGGTTTTTGGTTCAATTATGTGCTTGAATTTAAATAGGTTGAGCTAGAAAGTGACCATACCGCCAGAAAGCTTAGAGCCGCTCAATGTTATAGCACCCACTACTTCAATTATACTTGATTTCAAACTGTTATTCAACGGCGATAGCCTTCATACAAAGTAAGTTATGTTTCCATATACTCCTTTGCTACCAGAAGTCTTCTGAAACTGATGAAACGGCAATCATGTGATGTAAGAATTGTCATAACTTTATAACCAAAAGGTTTGAGAAGAGTCCTGTCATTTATTTGATCCTTGTATGATATCACATCTTTTGGTAGCTCAATCAAAGTCCCAATGGTGTTAGTTTTCAACAAATTTTGTTCATAGACAGAGAAACACATAACCCTCTGCTTTGCCTATGCAGGTCATGGTTAGTTATGTCGAAATGATTACTACAATACTACATATAATCTATAAGCATTACTTTCAGAGATTATAACAACACAATTATCTACATGAATTTCCTGTAAAGCTGTATAGAAATTCCCTACTATTTGTAGAAGTAATTAAGCTAACTACAAAAACTTTTGAACTACATCGGGGATACTGTGTAGTTTACTTAAGTTTACATAGTGCTCATCATCAAAACAACACAAGTTACTATCGCAATAGTGCTAAAAGTTATTATCATGGTAGTGATAGCAGTTTAATATTGTGGTAGTGAAAATATCAATGCCTAACGCTACTTCTTTTTCTCTACTTATTTAGGTAATTTCAGTATTAGTCAAGACATGCTTGACATGGAAACACAGCGAATTAAAAATCGATACAGAGAAGTAGATGCAGACAATATTAAGGGTTTTGCTTTTGTTATTGGGATATACGGTCCTAAAGGGACTAAGGCTGATGTTGATCTTGTGTCTTCAACATTTGAGGATGATTTAAAATTTGCTGTAGATCGTCGGCAGGATCAAACCTGTGAAGAATTAGCCTGTTTGATAAAAGCTGCTTCAGCACCTGAAATGAGGTATCCTTTGAGCTGTAAGTGTATGGCCTTCTATTTTGCTGGTCATGGTGGAATTGATGAATCTGGAAAACCCTTTATATTACCAATGCAAAAAGGGAAAGATGTTGTGGAACGATTCTATATTGAAGAAGACATTCTTTCTTTTTTCGATCTTCTCCCAAAAAGACAGAAACAAAGAAGGAATGCACACATTTGTTTTTGTTTGATTCTTGTTTGAGTGCTGGAACTACACGTGCCAGTCCCTAGAGTACTGTATCCCTTGTACCACCTCCTCAGTCTGATATTGCTTATGCAACATACCCTGGTGAAAGGGCCAGAGGAAATAGAGAAGGTGGAGTATGGACTCGTCACCTCTGCAAATATCTGAAACTTCCAATTCCAATTACTACTATTCTAGCTCGAACACACGAGGATGTTAAAAATGATGGTGAAGATGTTCAACTGCCTTACCAGACATCTTGTGTTGGAGAAGTGTTCCTAAAAGGTATAAATATTATTTTGAATATTATCTTTGAATTAATTTGTAGAAACTCTTCAGATGTGATGTACAGCTAATCCTCTTCCATTATTTACTTTGTTTGTATAGACCCCATTGATCAGAGTCACACTGAACAGTATGGCATGGAGAAGTCTATGACCAAGGGTGAGTGAGTATATATAACAATAGTATGATTCTTATAATTATATGAGGATGGTATACATACAATTCACAGTACAGCTTGACTTGAGAAATATCATATTATAATAATTGTAATTTGTATAGTAATATAACTACTTTATAGTTTAGTTATGTACATTTACATATGTCGTTTTGTCTTAGTGGATTTTATAATTTTTTTCCCAAGTGGTTCGTGCAATTGATATTACTTAATAACTTTTAACTCTTGAAGGCAAGTTCTTGCACCACCCAAATACCGATTTTGTTAGTATCTTGCTGATAAACATGCAAGCAGTTGATCTTAACCATTTGGTACAACTTGAAAATAAAATATGATTAACAGTCATATGAGTGAGTATATTGGTATGTGATACTTCAGTATCCTGTTATACTGAATGATACTTCAGATCTTTCATGACTCATTCTGTGTAATATCATACATTACCCAGAATAACATTTTTGCACTTTCCTTATTCATAGAATATAGCGTTTATAGATAGCTTACTTTTAATTCTTTCATGATTACATTTCTTACCCTTACACTGGATGTGATTTAATGTAGAAACGTGAGCATTGGGTGCGTCTTCTGCATTTCCACTTGGTGGGTGGATTGTTACTACTATATTGGGACTGACCAGCTACAACAACGATTTTGTGTTTTACAGGAAGGAAAATGCCTCAGGTACCCACCAGACCACGTGGGCAAAGTCACTGTAACCCCAAGTCACGTTGGCTGTTAGGGGACTATGCCCCCTTTGAACTCCAATTAACTTGAGGACACCCTCCTTTAAAATTCCCCTTGTACTTGTTATTTACGCAAAGGGCGGCTGAAAAAAACCATCAGCTTACAGCCATTTTCATGGGCTTGTCCCTGACACCAACTACAAGCATTTGGAGTGCTTCGTAATGCTAGGAACACACTCCGAATCGCATAGGGTTCAAACGTCACATATATGTGACATCAGTCCTCTAAGGGCTAACTTAATACCTAGATTCTATTATATTCACACAGGTGGTTCACTAGTCGTATCATCTGACGTCACTGCTGACACTGAAAAGTTTGCTCAAGGATTGCGTGATCAATATCTTCAAAATCCTGTAGTTTATAATGACTTGTTAGAGCGACGTATCGGTGGAGACAAGTTTAGACAACTAGGACTCATTAAGGGACATGGAGGATGTCTTTCTGAACCAGAAGGAATGAAGAGGTTATGGAATATGTTACATGGAAACTTAGATAACCTTATGAATGTATCAGAGAAAATAGACATACAAGATGTACTGAAACATAATGATGATAATAGTCCAATCAAAGTAGTAGCTGATGGACCTCCAGGTGTAGGAAAAACTACACTCTGTCATAAACTGTGTAACATGTGGGCTAAGAATGAACTAGAAAAGTGTTCCTTTGATCTTGTCTTTCTTATTTCTCTTAGAGATGAGGAAGCATCATCAGCTGAAAACATTTATGATCTTGTTTCTTTATTTCATGGCAATAAAAGGATGTGTAAAGCTGTTAGTGATGGGATCATGGAGACTGATGGTAAAGATTTGTTACTAATATTTGATGGATGGGATGAGTTTAAGGGAAGAGACCAAAACAGATCATTCATACTGGATATTATTCAAGGAAGACAACTACACAAATGTAATGTACTAGTTACTTCACGTACATATGCTTCAGCAAAACTTCTTCAACTACACAGTGTTAATCGTCATGTTGAAGTATTAGGTTTTGAGAAACAAGAGATTTTTTCATACATCAGGAAAGAACTGACTGCAGAGAATGCTGAACAATTAATAAAGGAATTGGAAATTGGGGAAGATGTCTTGTCATTATGTTATATACCGTTTGTATGTTCCATGTTAGTGAGAGTTTATCAGCTGAGTGGCTTTATTCTTCCTAACACTTTGACTAAGTTTTACAAGAAATATATACTTTATGCTGTAAAGAGATCAATGAAAAAACAAGAGCTTGATCCAGACACAGTTGAATCACTTGAGGAACTACAAGAAGATCAAAAGAGAGCATTTGATGAACTTTGTTGTTGTGCTTATGAGAAGCTGAAGACACAAAATACCACTTTCAATAGAAATGAAATACTAAAGTTATCACATTCATTGAAGTGTGAACATTTTGGATTAATGAACTGTTACAAGATAGCAGACACCACTAAACATCAGTTTCTTCACCTAACCATTCAAGAGTTCCTAGCAGCATGGTGGATAACTCACCATGATGATCAAAAAGTTCTGTTTAGAGAACATTTCCATGGAACTCACTTTCGCATGACACTAAGATTTGTGGCAGGTCTTACTGAACTTAAAGATGACAGCTATGGAGAGTATTTCAATAAAGAGGTAGACTTACAGTGTATAAGGGAACCATTGTTTGGTTTTGAATCTCGTCAGTACTCTATGTTTCATCAGAATCCACAATTACTTTGTAATGACATTCCTAATTCATTCATGAGTGAATATCCTCTTCATGAACCCTATTATGATACAGATACTATACAATTACTTCATCTGATTTACGAGTCTGAAAACAAAGTATTGTGTCAGATATTTGTTTCACCCATTAAAAACTCCTCTCTCTGTGTAGAAAGAGTGAATTCATCACAATTTGATTTATTGTGTTTGTCCTTTCTCCTGAAGAACTCAAAGATGACTTGGAACTATCTCCATCATGAATATGTTCATGACAAGTTGAAACTTTACAATGAAGATTCAAACATGAATAATTATAATTGCATTGTAATGAGAAGCGGCATATCATGATATAACATCAGTAATCAAGATACACCAATCATCATTGTGTCAGTACCTTCAAGAAAGTTATATTCATGCATGGACACATGGTACCATGCATAATGATTCAGTTGTGATCATGTTCACACACCTGTTTAAACTGCTTCAATTGACTATCCTACATGTACAAATTGAAAATTTCCTTTCTACTCTATCAGAAGAGCATATTGATAATGAATTATTAGTGGAAATGGAGAAGGTATTGTCTACAAATCATACTATTAAAGAACTTTTAATTAGGTTTTCACAATCGGAATTCAACTCATTAATAAATAGTTTGCTCACTGGAGTAGAGAGAAATGATACAATCCAGTTCTTTTCACTATCATCAGACTCTACTCGTACTAAGTCAATACAAATTGAAGAGCTATTGAAAAACAACCAAACATTACAAGCTGTTAAACTGAATATACCTATTAAAGGATTACTCCCATCTCTATGTATCATACCAGTTAATGAATCTCTTACAGCACTAAATATCAGTAATGATACAGTACATGATATCATAACATATCCTGTGAAGAAAACAGAAACTTCATCAACTGGATTAGAAAATGTTGGAAGAAATATTGCTAACTTGAAAAGTCTATCCCTATATAAACCATTGATACCACTCATTATCTATTTAGATTCTAACCCTTTTCTACAACATCTTCATATAGTACTAGAGAGAGAAGAAAGTCAAGATGAACTATCTCCAGTAACACAACTATCAAAGCTCTTAGAGTATACTCTATAGACATTGTTTTGTTTCGTGATGAAGTAGGAAAATCTCTTCAATTGATGCTATCATCAAACAAATCACTACAATGTCTGGAGCTCAATAGTCTATTATTCAATTGTACATTACCTATCGAATGCCTGACTACTGGTCTGAGAAGAAACAACACACTACAAGAACTGAATGTAAATATTAAAAATTTAATATCAAAAAATATTAATTTGAAGGATTTTTTGAAGCTACTGATAATCTAAAATCACTGGCAGTGTTATTTTATACTTGGGAGATCTCAGAACAGGTAATGACATCAATTTTTCATGAAGAGATAATTCAGCATGTTACAAATATGTTGAAGAGAAATGTAAACATGAAGTTCCTGAAATTTAGGTTCTGGGGTCGTATACCATCTAAAGATACATATGAAAAAGACTGGATACCAACGATACATCAATTCTGGGAAACTGTGTTACTACATCCATCATTATGTTATGTTAGTATTCCAAAATCATCTATTATGATAGACATACTAAATGATATGAAGAAAACACTGATTACTCAACGTAAAGAAAAGAAACTTGGTCCACATCCAATAATCAAAACATGGTATTAAATAATTATTAGAATTATAATCCTTTCTACATTAACATAAGTAATATAAATATCAAATGAGCTGAGATCTCAACTCTACTGTTATATCATGAATCTCTACATCAACTATAAGAGGAAGAAAATGAAGTTAACTGAATAGTAATTAGTTGTAGGTACTCAAAGGTCGTCATCTGTTTAAAAAATGTGTGTGTATGTGTGAAAAATGTGTGTGTGTAAATGTGTGAGTGTGTGTATGTATGAATGTGTATGTGTGAAGGGTGAGTGAGTATGTGTGTGTGGATGTATGAAAAATGTGAATGGGTGTGCTGGCGAACCATGGACATCTGATCAGATTGTTTCGACCTATTGGGTCTCATCAGCATGGTGTATCCAAAATTCACAATACAATACATTGTTACATTGTACAGAATGACACGTAATGTGTGTTATATTATGAAAATACAGTTAATTATCTAGTATCATGTCTATTATCTTCAGTTTCTCAAGAGGTACTATTAATATCAGAGGTACTATTAGACATTTTAAGAATTAGATTACAACTACAAGCAGTTGTAATACAAATCTGAAATACTTTGTTCCAACACCTGTATCAGAAAAAACTCTTCATCATCATCTAGTACAATAAGTATACCTCTAGAATATGAGTTCCTAGTAGAATAGAATATATACATTGTTATATTACAGTCACAGCATAATTATTGCCCTGGTGATATTACTTATTAGCGAATACCTCCTGTTTTTTTTTGTATGATAAACTATCCACTAACTATAATGGCATGTGTGCTAGTAGAATAGAATCTAACATACATACATGTATGGATGTACATTTGAACATACATATACTACATGTACATGAGGCAACTCTCATTTTTCATTTTTCCATTGGCTCAGGTGTCTTTCTTTCTTTCTTTCTTTCTACATCTCCAATAACATCATGTATTTATATACTACACACATAAAAGTACAATGCACATGTATACATTACATACATTCATCTGCATATACGTACTTGTATAACCCTACATAAGTACATACCTACTTTGTCTTTTGTTCTTTAGTGACATGTACTTATGTAGGGTTATATGGAATTGGTTTGTTTAATTTTTTGTCCCACCTATCCTTGTTCGCATGCTTTTTGGGTTTTGACATCCCTACATGTTCTATCATTTTTATTGAAAATGTTTTTTATTATTCTTGTGAATTTAGGTATGTATTTATATATGTATGAATGTATGAATGTAGCTATGTATTTATGTAAGTGAGAATGTAACTATGTATTTATGTATGTATGAATGTAGGTATGTCTTTATGTATGTATGCATTACATTCAGTGTTGTTTTGGGGTTAACTATAACTATAACTAAATCTCTTTTTACTAGGCATTTTGTCTTTTAATTTAACTAAATTACAAGTCTACTGAAATAACTACAACTAACTAAAATGAATATTTGCCAATAATTATTGTCACTTTTAGATTGTTAACTAAAACTAAACCCCTTTTAGTAAGCCTAATTTTACTAAACTATAACTAAACTACAAGTTTGATAAACTAGACATACTATAACTAAAAGTAGTCATTATTGTCAAACTAAAACAACACTAAATTTACATACATACATGTACAAACATACAGGTGCATATAAATGTACATATTTACTTACATACATATATATACATGTACAAGCATACATACACACATACTTACGTTCATTCATACATGTACAATATAATATACATGTACATAAATATGCCATACTGTGTCCATACATATATATATACATACATGTACATACACACACATATATATATATATATATGTAATATATATACCATGGCTTCGAGGGACATATGGCAAATATAAGACCCGAGCACCGAGATATTGGCCCGAGGCGAATGTAGTAACACAGTTTCCCAGAATTGATGTATCGTTGGTATCCAGTCTTTTTTATATGTATCTTTAGATGGTATACAACCCCAGAACCTAACTTTCAGGAACTTCATGTTTACATTTCTCTTCAACATATTTGTAACATGATGAATTATCTCTTCATGAAAAAATGATGTCATTACCTGTTCTGAGATCTCCCAAGTATAATATTTACTATAGCTAAGAGAAACATCAAAGAAGAACAGGACAATGGACACGAGTAACAGGCTAACACACCTTACACTTTCAGCGATATAAGAGACAAAGAGAGCTTCTTTTGTGTGTTTACTTGTCGACATAGCCTTCATCATCTGAAGACTTTTGGTGACTAGATCGACTGCGCATGTGCATGACGTCATACCAGGGATGATATATGGCATATATTCCTGCTGTACTCGTGAACGAACTTTGATGTGGTTGTATAACTTCTCTGCGGTTGTATAACTGCCCTGTGGTCGGGGATATATGCCATATATACGTCCTGTTGGCTTTTTGATGTTTTTGTTAACTATGGTATATATATATATATATATATATATATATATATATGCATACATACATACATGTACTTATATGTACATACATACAGACACACGACATATACATGTATACACACACACATACATACATGCATACATACTTACATGTACATTACATGTACATACATACAGACATACAACATATACATATATGCATACATACATACATACATGTACATGTACACACATACATGTATGTACATACATGTACATACTTACATGCACATACATACAGAAATAGCTAGGACATATGTACACACACATGCATACATACATACATACATACATGTACACATGTACATATATTGCATATACCCTATACATACATGTACATACTTACTTACATTATGCATATAGCAGTGCTTGCCACAAAGCAGGGAAGCAGGGCACTGCTATTTTTCCAAGCAATCTGTTATGTTTCCCGGCTTTAAAAATCATGAAATTTAAAAATTATTATTGATGTACATGTATTAAGTGTTAAACAAAAATTCATTCTTCTAACTTTAGCTTACTTTTATGGGATTAATCTATAAGCTTAATGATGCCTCCAGTTCCAGTGAGAGTAAAAGCCAGGTCCACAGAAAGATGATAGAGAAGAGCTAATCTGCTAGTGAAAAGTGGACGTTGCCATGAATGATTTATCAACTAAACACAGGCTCAAAATTTAACAATTCTTTGCTCTAACTGTAGAAATAGCTATATCTAGATACATTATACCTATGATAACCTGTAGTGACTGTTAAGATTAAAATCATAATTGTACATGGGCAGACACACATGGTAATTATGGTGATACAAGATTTGTTATTGGGATCACCAAAAAATGATGTAATTATTATCTCCTGATAGTGTGAATGGTAGTCACACTTTAAAGCAATCACATGTAGTATACATTATCACACCAGTTGTTTAGACTATCAGCTGTGAAGACGAGAATGTGTTTAGCCAAGCAGTGTGAATTCTTAGATGGAAGATACTTCCTCAAAACTTTGAAATCTGAGCTAAGTATGGGCGTCACTTCTGACTACTGCGCTATCAAACACTTGCCTTGCTGCTTTTCTGCAGCTAATGAAACATGTTTTTGGTATCTATGGCTTTCTTAAAGGTCTTCTGTCTAAATAAGTGATTCACTGCAGAAGTTATACAAGGTAGTACAGAGGTGGGCATTGCCCATAGGACTATTATACTATCAAGTGCTCACCTTACTCTTTTCCTGGTGATAGTGAAGCATAATTTTGACGTCAATGGCTTTGTTAACAACTCTTCTATCCTGCTAAGTAAGGTAGAATCTTCAGTCATATCAAATATGATAGTTATAGAGCTGAAAAGAATTATTTATTAAGAGCTCCACCAAAACAAAACAAAAATGCTCATTTTAATTATAATTATGATAATTATTATATTTACTAACATACATGTACACAATCATCATCATTTTCATAACAAAACGATTGCAATTGTAATCAGGAACAAATGGAAGTGTAAAATGATAGTTCTACTATTACAAAATGTATACTTCCATTATTTCTAGTACTGTATATACATACATGTATCAGTTATCAGTAGCATTATCATTTTATCATAATAAGGATAAAGTCACACATCAGTGCTTACTAATTTATTGCAGTTATTTTTTAGCACATGTACATATAAGGAATGTATTTATGTAATATATTACATAAAGTCTTCATGTACAGTACATTTTATGTGCTAGGGCCTCCAAAGATATTAATAAGATTCACCTGATAAAATTTTCTGTCTTTAATGACGAAAACAGTTACCAGGTTACCAAATGACGCAATAAGCATTACTAGGTTATTATAAGCGTTTTATATTCTGGCTTCTATGGATACAAGTCATATAAAACATGACCCTGACTCAAATGATACTCATAATTCCTTAGACTACATCCTCAGAATTATGAATCATTTTCGTGTGTAGCTATCTGGTATATCCCTAGTAGTCATGTTCTATATTTTACATACACTATGGGATGTTATATGATTAACTGTATATAGTATTATTTATAATACACTAACTATATATTATAATAAACACGTACATCAGAGAGCATGCTAGTGCAAGTCTCCAGTTAAAAAAATCCCTGTTATTGATTATTTATTTGATGTATTATGATGTAGTCTTACCAGTCAACCTGTCTGAAATAAATACAATGCAGTTACAACATTTACACTTAGTGACTCCGGAACCTTCCAGAACTGATATTGTTTTCTGTATAAATGTCTAATTTTTGTACTAGTTTTTTGTTGTCTGATAATGTGAGATCTTTGTTTCTTTGATCAAAAATATTGAATTATCCAAAGATACAACAGGATAAATTTAATACAGAGACCACTCCAGATCAAGTTGAGAATAAAAGAATATTTATGGAATATAATGTTCCAATGAGGAGTTTAGCCTGTCCATATACTATCACTTTTTATGCAGCCTTATTTAGAGAGGTGAACAATAAAATATTCATTATCCAACAGTTTGTAATATACATGTAATGTAATATATACGGGGAATTCCCCAATGATATCCCTTTACACTGAAAAATCCAATATAACATCTTTAAATGGTGACGTATGGATATGTATGGAGTTAATGGATAAATCACTAGAGAAGTTATGTCATCTTGTGTATAATAGATTAGGTAAAGTAATTCCAGAACTAATTGTTGGAAAAATGGCAGAAGCAGTGAGTGGGAAGAGTTTAATTAGCTTGTGTGGTAAATTAATTTTTATAGACACTTAAAGCTCTTAAATATCTTTATGATGAATTAAATATAATGCACAGAGGTAAGTTATATTTATAATTAATTATAATCAATTGTTTTTTTTCAGATGTGAAACCATCTAACATACTTATGAATCGAAAGGGTGAAATTAAATTGTGTGATTTTGGGATTTTTGGAGAACTTGTGAATTCTTTAGCTAAAACTGATATAGGATGTCGGCCATATCTTGCTGTAAGAATGTACAATATTGTTATTTTTACTTTATATACCTCATCTTTACATTAGCCTGAACGAATTTGCAATGGGTCTCTTCCTTATGATCATAGGTATGATGTTTGGAGTTTAGGAATCACTATAGTTAGTCATGTGATAACTATAATCTAAACATGTGATATAATATCTTTATACAGTATGAATTGGCTGTTGGGAAGTTCCCTTATCCTCCATATAGAAATGTGTTACAACAATTGAAACGTGTTACTGATGGTGCTCCACCCAGACTACCTGAAGACCTCACCTTCTCTGAAGATCTGAAAGATTTCGTTGCAAGATGGTATGTTATAATGTTATGATAATATCATAATATTTAATTCATAGTTTGACCAAAGAGCGTGACGAGAGACCACGATATGAACATCTTATTGTGAGTTAAAATATATTATTATATTTGTTATAATATATATTTATTTTATAGACTCATGAGCTTATTAAAAGAATGGAGGGTGAATTGGTTAATACTACTGCCTGGTATAGTTCAATAGTGGCCAAGGATTCTTCTCTTCCTGAGGGTGACTAAATCCCTTGACGTCTTCATTTTCTATATTATTATTAATTACATTTTTCTGTTCATAATAATTAATTATCATTATGTAACAGTTGAACTAATTTCTCTTATTTAGATAAAAGGAATTAAAATGTATTATCAGCTTTAGCTATGAAACTGAACTGTAAACAACTAGACTATGTGACCAATACAAATAGAAATGACGTAGTTATAATAATGAGAGCCTAATAGTCTAGAGTAGGTAGACACAGGTCTTACAATGTTACAATTTCTCCCATCCCTTGAGGAGCTCAACCCAAGCAGTTGAATGGAGTCTTTGATGTTACATAGTGGATAACTATGAGTTGGATGAAATAATCAATATCTTTCGACCGGGTAACAATCGTAGTCACGTCTTACTTTTATTTTGGTGTTTCAGAGAGCAGCTTCTCAAGCCACTTTGGTGGTCAGCCAGGACCATGTCTTTTGAGTCCACACAAGTAATAACTAGCAGGAAAGTTAAAAGGAAAGGGTTGAGAACAAGATATATTGTGTATTTTGAGTTGTCCATCCTGTGGATAGTACACCTTCACCACAGTGATATCTGGTTCTTGACTTGATAAAGACCATGCCATGGTTGAGAGAGGTTCCGACAAGCTGCAGTTTCCTCTTGAGGGGAACCACAGTAGAACCCAATTATAAATCTTGTCCCAAATTTTGCTGAATGTTTGCTTTTGAGGGTGCAATTAAATCTCTTCGCCATAGTATTGTGGATGATAAGCTGTAGTACTAAGCTCTAACAGTTTACAGGTGTTTTGCATAAAATGGGCAGCAAGTTTGATCCTCTATCTGAAAGTAACACTTCAGGAACTCCACAAGTTCTTCCATGAGTAGTTGGACAATTTGGATTGACTTCTGATCTGGAGTAGAGTAGACCATTGGCCATTTTGTAAGAAAACTCTGAATAATTTGTTTTCTTGCGTAGTTAGGGGTAGTTCCATGATATCTACTCATACAAGTTGGAAGGCATGCTGTACTGGAATGGGTTTGAGTGGTGGTCATTGTACTCAACCAATTCCAGATACAACAACACACTGTGTACAGTTCTTGCAGTGGTTGACCACATCAAAATATATCCACTTCATTCTTGGGCTAGCTTGTCTATAGCTGAAAATGTACATCCTCAATGAGATTCTTCTAAAATATATAGTTTGTTGCAGGTGCTGAGGAAGAGGTATTTGTTTACAAGCTCTGTGTTTGGGATCTAAGAAATAGAGTATATCATCAATTAATATGAATATAAATTATAGAGAGGCTTGAGATGCAATATTTTTCATCTTCAGGGAGTTTCCCTCTTTCTAGGAAATCAATCATTCTAGCCAATGGGACAGTATAATATCCTGGAATAGGAGGTTGCAGTTGTTCATAAGAAGGTTGAATTTGGAAAGAGGACTGCGGAAACACATTGTTTCTCATTCCCCAATTATAATAACCATGACTGCTATAGAAATTATCTGGGGAAGAACAGAATTGGGGTGTAGTCGAGAACTGTGGTGGTGGCACAGTATGTATATTTGACATTGGTGCTGAAGCAATATGATTAGTACTAGAAGTTTCAGGAATGTTCATTTCAATCCTTGTAGTGACAGCACGAGATGGTTTACGCACACGTGGAGCAACTCCACCTTTACGACCTCGACCTTTTGGCATGCCTGTTGTGACAAGACTGGTGATATTAGGAAATCTCTTCTTTTTCTTCAGAAATAAATTCCAAAAGTTTACCATTCAGTTCAGCTACAGCAATGGAGTGAGAGCAGAGTCCCAATGACTTCCAGAAAGACAACTTGAGTCAAAGCTAAATTCACTGCCCTTCCTTGGTGTTACCATGTGGGGTACCTTTCTACTATAACTGAGAACCATCCTTGCTTCTGGAGACTGTCCAGGAGCTGAAGCAATTGCTCCATCTGTAGAAAGAAGTGTCCTAGCTTTAGCCCATATTACTTGAACAATTGGTGAAGGAATATTTACTTGTGCTGCTGCAACCTCAACATAAACAGATAGGTCTGACATTGAGCACTTTGAAGGAATTGTTTCATAAGGGGTTGCTGCACTAGTCGCAGATTCTAGTTCTCCCATTCCATTTATATCTATAATGGTGACAGACTGCAATTTTGAAAGATGATCCTTCCTTTGTTGCTGACTCATTCGGAACCATTTATTTTCAGGCACTTCAAGAAACTTGTACTGCTGCTGTAACTGGTACTTGCCCCTACCTATAACAGCACGTTCAAGTTCCCTTTGCTGTTCGTTCACTACTTCCCTTATTTTCTCAACAAAATTGGGGAGCTCACTTCTTTGGTAATCAAGTTTGTTCTTAAGAACAGCATTGATACTCTCACTTGCATTTGTAGTGAATGGTTCAGGCCGACAGCCTAAACCACACTCCTCTCGAATGGGCCGCAACATGTAATTACGAATTGCACTGGACTTGTTCACATTGAACCAATTGATGAAGCTGTCCAGTTTAGTAGTACTTGAAACTGGTTTGCCTTGCCATGACTCCATTACAGCCTCAAGTTTTCTCTGGAACTCATCATCATCTTGAGCGTCAACTAGCCCTTCAATGTATGTATCGTTGACTTTAGAACCAAATACATCATTCATTATCTTCTGTTCTAAGTCAGTTGGAATAAAGAACTCCCGACACCTCTCCTTTATGTTCCGTCTAGCATGAATGAAACACAATAATCTTTCTGAAAAGGGAAAAGCATGTCCTAATGCTTGTGCTAGAGCCTGTTCTCCATCTGTACCAAATGCTCTGACTCCTTGTAGCTCTGGGGACATTCCAACCAATGTTGACGCAAAAAATAAATAGGCACCGAAGGTTTTCCTATAGTGGATTAATGTTGGACCTAGGAAGATTGGATGTTTTTTACTTCGCTTTGTCTCTAGTAGCAGATGTCGATATGTCATTGGGGTAACGTCAAAATCACCAAGCGAAAATGTTGGATCAACTGTTAGAATGCTAATGTCTGCAGTTGAAGTACAAAAACGAACCATATCATTTATTTGATAATCACTTGAGAGCACAATGGCTGGATCTGGAGGAGTTCTGATTGCACGTATAAACTGTGATGATGGATCTTCTGTATGGGCCTTTTGCATGATGAGAAATAGATCATCTGCACCATTTCCACTGCCATGATTACATCTTCCTTTCATCTTCTCCCTTTTCCGGATATTTGTCACCTGTTTTTCACTTCTAGGAAGTTGCCCTGGAGCAACTGATTCTAGCATTCCTCCAACTTTAGATGAAACATGCTCTATTGTAGCTTTAGGACCATTCTTCAAGCACTGGTTCTCAATTAACTTGCGTGTGCTTGGCCATGTAGGAAAAAATGGTTTTTTATCCTTTGAGTTTCCATGACTGGAAATAGTGGGTACAAAGCCTGATGGTAAGCGATATACAACTAGACAACAGTGATGTGGATGATTTGCAGCATCTACAGTGAAGAATAACAAATATGTGAAAGATAGTCAGTACGGAAAACTTGAATTTGTTTGACCTACCTGAGAGAAAACAAATGAGTCTTTTGAAATCACTGTTTGAGGGGTGAGTACAATGCAAGCGACATAAGTATACAACATTGCTTCCTGATGCACCCTTGCTACACTTCTCTATCACTTTGTAGCCATCATCTTCAGTGTACACTTTAAATGTCTGTGGATGTGAGCCAGAGTATTTCCAAATCCCATAGCTGTCCTTTTTAATATCCTCAAGGTTATGAAGACTACTAGTGTCTACAATGTATGCTGCACTTTTAGTAACTAATGTTGGCTTTACGTAACAGATCTTATCTTTAGGAGGATCTAGAAGAATCTTGATTATTTCTTCAGCAGAATACTTATCTGGAGGATGTTCATAAATAGGCTGAGCAGAATCATCATCATCATCAAATTTCAATTTTTTCTTGGCACTACAATCAACACCTATAATAGTAATAAAAATATGTCATGCATGCATGGTGCTGTGTGTGAATTGTGGTCTATACCTAAAATAGGATGTTAATACACAAAAGCATATTTTCGCTATGGTATCTTTAGAGTGGCTACTATCTTATCACTGACTGACTGACATGTACGCCTAGCATGTATGACTAGTACTAAAAATAAAGTTATTTTAGGCACTGTGTAGGACTGTAACAAAGCATTCATGACTTTAACTATTCATGTGACCTTTCCTGCTCATGCATAACCTTAATGTATTCTCTTTATTCATGTCATACATTTCTGTGTATGTTATATATATGATATTGTATATAATTATGTATATATAATCTGTCCATGTCATGTCTCTTTGTACACTGTAACATGCTTGCATACTTCCACATGTATTATCGATCATTTGCTCTCTTGATGCATTTGACAAACTTATAAAATCAACATAAACAACTCACTGTAATGTCCAGGTGTATCAGGTGTATCCTTACTACTGAAAGGACTGTCTACAATTTCTATTACATCTCTGTGGATATAACAATCAGATTTATAATTATATTAATGTCAAAGTCACTACAAAACTGTAAACTTACTTATATTTGGGTGCTTCCATGGACTTAAGAGGGGACTCTTCTATTTCTATTATCTCGAATCTGGCGAAACATCAGAATCAATGTCAGAATTATGTTCTGAGTCTGATAGCTCTATAGCAAATGATCTCTGAAAAGGTATTGCAATTATAAAATATTAGTAAGCAAAGCACAACACTAACCTCTGCCATCACGAACGAGAAGTGTGCGCAGAACCAGAATAATCGATAATTAACTAGTGTCGCCAAGGTGAGTTATACATACGTTGAGCGCGAATACTTAAAAAAATGCGGGCGTTGCCCGCATGTGAATGCCATACACTCGCCTTGCTGTCTTCCTGCATTTAACGAAGCATGATATTTTTTTATCATTAACAACTTTTCTTCCCGGCAAAACAAGTCGGTCGTGTACATTTTGAGAGTTCTGCTTATGAACCCCCACACATAAATTTACACATTAATTAAAAATAATTTATAAATTAATTATATAATTATAAATTAGTAGGCGTGTTTATTACAACGCCCTCGTATTTAAAGTCCAGTAATCCAGTCCAGTAGTCCAGTCCAGTGGTCCAGTCCAGTGAATGGAGACACCCTTATCTCCACAGTGTATTTTTGAAATTGCATTGAATCCAAATGTGTGTAAAATAACTGACATTGATTTTTAGTGTGGCAGCTTAGATGGCTAGCTATTTTGTAAAATAATTATGTAGACCATGACATATATTAAATTTAAGGAGTTGAATAATTGCGTTGAAAACTCATACTTTATAAATATTTTGAATTACAATTTGGCAGTTGCTCAAGATAAAATTATTTCTTTTCTATTTCAGAAACAAATGTAGTGAAAGTGCAAGTGCAATCCCAACAGTTAAAGTATTGTAGTGATGGAATGATTAGTTGCTTTATTTCACTAAACACTGCCATTGGTCCGGACACATCAGTCCTAACAGTGAAGTGGTATCACAATAATGAACAATTAAATAGTAGTATGGATTTACAACAACTTAATGCTACATATATTGAGAGCAACATAGCATTGAGCAATATTCAACTGGAAGATGCTGGAGACTTATACTTGCAATGTATCAAATGATGATTATGTGAATGAAACACAATCGTTTTGTGTTTTTGGTAAGTTCAATACCTTTTGTAAATATCCAATTATTTTGATCTGAAAGGTATCTTCTCCATTGACCTATCCTCATATACTGACCTAATGATTGGATCAAGAGCTGAAATACAGTGTGGAATTGTAACAGGAGTGAATTACACATGGAGTGGAGCTACTAATGAAATTCTTACTGATCCACTCACTATATCACCGGTTTCTGTTTCTGATAATCAATCCAATTATCCATGTACAGCTAATATACCTTCAAACCCAATGGATTGTCAAACTGAAGTAGAAAGTATTGCTTTAAATGTCATAGGTAAACATGAAGCTTGCATTTATTGTCTAGTAATAATTACATACGTTCGATTCTGAAATATCAATCAATGTCTTGTGTTTTAATGATGTATACCTTCTGAGCTGATTTGTTTTTGTCAACTCAGTATAAGCTGCAATACATACAGTCTCTGTGTTATATGTTTCAAAGCATTCTTTAGTTTGTGTTGTGTTTAGTGTTATAGTTAGTACTTTTCATCTTTATTTGATTTAGATACATTTGTTAAAAATGTAACTATAACAACAACTACATTAATTGCTGGAAATACTGGAGCAATCACTTGTGTGGTAATTTTAAGTGCTGAAATTGGACCAGACAGTTCCTCACTGTCAGTGAAATGGTATCATAATGGTATATATATAGCATCACAATACAACATCTCAAAATTAACTATCGTTTCGGAAGTAATAATAACAAATGTTCAGTCTAGTAATGCTGGTACATACACATGTAGTGCTGTAATAACAGGAGGCAACAGAGTGAACTCTACTGAAGATGTGTGTGTTAACTGTAAGTATTTTAATTATCAGATGTACATATGTATTATATGATATTATGTAAACCATTGAATTATTATAGATCATAATCTTCTTGTTAATCCTTATACTAACCTGACACTTGGATCTACTACAACTATCAACTGTAGAGCAATGGATTCAAATGTATCTGACATTTCAGTGTACTGGATTGATTCAAATAACACGAATGAACACAATCCATTATATTTATTCCCAGTAGCTCTCAGTGATAATAATACCGGATATACCTGTTTCATTCGTATTCATCAGAATCCTTATAGTTGTATTCAACAAAACAAGAGTATCACAATTACAATTCAAAGTAATGAATATATGGATATGTTTTCATTGAATAGTGATTGTTCAATTTGCTTTTCCTTCGGATACATTTGTTGATACGATAACAATATTTCCAACAATATTCATTATTGGAACACCTGGAATGATTGCATGTGAAATAAATTTGAATACAGAAATTGGTCCAGGCATATCATCATTATTAGTGGAATGGTATCATAATAACAACAGTATTAGTAACAATACATTGAGTTACACTGTTTTGTCATTAGCAAGCAATTTTACAAAACAGTTCAGTAGAATACTTGAAATATCGCAAGTTGAGGCTAGGCATTCAGGAAAATACACATGTGTTGCAAGTATTGGTGAAGAAAATCAAAAGATATCATCAGAAGATATCTGTGTTAATTGCTCAAGTTTATCAATTAGTCTTTGTCTCACATTTTTCTGCATGTATAGATCAACAACCGTTGGTTCCATCATCAAGCTACACTGGATTAAAGCTTGGAGATAGTGTTAACATAGTATGTGCTCCAGAAGAATTTAAAGAATCTTCTGCAACAGTTACCTGGATTGATCCTAATAACCACACACTTCATAATCCATTAATGTTATCATCAGTATCTGTAAGTCATAATAATACCAACTATACATGTAATGTTAGAATTCATAAAAACCCAAGTTCATGTGAAAATAATACACAAGATATCAATATTACCATCAAAGGTTAGTTGAACTAGTGTAAATGTTTTAGTATTATCATCAATAATGTCACAGATACATATGTGACACATGTAATAATTACTACTGCTACGGGCACTGAAACAGACAATTTACATGTTGGTCAATCCACTACTGTAAACTGTATGGCTGTTCTGAATACCGATATTGGTCCTGATTCATCATCTCTTCATAAAGAATGGTATCACAGTAATGAAATCATTACCACTGATACAGAAAATCGTGGTGATAATCTACAACTTCGACTGCAGAAAGTAAAAACTTCTCTTGCTGGGTATTATGAATGTTTGGCATGGATTGATGATAGGACTTTGAGAAATGTATCTGATAACATTCTCTTATATGTAAACTGTGAGTATTATATAATTATAATAGTAACTGTTTTAAGATGGCAAGATATAATTAATCTTCTATCATTCAATGTATGTAGAGTCCATGGAAGCAATGTCCACCCTTAATTTCCCTTAATATACTGCTAATACAAACTGTAATATACAGGTCAATATCAAGAGAGATCATTTAATAATAGATACAGTAACTAGTGCATTCTTCTTGGAGCATTTTTGTCTCAACTTTGAATGGACCTGTTGCATTCTTTAAGTAGGGATGCATACCTAGACTGATATAATTTTGTTATTATTATTATTATAATGATAACATCTTCACAGTTGAAATCACAGTAATTTCATATTTTGGTGTGCACTAGATTGTACACACACTTAATAAAAGTGAACAATGACACAAAATGTATTAGTTGAGATTTAACAGTAAAATTATTTCTAAACGCCTTAGAAAGTTTTTCCAATTGATACAATATCTCTCAAAACATAAATTATTCACATTGATGGAATAAAAATTAATGATTCCAAGTATTAGTTTTTAACACGCTGTTGGTAGTTCTGCAAAGTTGTAACATTTACAAGGCACTGTGGCCTGAATGTAACTACATGATAATATTATTGTTTATCATCTTTTACTCATTGTTTTGCAGTACCTCCCCCCATTGTTATTATTGATTCTCAAAATCTTCAAGCTTACAATACTTCTACTAGTGTAGACTTCATGTGTGCTGCAAATATAGCTTCTTCACAGTCTCTTTATGTAGATGTATTTACAAGTGCTGTATTCAAATGGAGCTATATTAGAGGAGGGAATGAGTTTTCTGAGATATTGGAATATTCTAAGAATGGTTTGAAAATGTACACATCATCATTATTACTTCATAATATGAATTTATCATCTGCTGGAGAGTATACATGTGATGTGTATCTGTATAGTAATTTCTCATTTGTCAAGAACAGTACAAATCAATCAGATAATATCACTATTAAAATTAATGGTAATGTTACATTTATGTATTTATAATTATAATAGTTTACTTCTGACTGATTTTTTAGTTCCCACTCCTGATATCATTTTCTGCAATACTAGTGCTCTCTATAATGTTGGAACTCCCTTGAACTTGAGTTGTAAAATAATACTAATGAGAGAGAATATTGACGTAAACATGGTAGCCACTATTAAATTATATAACAAGGACATTTTAAATGAAACAAGAATGATTCCAGTAGTTACAAAGGGAGAGAATCTTGTTTCATTTGTTCAATTCCATTTTAGTAATATCAAATTATCTGATTCGGGAATATATAAAAGTGAAGGTATTGTTAATGATGATATTAATTCTCTTTTTATCATTCCAAGTGATGTTGTTGTGGACCATGTAACAGTAAATGTGAAAAGTGAGTGTTGCATTATGATAATAATGAGTATTTAATTGTTGTTTTTTACACACCAATTTTTAGTACCTACACCTGAAATTAATCTCAACACTACTGATGTCTACTATATTGCTGGAAGTTCACTAGTTCTAAGTTGTCAAATGATGCTTTTGTCTGAGAATATTGATAATGACACAGTAGCAGCTTTCATACTGAAGAGAAAATTTGATGATGCTTTGATTAATTATACAGATGTATCTAAAGTCATGGATGAAACAAAATTCATTTACACTGCCATTTTCAATTATTCAGATCTTAAAGTATCAGATGCAGGGGAATATACATGTACAGGTATCATTGATGATGCTATGAATTCATCATTTATCATACAGAGTAATGAAACAGCAGGTTCTGGAAGTGTATTTATTGAAAGTAAGTAAATGAATAATTTTAATGTTCACAAGTGCACATTTACTTTTTGTTTTTAACTTTGATATAATATACAATTTTTTCTATTCCACATAAAATTTTAGTACCTAGTCCTAAAATTAATTTCAACACTAGTGGGTTATACTATATGTGACTGGAAGTTCACTAGTTCTAAGATGTCAACTGATGCTATTATCTGGGAACATTGATAATGATACAGTAGCAGTTTTTCGAGTTATTTTGATGATACTGTTCTGTTTAATGTTAGAAGTATGCCTGAAGTCATAAGCAATACGAAAGTCTTTTTTAATTTCAATATTCTGAAATTGTCAGATGCAGGAGAATATATATGTACAGGATACATCAATAATAATGTCAATTCATCATATATAATACAGAGTAATGAGACAATAGATTCTGGAATTGTTGCTGTTAAAAGTATGTAAGTGGATAAATAAATAACTTTCCATTTCATCATAAATATTAAAATTAATGACTTATTTTATATTCTGTTTAAAGGCAATGCTCATAGCACCTGTGGGAAAAGCAATCAATGGTGACCCCAAAGAACTTTATTCTCATGGGTGTTATAAGCCCATAGCACATGCTAGGCTGGTTAATATTTGATTTAAACAATACCTGAGGTCTATACGTCACAGGATACAGTATACATGCAATGTTAACAATCATGATATGCGAGGTTCTATAAAATTAAGTGGCATTTGGAATAGGTTTGATAGCTTCTTTGATTCAGGGATCGGCAAATGATGTAATTATTATTATCACTTGATTAACTGATATTAAATTTTGTAATAGGTACACTAATAATTTATAATTAGTATAAACTGTATGTAGATATGTTTAGATATTATGTACTATATATTATGCTGTTCATTACATTAGTGATTAGGTATATTCATTTCTGCATATTCCACAATGATTATCAGTACCTACACCTGAAATTAATCTCTACACAAATGATGTACATCATATTGCTGGAAGCTCGCTTGTTCTAAGTTGTCAATTGATACTACTGTCTGGGAACGTTGATATCAACACTGTAGCAGTTTTCAAAATCAAGAATAATTTTCATGATGCTGTTCTGATTAGTGATATGAGTGCTCCTGAAATCATAAATGAAACAAAATTTATTTACACTGCCTTTTTTAACTTTTCAGCTCTTAAACTATCAGCAGCAGGAGAATATACATGTACAGGTATCATTGATGATGCTGTGAATTCATCATTTGTTCTACAGAGCAATGAAACAGTACATTATGAAAATATAATAATTAAAATTAAGTAAATTAATAATTTTATATTTAATATAATTTTTATCTGTTACACTGTAAATGAGCAAATAATCAGGTTTCCTTCCTTTGATAGTTAGCTATTGCAATATTTGGTAAAATGATAAAGAACTGATGAGGAAACCATGATTATGTATGTATTATGTTAACAATTATTTACTTCTCATTGCTTAGTTCGCACACCTGATATCATTCTCGATACCACTGGTACTCTCTATAATGCTGGAACTCTCTTGAACTTGAATTGTAAAATAATACAAAGAAGAGAGAATATTGATGTAAATACAATGGCCAATATTAAATTGTATAAAAAGGACGTCTTACAAGAAACAAGAATGATTCCAGGAATTACAGAGGGAGCGAATGTTACTTACCATGCTGACTTTCATTTCAGCAATATCAACTTATCTGATTCTCAAATATATAAATGTGAAGGTATTGTTGATGATGATATTAATTCATCATTTATCATTCCAAGTGATGTTGTTGAGGACTCTATAACAGTAAATGTGAAAAGTGAGTGTCACAGTACAGAGTCATTTATATTGCATAAATTTAAAATGTACACCTTTCCTTTGGGAATTATGTGGAGAGAGGCAGCATACGTATTAATTTTGTTATTTGGTGCGCTGCAGACCTCTCAACAAGTCTTTGTAAACACAGTCAAAAAGAAGAAGCTTACACTAAAAAGACTATTTCTACATACGGTAGGCATAGAATTCAGTGGCAGATTTTGAAAGTGTGCACAGCTGCTCTCATCCAATAATATCGAATATTCACTGAAATATTGTACTATAACGTTCATACACTCCTGTTTTACCCTGCAATTTTTAACAATTTTTTTGCTGCAACTGTTATTTGAAAACTAATAAATGAAATACTTAAAGTCAAGCATGTTATAGTACTATACATGGGTAATGAAATGAACTAAATATGGAACTTCTAGTACAAATAATAACCTTTCTAAATTTCAAAATCTGCTCGAATGGTACCTAGATCGGCTGTACTTGTAATTTTCACAGCAATAGCGTAAATGGTGATTTAGACGATTTATATACATAATAGCAGAATGATTGGGTCATGAGATAAACCACGACGTAAACTTACACTAGCCATTTTCAATAACATTTCAAAATAATTTTCTAATTATGTGTTAATACATGTAATATTGCCCCAACTTGCCCAAGTAGCATATTTCACCGGCAAACGCCCATTTCCAATCCTTTTAATTTATATATATACATATATATATATATATAATTATATATATATATATATATATATTATATATATATATATATATATAATATATATACGATATATAAATACTACATTTACTTTAAATCCAATCATATCTTTTTATTCTCTTCATATAGTGCCTCTTGGTTCACCTATAAACTGTACAAATACAACTTTCCTACCACGTACTGTTACCTTGGTCTGGACTGAACCAGAAGGAGCTTTTAAAAATGAAGAAATACCAGGTTACTATCTGCAATGTCGGATTGATGGTTCTGAGTCCCAAATACCAGATGTGAATGACACACAAGACATTCCAGATACAAATTATACCATTCCAGTATTGTTACCATTCACATCATATAGATGTTTATTGGCTGCCATTAATCAATTTGAGCAAGGACCTCCTACTATGTGTGTATTTACAATAGCACAAGACAGTAAGTACAAAAGTGATATGATATTTATAATGTAAAGGCATTGCCCTTGTTTACGTTTCTTCCTACTTACCTACATTAAACTTTTATTTAGAGGTAGTACATTAAGCCACCTTATTTGTCCAAGTCTGATATCTGATGGGGTGGTGCAGTTAGTAATTGAAGAGAATTCTTTACCTTTGAAACCATTAAAATCTAACAGATGTACCAATGTAGTCAGTACGTAGATAACAGAATTATTTTAAAGTAATTTTGTAGAAAGGTTTATGCATAGAATACATGATAAGAAGAAAAGTAGAATAGTACTATTATAGACACTGCATGTAACAACTTTTAGTACATGTATTTAATATTCAATTGTCATTATCCGTTCATATAATTATAATAGAACCTGAAAATGCTCCAGAAATCTTCTCCTCAACTCCATCAACAGTTAATATTACATTTACCTGGTTATCTCCTTCAATTCCAAATGGCATCATCATACAATACAATCTAACTCTTAATAATATCAATACTGGTACTGCTATGACACATGTTATTAATAGTACACATGATAACTACACTGTTGGAGATTTTAAACCTTATCAAAGATATAGTGGATCTTTATCTGCTGGTACAGTGGCTGGATATGGACCTCCTGCATAATTATGTGTCTGGAAGAACTGAGCCTGATAGTGAGTGGAAGAAATGATATTAATGATACTTACAATTCTTATTACAGTACCTGGAGCAGTATCAACAATTAATGTAAATGTAATGAATATATGTACTATACAAATCACATGGTCACCTGTAGCACAAGAAGAAACTAATGGTAATATTACACATTATATTGTGTCTGTTAGTTTATATGAAGGAAGAGAATTAGACATCAGTGTATCCAGTGACTTACAAGTGATAGTTAATGGTTGAGTGAGTCCTATGCTCTTCATTACGTTTCTCTTGTAATAAACTACAATTATTTTTAAAGCTGGAGATATTCCTTATGAAGTAACTGTAAAAGCAGTCAATGATATTGGACAAGAAGGACAATCTAACACAAAAGTGTTTTTCACAAGAGAAAACGGTAAATATAATTCTGTTCACAGTTTCAATGATTAATATAAATTTTGCAATTACAAAACATTTCAGTTCCTCCTGCTCCAACTAACACCAGTGTCTTAAGACTGAATGGTACTCATATGAATAGCAGTTGGTCTCTTATACCAATCACTAAAGTGAGGGGATTCATTCAATCATATTTCATACTTTATCGACAAATTGACAACAGGAAGAGAAAAACATTAAGCGTATCTTTAACAGCTACTGATAGTAATGTAGTTATAGGTGGACTAGATCCAGGTAAATCTTATAGTGTGCTTATATCAGCAAGCAGTAATGCTGGCCAAGGAGCATTTACTAGTGAAGTAGTTGTTGAAGGCAAGCTGCGGTTACATGACTTTCAATAAAATTTTTCTATTTATAGAATCAATGAGTTCTTTGTTTCAATTAAGAGCCGAACCTTTCACATCATGTGAAGAATGGACAGTAAGTAAAAAGTATTATTCTTCATAATTATTATTAAATTATAATGTTTCTACAGATATCAACAGAGAATTCTATTAAGTCATTCATTCGTTCAGCAGTGGTTGATACTATACAAGATTATTGTAATTGTGGATTTCTGGACAGCTTTATTACTAATGAAACACTATTTTGTGATATACAAAATCCTATACAAGCTGTTTATAGAGGTGAAGTATTTAATTTTGGTTCTATTTCCTCTACTCAGATAGTATCATGGATTGAAAATTGTGTATTAAATGGAGTTAGTGTAACAAGTGGACTTGTTCTAGTGACATTTGATCCAACCTGCCCTGTTCCTTTGAACAGTATTAATAATGGAATCTGTGAACCACCAGGAACTATGTCCACATCAGCACCAACAATAGTGACAACACAATCCACTTCTTCAGTGGGAGTGATAGCAGGAAGTGCATTAGCTGTGGCATTTATCATGTTGATATGTATTGTACTAATTATAATAGTAATGCTGTACTTTCGTCTTAAGTCAAAGAAAGGAAGGTATGACATGATTCTGTATAGGTTATGCTGTTACATTTATGGCAGAATATAATTCAAAATGTAAAATGTGCACATTATGTACTGCAGGAATTGAATGGTGGTGATACATCTAACCAACCTATAGCTAATGTCAATTGATACAGGCAGTAGCTATATAATATACTTCTTTTGTAGTTGTTTGTATGTGATTCCTTGAAACTAGTAGTTTCAAGTTTCGTTGATAAACAATATTTGTAGAAACAATATTTTTAGTTTTACTCAACAGTGTGAATTTTGTTTTGTTTTGCATGAATCATTGCTTTGATGTATCAGTTTGATTACAAATATATTTATATATGTTGTAGGTTGATAACTTTTACCGGGGTTGAAATTACAGTGGTTGTAATGCCAAGGATTGCTGAGCAGAACATAAAAGAGTTTTGTTAAAGAAGTGTAATTGATTGTACTTTGTGATGGTTTCATTGTGGTTGTGATAAAATATTGTCCATTCATCCACTAGTCTATTCAACCATTAATCCATTAGCCATTAGTCCATTGAACAAGTTGTCCAATATATTAGAAGCTGTTGTTTTTTATATGTATGTTATATGACTTGTGTTCACAAAGATCAAATTGAATCAAAGGTGAGACTTATTCTAATACAGGATTGGGATGAATCTGTTGTAATGTTTTTAGTTAATTCTTGTATTGAATGGTTTTTATTCAGTAGGGTTCCTACCTTACCTCACTCACTGGATGAAAATACAGTTCAGCACCAAGTTGATTATGTTGTGATAACATCCATTAGCACGTCTATTAGTACATCTATTAGTACATATATTGACACAAATCTATTATATGTGAAGCTTTTAGTTATGGGATTATAGAGACTGATGTTAAAGATATTTTACAAATATTTGATATATGGGTTGAGTTTAAGGGAAGAGACCAGAATAAATCATTCATATAGGTCAAGGAAGAGAACTACACGAATGTAATGTACTAGTTACTTCATGTACATATGCTTCAGCCAAACTTCTTTAACTACAGAGTGTTAATCATCATGTTGATGTATTAGGCTTTGAGGAAGAAGAGATTTTTGAAGTATTAAGTTTTGAAAAAAGTTAGTTTATCATGTATCAGAAAAGAGCAAACTGAATAGAATGGTAAACAATCAATAAAAGAATGGGAAATTAGGGAAGATGTCTTGTCATTATGTTATATACCTTTTGAATGTTCCATGTTAGTTAGAGTTTATCACCTATGCTAGTGGCTTTATTATTCTTAACACATTGACTAAGTTCTACAAAAAATATGTTCTTTATTCTGTAAAAAGATCAATGAAAAACAAAAAAAAATGATCCATACACAGTTGAATCCCTTGAAGAAATACAAGAAGATCAAAAGATCAAATTTTGTTGTGCTTATGAGAAGCTGAAGACACAAAATGCCAGTTTCAAAAGAAATGAAATGCTTAAGTTTTCGTATTCATATGGGTGTGAACATTTTGGATGAATGAACAGTTACAAGATCGTAGCATTTTTGACTGAACTTAAAGATGACAGCTATCAAGATTAATTCAGTAAAGTGGTAGACTTAGAGTGTATCAGGGAACCACTGTTTGGTTTTAAATCTCATCAGTGCTTATTACCAAGTTGAAAAGTCTATTTTTATATAAAACATTGATGTCATTCATTATCTATTTATATTCTAACCCTTTTCTACAAGTAATGATTTGTTTGATGACAACATCAATTAAAGAGATTGTCCCACTTCATCATGAAATAAACCAATGTTGTCACAGTTTGTTGTTAGAGCTATGACAGTTTCCTTATTGGAAAGAATGTAAAATAGTTCATTAATAATTTCTTCTCTCTCTAGTGCTGTATCCAATTGTAGATCAAAAGCGGAGCATTCAATTGTATATTGCTTATCAAATACTTGACTTCTAGTCTGAGAAGAAACAACACACTACAAGAACATAATGTAGACATTGAATTATCAGAAATATTAATTTTAAGGAATTATTGAATTTTGAAGCCACTGCATGGTAATCAGACAGTGAAATTTTACAGAGGGGGCATCTCAAAAAAGAAATGTGGTCTAAATCCAGTAGTAGAGGCTTAGCAATAAATAATTACATTAACTAATTAGTATCAATTTGAAATGAAATGTATTAATGAGAACTAACTTTTCTGTTTCAGCATGAATCTCTACATCGACTAGCTATAAGAGTAAGAAAAGGAAGTTTTGTGAATAGTAATTAGTAGTAGGCACAAAAAGGTCATCACCTGAACACAATATGGATTATAATTCTATTTTTGTGGTGTTTTGACTGACAGACAGCCAACCACTCTATAGCTGCTTGCAAATGTGATAGAAGGAATATTTTCCTCCATAGACTTTGATATTTCAGTTAGTTATAGTCACTGCAGTAGACTTGTAATTTAGTTACAGTTTAATTAAAGTCACAATGCTTTACTAAAAGTGATATTAGTTGTAGTTATAGTCAACTAAAACAACACTAATATAATACATACATATACACGTGAGATGTAGATGTCTAGGAAATGCTGATGCACGTGTGATATATATATATACTTGGTTTATAGTCTAATAACAGACAAATGGATCGATGTTGGGAGAATGAATGAACAAAAGCGTTCACTCGCACTCTTGGGTTAATGCTATGTTCGCTGTAATTGGAGAGCAAGGTTGAGGCGAGTGTTGGGTTTCTCCAGTGGTTCGAGAAGTTGCAAATTGGGCGTATACGTTATTTTTTCGCTGCCATACTCCGAGAATTCTGTGCGCACGTGATTCGTTACGCATTTTCATACAACAGAAGAGTGTGGCTCGTCAAAACAATCATCTAGCTAGCTGACAACTAGGAAGAGAGCTGATTTGGTATGTTACTACATATAAATATAAAATATAATTATATATAATTATATATATTTTTATTTTAGAAAGTTATTATTAAAAATTATAAAAAAAAAAGGGCCAGTTCCAGTCCATGAAATTACAACCAAGAAAGAAAATTGACCGCTTGGAAGGAAATTGATTTAGTATGTTACTATATACATATTTATGCTGCTTACATAACTATGTATTAACTAATTTTGTTATAGGAAGTACACAATATACAAACTACTTATTTTGGTGAACAGAAAGTGTGTTGCAGTCCGTGCAAAAAAAAAAAAAAGAGAAAAAAAGCGTGTGTCATCAAAACAGAAGTGTAAACAGAGAAAAGGGTGTGGTTCATCAAATATAGGACCTCAGTGCTGTGAAGAAAATTGATTTGGCTTATTACTATATACATACTGCTCCTGCTTATCTAACTAGATTGTTATTAGTACTTAACTAATTGTATTGCAGGAAGTGCACAATATACAACTTACATATTTTCTGTAAAGAGAAAGGGTGTGTCTGAGTCTGCGCAACAAAGAAGAAGAGCGTGGCTCGTCAAAACAGAATATCTTGAGGAGAAACTGATTTGGTATGTTGCTATATAAGTTCCTCCATAGTTACTACTACTGTGTTATGCTTAGTATAGTCAAATTCTTGTTTTGTCATTCATACTACAATAATAGACAACAAAAGGATTTATTTGTTTGTTCAGAATACATACATCTAACGCCATAGCTACTTTGTACTAATTAAATTAAAATACATAAAAGAGATATGTACCATTTACAATCAATTATCATGGCTAATATTTCATATTAGTCGCACAAAGAAATCTACAGTATCTTAATTAAAATATTTATTATGCTTCTTTGTACATCTAATAGACAGGATAAGGAAATTCCAATTAAAATTATTGGATTGTAATTACATGTATATCCATAACAACCTACATGACTAATTAAAATACAATTCCCACTATTCCTTACAAACTATACTAACCAATATATTAGATTTTTTAACAATTTTATTTTTGCAGTGGTATACTGTCTTAGATTCACTCTTTGGAACCTGAAACACAATTTCTTTTTTGTCAGTTATACATTGTAATACATCGTAACAAACACTTCTTGAGGTGAGTGAATCAAAATTATTTATGCACCATTAATTGGATTGATGATTGGTATCTGTAAATAGTGTTAGTAAACTCTAATTATTGAGTTTATATTAAAGAACCAGAAACCAGAAGGTAGATGTAAGGTGAGTATAGATTATTGGTACATATCTAAATTAATTAATATTGGTATATCTGTAGAATTTAAGTGGTAATTCAGTCTCCATGAAACCAAATCAGACATTATTTCGCAAACTAAATATGTAAGTACAAATACTGATATCCTGTTGCATGTGGCTTATAGGATTAGGCATATGTTTACCCACCTTCGCATACCTCTGCATACTCTGATTACTCCAATGCCTTACTATCATCATATACTATAACCTTAATGAAGTTCATTGACTACATTGGAGCTACCAAAACGTATAAATATTGAAGAAGTGTCATTAATTATAATATACCAAAACCTCTATTCATTATAATTCCACAGTGAGTTCACACCCTTAATACATGCATAAATGGTTATATGTGCATCATCCTGACAGCAAATCGATATATCGGTTCAAAGGTCAAAATATTAAAATAACTAAAATTACGCATGCGCAGAGTTGAAGCTTGATGTGCATGGCTGCCATGTAAAATGGAGGAAGTTGCTGAAGGAAATCTGACTGAACCTGGTCCCTCAAGGGACGAATCACCACATTTAGTAACTCCAAAGGGAGAGAAAAGCCCTCTGTGGGCTCATTTTGGATTTGAAGTGGACAGATCCGGAAAGAAGGTGAACGAGACGACTGTTTGTTGCAAGCACTGCTGGAAAGATATTGCCTACTCCAGCAATACCACAAATCTGAGGCAGCACTTGAACAAATAGCATCCAGGTACTTTAGCAGGTCAGTCAACGTCTGCATCACCAAAGCAGACCACTACGACTGATTTCTCAGTGAAGCCCACTCCAAAACTTGCCTCAACAAGTAAGCGTGCCCAGACCATATCAAGGTCACTGGGTGAATTCATTGCCAAGGACATGCGTCCAGTTTGGGTTGTCGAAGGTGAGGTTTCCTCAAGTTGATGTCAACTATGGATCCTGCGTACCAAGTACCCTCCAGAAAAACCATGATGAATCTCCTGCAAGATATGTACCTGAAGGTGAAAGGCTGTCTCATGACAGAGATTAGTCAGGCTAGATGGATAGCCTTGACAGGTGACTTCTGGACATCCACTGGTGTTGTTTCATATTTGGGTGTTACTGCACACATCATTAGTCCAGAATGGAAGCTTGTAACCTGTGTACTGCAAATGAGGGAAATGGAGGAATCCCATACAGCAGAACAAGTGGCCGAGAGTCTACAGTCAGTGACCGTTGAATGGGGAATCACTGCAAAGTTGGCTAGCTTCATACATGATAATGGTCGAAATCTCGTGGCAGCACTGAACCGGCTAAAGTAGCCTCACATACCTTGCATTGGGCACACATTCCAGATTGCTGTAAAAGCTGGGCTTCAGGTGGAAGCTACTCAAGATGTTTTAGCTCGGTGCCAAAACATTGTGGGGCACTTTTGACACAGCTACATGGCATGCCTTGGAAGTGAAACAAGCAAGATTGGAGTTGCCACCTCACAAGATGTAAGTACCCGGTGGAATAGTACTGAGCTGATAAACCGCCTTTTGGAACAGCACTCAGCTGTATCAGCTGTACTCATGGAGAGTAAGAAGGGATCTGTGATAATTGTATATGTTATTTCATTATTATTATTAATTTCCTGTAAACCTTACAAGTGTTATGTTATATATAGTTCAGTCATTTTTAATTATAGTTAGTTGTATGGTCAGTTTCTGTTCAGTTAAATTCTGTTCTGTTCTGTAATTCACTTTTACTGTTGCTCAATAATAGTTCTGAGATTGTGTGATACTGTTCGGGTTGCTGTTCAGTTGTTGTTTACAGTGCAACGCGTGTTCGGTCACAACATTGGCGACGAGGATAAAGTCATGGCAGTCCACGGGAAGATTTCTTACTTTAATTCAAACCAAGAGTCATGGTCCTCCTATACAGAACGATTAGGTTACTACTTTACTGCAAATGATGTCCAAGACGATGATAAGAAGAAAGCAATCCTATTAACTGTGTGCGGTCCTGCAACATTTGAACTGCTAAAAAGTTTGCTACAACCGAGCACCACAAATGACAAGACTTACTCAGAAATTATAAAAGTACTCAGTGATCACTTCAGTCCTGCTCCTTCAGTGATAATGCAACGTTACAAGTTCAATACCCGTACGAGGAAAGACAGTGAATCAGTAGCTACTTACGTAGCAGAACTCAAACGTTTGGGTGAACATTGTCAATTCGGAGACAAGTTACACGAAGTGGTTAGGGATCGTCTCGTATGTGGGGTGAATGATATTCGTATTCAAAACCGCTTATTGCAAGAATCATCGAGTTTAACCTATGAAAAGGCATTTGAGATTTCTCAATCGATAGAATTGGCTGCTAAGGATGCTGCAGCTCTTCACAGACAAATTCCTGTACCTGCATTACCAATACAACAGTTAAAGGCACGTCCAAAACGTTTCACTTTCACATGTTATAGATGCGGTGGTAATCACCTTGCAAACTCTTGCAGTTTTCAAAAAGCAGAGTGCAGAGCTTGTGGCAAAATTGGTCACATAGCCAAAGTTTGTAAAAGCAAACAGCCCACCAGACAACCACAAGGTGGAACTCTAAAATCATCAAAGAAGCCTAGTGTATACGCACTGACCTCAAAACCCACCTCTAATTAACCTCTGTACCCTCACCCCCTCCCAAAGGGCTGGATAATAATTATACCCTGTTTACTCTTCCTGGAAAACCCAAATCTTTAATTATTACAGTTAATGTGAATGGAACTGATATTTCAATGGAGTTGGACACGGGAGCATCATTATCAGTTATAAGTGAGCAAACCTTCCAGTCTATTGCAAGTCCAACAGATAAGTTACAACCAACTGATATTACACTTACTACTTACACTGGTCAAAGTCTCAGTATTCTAGGTACTTATGATGTACAAGTGTGCTACCAGTCCCAAGTACACACCCTGCCATTAGTCGTAGTGCAAGGTCAAGGTCCAAGCTTATTTGGTAGAAATTGGCTGGAAAAGATCAAACTAGATTGGAACTCAATTCACACCCTTCAGAACATATCAGTATCACCATTATTGGATAAATATGCACCTTTGTTTGCTGACAAATTGGGATTACTTCGAAGTGCCACTGCTAAGTTATACGTTGACCCTCAAGCTACTCCCAAATATTTCAGAGCTAGACCAGTACCATATCGTCTCAAAGAAAAAGTAGAAATCGAACTTGATCGACTACAAAATTTAGGTATCATTTCTCCTGTTCAACACGCTGAGTGGGCTACTCCAATTGTTCCTATTATGAAAAGAGATGGCAACATACGCCTCTGTGGCGATTATAAAGTTACAGTTAACCAATCCCTCACTCCAGATAGTTACCCACTTCCTCGCTTAGAAGATATTTTTGCTGCATTACAAAATGGTAAATTGTTTACTAAACTGGACCTAAGTCAAGCATACCAGCAGTTACCCTTAGATGAAGATTCAAAGAAATTCACAACAATCAATACACACAAAGGACTATTTCAGTACAACCGTCTACCATTTGGTATTTCCACTGCCCCAAGCATATTTCAAAGACTTATGGAAAACTTGTTGCGTGACCTACCAAATGTATGTGTCTACATAGATGACATCTTAGTCTCAGGCAAGAATGAAGCAGATCATCTACATAACCTAGAACAAGTTTTAGCACGCCTGACATCAGCTGGTATCACCCTAAAGCATTCAAAATGCATTTTTGCCACAACTTCAGTGGAATACCTAGGGCACATAATCGACAGTAATGGACTTCATCCATCACCAACAAAAGTACAAGCTATTCAAGAAGCACCCGCTCCTACAAATGTAACGGAACTAAGAGCATTTTTAGGACTTGTTAACTACTACCACAAATTCCTGCCAAATGTGTCAGATGTTTTGGCTCCTCTTCATTCATTGTTATGTAAAGGTATAAAGTGGACATGGACAGATCCACAACAAACTGCCTTTGATGAAGTTAAACAACTGTTGCAATCATCTTCACTATTAGTACATTACGACAGTGAGAAACCCCTCTTTTTATATTGTGACGCCTCTCCATACGGAGTTGGAGCCGTTTTAACTCACAAAATGCCATACAACACAGAAAAACCAATAACTTTTGCCTCTCGTACCCTCTCACCAGCAGAACGTAATTACTCTCAGTTAGAAAAAGAAGCACTAGCAATCATTTTCGGTGTCAAACGTTTCCACCAATATTTATATGGTACTCATTTTACTCTTTATTCAGATCATAAGCCCTGGAACGTATTTTCAGTGAATCTCATGCAACACCATCTATGGCTTCAGCAAGAATTCAACGCTGGGCCTTAACATTAGCTGCTTACCAGTACACAATCAAATATAAGCCAGGTAAAAATATGTCAACTGCAGATGCCCTCAGCAGACTTCCACTTAAACATTCCTTTTCCGATTCTGAAGTTCCAATGCCTGGCGATCTTATTCACCTCCTAAATCATTTAGAAGAGTCCATTGTTACTGCTGCACAAATAAAAGATTGGACAGACAAAGATCCTCTCTTATCTCGTGTAAGAAAACTAGTAGAAAATGGATGGAATATTACTGAACCTACACCAGACCTCACTCCTTTTCACAACAGGCATACTGAACTTAGTGTTTTAGACGGATGTTTATTGTTAGGTTGTCGAGTCATTATACCCACTGTTGCTCGTAAGACTATTCTAGATCAACTTCACCAAACTCACCCTGGAATTACGAAAATGAAAATGTTAGCCCGTTCATATGTGTGGTGGCCAGGTATTGATTCTGATATTCAAAGAAAAGTACAACATTGTAACACCTGCCAGCTAAACCGTTCTGTTCCATCAAAAGCTCCTCTTCACCTTTGGGAATTCCCACGAAAGCCATGGAGTCGTGTTCACATAGATCACGCAGGCCCATTTTTAGGTAAATTGTTCCTCGTATTGATTGATGCTCATTCAAAATGGCTTGAAGTGCACATTGTTAACTCAACATCATCGGAAGTTACTATTCATAAACTACAGCAAATATTTTCAACTCATGGACTTCCAGAGCAACTAGTTTCTGACAATGGTACTGCATTTACCAGTCACGAATTTCAATCATTTATGAAACAATGTGGTATACAACATATTCGTACCTCACCTTATCATCCCAGCTCAAATGGCCTTGCCGAAAGAGCTGTCCAAACATTTAAGTCAGCACTAAAGAAATTGGAAGGAAATGTTAGCTCTCGTTTGATACAGTTTTTGCATCACCTGCTGAATTACTAATAGGAAGAAAATTACGAACCACATTAGACCTCATTCATCCTGATATGTCTCGTAAAGTATCCAGTAAACAAACTGATTTTAAGTCTACTAAACCACTACGTCAATTCAGTATTGGACAAAAAGTTTTTGCTCGTAATTACAGAGGAACTTCCACTTGGATTCCAGCACAAGTAGTTGAAATAATTGGACCAGTTTCCTACAAAGTACAGATTGCACCAAATTTAATTTTACGCCGACACATTGATCAATTACGTGTTCGTCACAGTGAAGATAATACTACTGATACTCAACAAGATGTTGATAATATTGATAATTGGAACTTTCCAACTGCTACTAATAGTCACACTGTTAATACTTCAACATGCACTACTCAAATCAACCCTACACCTAATCCTGTAATTACAGTACGTCGTTCTACTAGACCACGTAGACCTGTGGATAAATATGGACCCTTTGTCTCTAATATTACTTAGCTAGGTGAGGGAGAGTGTGATAATTGTATATGTTATTTCATTATTATTATTAATTTCCTGTAAACCTTACAAGTGTTATGTTATATATAGTTCAGTCATTTTTAATTATAGTTAGTTGTATGGTCAGTTTCTGTTCAGTTAAATTCTGTTCTGTTCTGTAATTCACTTTTACTGTTGATCAATAATAGTTCTGAGATTGTGTGATACTGTTCGGGTTGCTGTTCAGTTGTTGTTTACAGTGCAACGCGTGTTCGGTCACAACAGGATCACACCGTGAACTTGTCTTGACTGCAAGCAAGATCCCAAACCTCGAGCATATTGCATCTGTTTTGGTGCCAATTATTGAAGCCACTGTTATGGTTTCAGGGGAAAAGAATGTGACCATATCATTAGTACAGCCCATTCTAGTAGCACTGGAAAAGAAGCACCTCTTGCCGAAAGATACTGATCCTGATCTTGTCCAGGAGATGAAAACAGCTATCCGAGGCAAACTAGAGAAGCACTTCAGCAGTGAAGAGAGGGAGTTGCTGCTTCTTGGTTCGGTACTGGATCCTCGGTTCAAGTCCCTTAAATTTTTGTCATCAACCAGGAGGAGTGGAGTATACCAGGATCTGATCACTGCTGCTGCTCGACTACAGGCTGCTGAGGAAGAAGACATCCCAGAGTATTCTCCTGCCACCAAAAAGGGGAAACAAGAGACAAGGTGATCCCGACTATTGTGACTCTGACAGTAGCAACAGTTACTCCCCCTCACTTGACACTGTGACATTGGTTGAAAAAGAAATCAGTCAGTATCGTTTAGATGATGAAGCAGACAAGGGCATTGATTCCCTAGACTGGAAGACAATCAGCATCAATATAAAATACTTTCTTCACTGGCTTGCAAGGTTTTGTGTTTGCCAGCAACCCCTGTGCCTTCAGAAAGACTTTTTAGTTCAGCTGGAAACATCGTTAACAAGAAGCGATCATGCCTGAAACCAGAAAATGTGGACTACCTGTGTTTTCTGTCTCAAAATCTCTGACACTCACATTTGCTACTACTGTTTCCTGTTTGTTATGTTGTGTTATTCCATTTTACCAATAATTGTAGCTATTAATAATTATCATTGAGGTGGGAGTGGCTTCCTATCTTAATTACCCTTTATTACTTCCTATGATTAATCGATTAATCAATGGTTTTACCATGCTGATAATTGATATTGAGGCAATTCCCAGCACTAATGATTAGTTATTTGAACAATTATATTGTTGTTCATAGAGCATCCCTCTTTGTTACGAATTCCATGTATGTTTATATAATTTTTATGTTTTTGTCACTTATATGAGTATGCGTTGTATTTATAGTTAGGAAAATTGCGTCATTCCAGGGGGCTTCTGCCAACTATATAATAGAATGCCAACTAATGGGATGCCAACTAATAGAATGCCAACTAATGATGCCAACTAATGGAATGCCAACTAATAGAATGCCAACTAATAGAATGCCAACTAATGGAATGCCAACTAATGAATGCCAACTAATAGAATGCCAACTAACGAAATGCCAACTAATGGAATGCCAACTAATGGAATGCTAACTAATAGAATGCCAACTAATAAAATGCCAACTAATGGATGCTAACTAATAGAATGCCAATTAATGGAATGCCAACTAATAGAATGCCAACTAACGGAATGCCAACTAATGGAATGCTAACTAATAGAATGCCAACTAATGGAATGCCAACTAATGGAATGCCAACTAATAGAATGCCAACTAATAGAATGCCAACTAATGGATGCTAACTAATGGATGCCAACTAATGGAATGCCAACTTATTGAATGCCATCTAATAGAATGCGCTCTTCTGCTCTAGCTCCACAGACCAGAAGGAAGAAAACTTTTTGTAGCTTTATGTAGAGATGGGAACTAATAGCTGTCATATGACAATATATTTCTAAAGGTCTACATGAACCTCTAAAAAGTATAATTGGATCAGTAATCAGTAGATTTAGTATATACTGATAATTATTGAGGAAACGCATATTTTTATTGAAATAGTCATATGTAATATCACATTCGGTTATCGGTACATCACTAAATTCAAAATCCACTATCCTTGTTTCATGTTGTAATTCAATCTCCATCAAGCCAAATGAGAGGTTATCAGTTTACAGTAAAAACCCCTCCTAACAGACACCCCTGACTTGTTGACATCCACTATATAACGGACAGCTGCCACAGTCCCAATTGGTTAGTCATTGAACTCACATACAGACACTCTGCTATTCCGTGCAACAGATGCCAGTCACACCCCCTTTATACAACAATACTAACAAATAACTTCTATAATACAGACAATTTTTTTTGGAAAGTTATAAAGTAACCATGCAACAGTAATATAAATATATATATATATTCCATGTTTTTACACTTGTGAAGCAAGAGCTCATGACCGAATAACTCTCTCTTGTTTAGAATGGCCACAACAAAGCTGTCTTCATTTATTATTGTGTTCCCTCTTCAAACATAGCATGTCACCACAAGTTGCTTCCCATACTACTTTGTAAACTAGGTATTCTCTTATATACGAATTCACATCCAGCATCTCAGTTTATTGAGGTCCGTCTGTAGGTCAACTAGCCATAACAACAGTACGTGAGTGTGAACTGCACTTGCGCATGACAAGTGTTAACCCTGAGATAATGAATCCTTCCCCAATGGTGTCCTCTTTAGAGTGGTTTTGCCATATACACAAACTAAAGATAATAGTAAATACTTGTATCCCTTGCTAGTTGGTTGCTAAGATTAGAAAGCAGCTTATGGCTTACATGGAAACTGGAACTAATAGCTGCTTTGTTTGAAATATATTCCTATAGTTTTACAAGATCCTTTAAAAGTAGGGAGAGTAGATAATGAAAATAATAAGCCGTTGTGCTTCTGGCATGAAAAAGTCAGCCATGATTAGTTAATGTTGGACACCACAATGGGTAATTTTTACACAGTTATATACATGTTTGTTTTTTCATCAAGAAACACAATATTCTGTACTACCAATATAGCTACTTCTACTTGATATCTTTTATGTTTACCTGTTATAGCTGGACTATAATATATGCCAATAGCAAATAAATTACATCACAATTTATTTTACTATTATAGATATTACAATGATAATATGTAGAACCTTTGGTCTCTAGGTTCTTTTATTAATATTATAATAATTGCCAAGTAATATATATACCAATGAATCAACTACATGTATCACTATATTTGTTTTATTGATATAATTACACTGATCTAACACCTGTAAGCTTGTTGTAATGTTTTTGGCTTTGACATGATCTTTGTCATACATATATCATATAATTTTCATACAGATATTCATAATGATTGATCTTATACAATGGAGAATTTCTATTGGAATTTGGTGTGGTGGTATGAAATCTTTAAAGATGAAATGCAGACTTGTTGATAACATGCAAAATCATCCAAGTGTGAAACATTATCATTGGGAGAGTGAAAATTTTGGAGTATGTATTAGAACATTACTCATTCATACTAGTGTGTGTTTGTATGCACTAACTGTGTGTATATTTCTACTTCTGATACTCTCTGGTGACGTTGAATCAAATCCTGGACCTGTGGGTTAGTTATCAGTATGTCTAATTTTGTGTTAAACACACGTATATATAATAAAATATGATCTCTTTCATGCAGTATATATAATCACTTACTATTTCTATATTCATTAACAGAGATTACTCCTGGTAAAGCAGTACTTCTGCTCAGTGATTGTGGATTTAAATTTAAGAGCAATTGGTATCGGTTAACAAGTATCTTAAATGTTCCACTAGAGCTAAAGGGAAAGATAAGAGCTATAATAAAGGAAGATGAAGCATATGATTATGCAATAGAAATAGCATTGGACTGGTGGATTAAGAACACATCAGAAGCATCATGGAAAGAATTAATATCATCAGTAGACAGGTGTGGAGACAAAAATACTGCACATGCAATGAGAAAAACACTAAGTGAAGAAGGTAAGCATCAGACATGGGGCAAGTACTCTTGTACTTGTACTTGTGTATACTCTTAAGTAAAAATTGTAAAAGGATTTTTACTTATTTTTATTTATTTTCAGCTATGCTAGCAATATGCTTAATTATAAAAGTGCATAGTACATGTAACACTATGATGAATAATTATTCGTTTACTACCACATTAAACAAACTTATACTGAATATGCATCTTTATAGTATGTACATATACTTGACTAATCTAAAATACTTTAAGTACATATGAAACTCATATATACTTGCACTTTTATGTTAGTAGTTTGTCATTTATTGAGTATACATACAGAGTAAGTACCGACATTGTGTACTTGAGCCATGTCTGGTAAGTATTTATGTCATATCATGATGACTACATATAAAATAGCATGTTTGCTTATCATAAAACATTTTTATTATGCTTGTGATTCTTTAAATTTTATATGGTTGAAGTGAGGAACATACTTAATGTTAACCAAATGTAATGCATATAATTATATAGGTGTAACTGAAAGGAAGAGAAGAGTTGAAATGGAAACACAAGAAGTAAATCCTTCCATCATGCATGAAGAATATTCCAATTACCCTCCAAACAAAAAAGGTATAACTTTATTGTCTCACTCAAAAAAAGCACAAAGTGAAAAATAAAATTTATTGCCTGTGTGTGGAGTCTTGACTGTTATATCAGATTTAGGATATACGTGTGCTATTGTGGTACAACTAACACATGCATGGCTTAAAACTTTGACTGGAATTATATTTTTGACAGATTAGAACAAGCGCTGCATGTAAATAGAATTTGGAAGAATTATACTCAGATAAAGTCATCTTATATCGTCTTAGTTTGCACTTCTTTAAGTGAGACAGTCACGACTGCAACCATAAGACACAAGAAGCCAAAGATTTAATTGTGGAAAGTCTTATTGGTACTTTGTTCAAACCACCAAATCACCAAATTTAATTCTCTACCTAATCTTATAGCCATCATTATAGTGTCACTATGAATAATTATATTAATTAATGTTGCACTGATAAGAGAATCACCAATAAACTGATAATTGTTGTGATAAAAATTATATGTACCAATGTATACCAATGTGATATTACATACCTACCTTCTGGTTTCTGATTCATTCTCAATAATCATGAGTATCATAAAATTGTTTAATGATGTTATAACCACAAGAAATGACATTATTAGTGCAATATCAGGATCTTACGAGCCTCACAAAGCAGTTCGAAGGAGCATCAAAATCCAGTATGTTTTGCAAACTATCTGTTGTCGAATCACACCTTTGCAAATTGCCTTATATGGAAAACCTCTGTAAACTGGATAAGGGATTTATGTAAGCATGATAAGTGTTTATTACAATTAAATTAGTATTGAAATTGATATTAAAATTATTATAAATACTGTCAGTGTGTTGATTCTACAGGGTATACAAATGGACTACTAATAGACAAGAGCAAAATCAATATCTCTAATGAAATAAGTGCACGACGTTTTTTTTCTTACTGGGAGCAGGATTTCAAACCACCTTGTATTCAAGCTTTCTTTTCGAGTTTCTTCTTGGATTGTAGAATTGCGTTTCATGCTTCCAGTTAGTTTGAAGTGTCCATTATGAAATGATCCATCCCAGAAATCTGTGCATTGCTTCTTTTGATCACTATTTCGTCTCTACTAAACAACGAATCTGGTTAGGACTGTTGCTTTACTGTTTTTCTGCACGAGTTCGTTCAACATTGTTTTATTGACTAGATTCTAATTATTGCATGCAGATCCACTTCGAAATACTTATCTTAAACCCATCCTTTTGACCATATTTGGAGTTTTGCTGAAACTGTGATTCGACAACAGATGGTTAGTACAGCTCCTTGTTACATATTCCAGAAATGACCAATACTGAAAATGAAGGTTATCATTCTCACTGCCCTCAATAGGCATAAACACTACATATGTACTATCATTGCTGTACTGGTTAATGTAGGGGAGGTAGAGCTGTTTAAAAAGCTGTGGAGCACCTGTGCTGGTACCCTAAGAAGGTAACACATTAGCCTACTAGACCTCTGAGCTAACTAATCGCATTGGACTAACCTCGTACAAAGAGTGCTTACTTAACCACAAATAGTGCTCTAGCCTCAGGGGTCATCAAATATTCAGACTTGGGTGAACATGTTACTGGGTACGACTTCCCAGCTAATGCTAATCGTGTCACTCAAACTCAGTGATGTCTGAGAAAAGAATGCAAAATAAAACTGGTTGCAACGCTCTGTAAACTCCGGCTTTAATGAAATTTTAATACTGGTATGTAGTAAATCAGTGTCTGTATAATTGCTTGTTGATTTTGTTTCATTCTATATCATATATTATTAACCCTCACTCTCGTAGGTGAAGCAGAGGGTTACTGTAACTGTTCCGTCTGTAGGCAAACTTCCAGCAAACCTGCAAACATTGGCACTTTTAAAATACTACCAGCAGATATCAAATCATACAAGGATCAAAAGTAACAATAGTCTTTTGCTAAAAGTTAAACCATTCTGTTATAAAGTTATGCCGACTTTTGTCGATCATCAGAAGATGTCTGGTAACAAAGAGTCACTGAAACACAGCTCGTCTTGCTTGAAGCCTATCGCTGTCGAATCACAGCTTGAAATAAAGTACAATTGAAGTATTGGCTGCTACAACTTCGAGCTGACTGTAAGCTTTTTGCAATGACTATATAGCAATTTTAGCTTCACTCATTCATTTCACCATGGTATTGAAGCCACAAAACTGTTTTCTAATTTCTTCAAGGCTACATTTTAACACTGCTCTTCTAATCTTAGCTAAGGATGGGCGATGCTGAGAATTCTCACGCAATACTAGTAATGAGTATGCAAGAGCAAGTATTGGTCAGTATTGATTACTTTTGTACTTTTTTAAATAGAGAAGATTGAAAAAAATAAAAAGAACATTACATTATTAACAAAATTAATTTCAATGACAAATAAAGTACATGTAGCACAAATAGCTTTACTGGGACTGGAAGAATCAAGAGTCCAGTATTTCCAAAACAGGACTTCTGTATCTAGCACTTTTCCTTCAAGTCGAAGGTGCTGAGCTTTCATTAGACTGTATAGGGCGTAACTACGTTGAAGCAGAGGACTCCTCGCTTTTCGCTAGGCACTCCCTCTTCAAATTATTTCACCACACTTCCTAATTAATTAAAGTGGGCATGGGTGGTGAACATTACTCGTGCATTTATAATTACAGCGCAGAGCTATAGTGCTGCTATCACTAGTTTCTTTCCCAGTAAAGAAAGAAGAGCAAATGTTTAACAAAGTTATTGTTCTTAATAAGTAATAAGTAAAATAAACAGATTTTTATTTTTGAAAATGATTATAATTATATATACGTATTTGTGTCATAGTAATGACGCACATCAAAGACACTGTGCGGGATGTAAATTCACTAGAAATGCCTACACCCACAAGCATTTTATAATCCACCCACAAGTGTGATACAACTCACTCGCAAGTGTGATAGAAGTCGCCCACAAACGTGCTACAATTTTTTCAATCAAAAAACATTCATTTCTTGAAATCAATGAAATTTTACAATGAACACAAGTAGCAATGTTTTAGAAACATACATACACACAATAACCAAAATCATACCAGCATTGAAGCTAAATCACTTGATACAAACAATCAACAACCGTGTAAGTAACCAAAAATCAATAAAACAGCAAAGGATGAGAGGAACAAAACATCATCCGGGCATGCTTCGTCAGGTTGGTGGGCTTACAAATCGTTGAGTCGCTGGTAGGTCATCATCGACTTCTTCTGTTTCACACAGTTTTTCAAACGTGCCATCATTTTTATCAACTTTTGTAGTGTTCTTTCGTCTTTTCACTCTCTTGGGAGATAAATTTCGCCGTTTGAGAACAGGGCTAGACATTCGCAGCTGCCTGAAACCACAGGATTAGTGAAACACGAGTTTGTGGTTTGACTGGTTTCTTCAATGACGTCACTTCGTTTCAATGGAAATCTTTGATGTGCATCATTACAATGACACAAATTACTTATAACACGCCTAGTTGGGCAGTATCTGATTTACAGTCACCTCCCCCTCGAGCCCTCGGGATCGGTGACTGTAAATCAGATACAGGGGTGTTATAACTATTATATATTTATATATATATATATAATTATAATTATATATATATAAAATTATATATATAAATTTTCAAAAACTTGTGTAATCACTTTCTTAGATGAACATGAGATACCTGGAATTACTGATCCTACTGACATTGATTTAACTATATATATCTGATGCACTACATACAGTGATCTGGAAATACAATCCTGCCAGCTGACAGGTGTTTCCTGTTCTTGTGTATCTCAGGTGGTGCTGGAATGCAACATCAAACGAGAAACTTGGGTACATTAACAAAGTTCCAAATTAGGATCGACATGTAACATTTGATGGAGGTGTGGGCTAACCCTTCCTGGTATATGGGGGCAACATATAAGTATAACGTGCCCTGTGTAATATGGGACAATGCATGGTGAAGATTCATAGCTCGGCAGAAAGCCAAACGTGTATGTCTAGTTAAAGGAGCTAACAAATTCCTAAACAAGTGGTGAACTGTGATTCCCAGACTCTGAATGTCCAATCTGGTACTCTGTTGTAGAGAAGATGCAGGATGTTCTGTGGGATGACATAGGGTTGGTAAGGTAAATAGGGGGGAACTAAAGGTAATTTAATTATTTTATTTCTCCAAATTTCTGGAAATAAAATCTGCTGCTATGTTTTTTTCACCTGGAAGGTGAATTGCAGTGAACCAAAAATTGAATCTGACTCCCAGAAACAGTAATGTGTGCCAGTGGGGCATCATTCCTTTAATAGTTGAGAGGCACACTATTTCATATTGCTTTGGTGCATAGCATGTTAATGCATGCATATAAAGACCCAAAAAATTTCCCATGTAGTATGTTTTTAGCAGGTGGGAAGCTGTTGGCATAATGTATGATGTAGCCATGAATGATTATATAGCTGTAAAACCAATTTAGAGATCGGAGTTCAGAACTAGAATACAATATTTTAGATATATTAACAACTACCTTGATTTCTTTGGATAATTATCATGCAATTCCAATAACAGCATTAACATTGGAAATTATAAAACATTCTAAAAAATTATTATTATTACATTAAGACATACTAGGGATATAAAAAAAAGTGTTTACTATCATAATGTATCATGGAGGCCTGCAATAACTGATGGAACTGTTTTCCACACACAAAAACACAGTGTGTTGTGTAAAGTGCCACAACCCCAGGAGCCCAATGCATCACTAGTCAAAATAAACAAGGGGACATTGTATGCTCTTGGCCACAGCATTGACACCCCATTACAGTCTACGAGGTATGTATGCGACCAAATCAAATTGGATTGAAAGGTAGAAATCAGGTGCACCTAATGATCCGAATGTTTAGCCGTCTCCATAGTTTGTTTAAGGCATCTCAGAAAAGTGCGACCTTGGCAGACAACCTTGCTGGTGTGTGCTAACTAACTAGGGATTGCAGCTCCCGCTTCCTGTATGCTCTCTATCATGCAAGCCACTGGCTGACTAATAGCTTCATGTTCACCAATATTTAAACGAATCTGCATAGCATTTGAATTGAGCTCAATTCCTAAGAATACCAGACATGTGGCAAGGTCTTTCCACCTATTCTAAAGCAAGAGGCACTTCTATTCTTCACACACTTGTGTCTCCTACCACAACTCTTCTTTCCTGGGGGGCCTATACATATGAAATCATCTAGTTATTGATAAATGAATTGTATGCCTTTGTGACATAAACAACATTGTAAGGCATCTGCAATACTATTGAAATGTTTTTGGGCAGATCTGAAGTAAAAACATAAGAGAACAGTCTATGAGGATTCTCCCTGATCACTGCATCCCAAGCAGATGTCGATCATTTGGATGATCTGGAATGCATTCTTCATGTCAATTTTTGACAATTAGGATCCCTGACCTGGCTGAAGGACAGCGTCCACAATCTGATCAACTTACACATGTGCTAAGGAAGTGGAAATCCTATATAAGCAAAACCAATTCGAAAACCAACTGAGAGTCTGTCTATGATGTAGCGTGCAAAAGTCTGATCAGGGTGATTTTTAAGGGCAGTCCTCCATCAATTTAGCTTATTGTGCAAGGGGATACAATTGAACTAAGGAGTATGGTTTGTTTCTGTGGTCTGCAGGCCTGCACACCCAACCAGGTATATGTATTTGCTCTTCATGACATTGGCATCCCTGTGCTTATCCACTGGGACCTAGTGACAGAAAGAGAAAGACATAAACTGTATGATTTGCCTTTGCACGTGTGCACCTGTCAGTGGTTTCAATGTTCCACTAGGCCTGACCCATGAGTTACCAATGTCATAGTGTATCATTGTAATATTAATTTTAGTTTACTGGATAATAGTCTTTAAATACAGTTTCTAAATGACACTTTGAATAATTGGTAATCTGGGTTTGTAATTATAATATAGTAGATCATGCATCATAACCTTTTAATCAATGTTCTAACTATGGTTCAGTTTGAAGTATGATACCAGATGATCCAGGATGTTATAAGACTTGCTGAGTGGCAGAATGCAGCTACCCACAAAGAGACATGCCAGTAGTTAGGAATATTAATGTTGAGCAAACCTCTCCACAAAGGTGAAAGTTGAGGTGCTATCCAAATAGCATGACCGCAAAAAGACAAGTACCCCTCCTAATAAGAAGTTCGGTGAGCATGACTGCTCTGTTTTAGTATTGCTATATAGGTTGGAAAAAAATTGCACAAAAGAAAATTAATCTGTACACGCCGCCAACATTGAGCAAACTTGTCCAAGACATATGTGTCTATTCAAGAATCTAACGAACCGTGGTCTGGTCTTTGTTTAACAGGGTTAAACATCATCCAATAATGACCGATACCAATTACCAATCCAATTATCATTAGATCAATTATATACTAAAAAATTATTAATACTAAACAAGTTACCCTACCAAAATCTAGTGGGTACATTGAAATTACTACACTACGAAAAAATGATGTATTTTTGTATAATTATGCACACTGTTTGTATAATGGTGAAACGTTAAATCTACTGGAATAATATATACTTTTAGTTACTATATATGCGTTTGATTACATTTTTATTGATCAGCATGTGAGGGAAACAAACTCAAGCATGGTTTTACAAACTGGTTGTAAACCGGGCAATAAATATGACTAGCTTAACCATGAATAGTAGATATAAATATACCATCCTGTGTAGAAAACATGAATTAATTAACCCTTGTATAAATAGTAGCTTTATACCTTAATTGGTTATATTTGCTTTATAATTTGTTCTTTGCATGGAAAGAAAATTGATGTTTAGTGAATGATTTAGCTTTATAATTGAAACTATAACTACATCTATTATAACTAAATTGTTTATATTCACTCTATTATTTATGCTCAATAATCTATTACATGTATACAGTACATCATGATGTTATAATATCTGAATATACAACTAAGAGGAAGAGATGTGATAAAGAAGGAGAATATTTAGAATCAGAGGATGAATCACATTGCAAGACAAGCAAAGGTTATTCTAGTTATTATGTTGACCAACCTATAACAAAATGATTTTGTCAACCATTGATAAATTAATGCTGTAAACATCAGCTGACTGTTGTAGTTTGTTGTATTTCCAAATTACATGATTTACATTAATCCAATGATAATGGATTGTAGCTTATAGCTAAACTTATAGGATTGAACATGACTATAACTTTAGAGGATTTTTATTACCATTTTCATAATTTCCTCGTTATTTTAGAGCTTTAGTGAACTTATTATGTATGATAATTCTGAAATAATAACAGAAAGTTTTGGTCGTAGGCTTTCTTCAACTAGAACAAGTTGTTTTAGCCTATGTTCTTGTAATAACTTGAGTAAAATCTTTATTATAAAAATCACTATTGCTTATAGCATACATAACACAAATCTTAAGTACTAAAATGTAAAGAGCAGAGCCACTTACATAAACAAAGTTACAAAGATGAGGACATACACCATTAAATACAAAGCAAAGGACAAGTATAACAAGTAACAAAGAACTGGACAACAATAAATAAAAAGCAGGACATTATACAGTGGACGGTTGACATTGACTGTGTACATTAGAATAAATAAGTGTAAAAAAAAAAATGTCCATAACTAGAATAGATTACCACAGTTCTGCTATTATTTAAGAATTAATATATTACGATCAATGAAGCTCAAAAATAAATTATGACTAACCTATGTTTGAAAACTCAAAACCTTACACTATTACAGTACATGCACTATATATAATGTGAAAGCTATTATAATTATATTCAGTTATTGATGCTATATACATGATTGTAGCCAATTGTTTTGTGTTTAATTCAATCATCACATTTTGTAGATGACACATCAGTATCATCAATGAATGAATGTGAAGTGAATGACAATCTAGCAGTAACAAAGAAAATATTAAGTACTAATGTTAGAGAGAGATTACAAATACGTGTAGCCCAGATTACTATCCTGAGGGATTGGAAACGTGTTGGACAATTACTAGGATTGGGTTCTGTTGTAGAAGAGATTGAATATAATAATCATGATAGAATGTCAAACTGTGTGTTAGAAATGTTGAATAAATGGTTGAAGATGGATACAAGTTTCTCTACATACGAAGAAGGGCTACTGAAATTATCCACTACACTTGATATGGTAGGAGAAAATGTATTAGCAAACCAACTGAAACAAGAATGTGGTAAGTGGAATAATCTACATAGTGTTTGAAAATACGTGATGATACGTGTTTAATAATGAATACAACATGTTATCTATAATTATACAAAAAATACGTATGTGACAGAATCTTTGCTATGCTTTCTTGTATAGTGTATGTATAAATTATGTGTGACCTGTGCATGTTCTTGTGTATACATTTATATATACAATATAATTATTGTATTACTTATCAAGAGACTTATATGCATGACCCTAGAATTCTGTGATTGATCACTTCAGTCATCTTATAAGAAAACAAATATAACTTTTAACTCTTGAAGGCAAATGTTTGCATCATTTGCGTTTGGTAGTTACTTGTTGGCTACTCCAGATAATAATGTTAATAAATGTGATATCCATGAGTCATAGGCTCAGTTATTAATACAGCCATAACATTTCACTCAATTTAAAACAAGGCAGTTTGATTGAGACACAGCTACAAAAATTATTATCACAAAAATCTGGATGTACAATTTTATTTGAACGTTTATACAGGCAGAGATACCGCTACACAGAAAACTATATAAGCTTGTAAAGTACTTTAATTACAGTCGAGGAGAGATACTACTAGAATTTAATCACGGAACATCTGAAGCATCATTCAGTACAATAGGCTACTAAAATATCACATATTCATTTTACTGTTTGAGAAATTGATTTTCAAATTTTACCAAATGCTTAAGATCAACTGCCTGTTTATCATCAAGACATTAGCATAATTGGTATCTGGGTGATGGGTGATGCAAACATTTGCCTTCAAGAGTTAAAAGTTATATTTGTTTTCTTATAAGATGACTGAAGTGATCAATCACAGAATTCTAGGGTCATGCATATAAGTCTCTTGATAAGTAATACAATAATTATATTGTATATATAAATGTATACATTATATTGCTCCTTTGTGATTAATTATTTAATTCATTGCTCTAAATCTCTATTACTGAACAATTGCTTGTCTGCTATGGAAGTGGCATGCAGATTCACCAGCCACTTTCATAGATTGCAAGTGGATGAGCATTGCTAGAAGATTACAGTAAAGAATTCATATTTATCACAAAGGAGTGAGGCAACATTCTAGGAAGCTATAATCACAGTTCAAATGAGAGATCTCATAATATGTACTAAAAACTTCACACAGGTGTGTCATTAGATGATTTATTATCTGAAGTCACCACTGATACTGACAAGTTTATTCAAGGATTGCATGATCAATATCTTCAAAATCCTGTAGTATACAATGATTTGTTAGATCGACGTATTGGTGGAGACAGGTTTGGACAACTAGGACTCATTAAGGGACATGGAGGATGTCTTTCTGAACCAGAAGGGATGAAGAGATCATGGAATATGTTACGAGGGAAATTAGATAACATTATGAATGTATCAGAGAAAATAGACATACAAGATGTACTGAAGCATAATAATGATAATTGTCCAATCAAAGTAGTAGTTGATGGACCTCCAGGTGTAGGAAAAACTACACTTTGTCATAAACTATGCAACATGTGGGCTAAGAATGAACTGCAGAAATGTTCCTTTGATTTTGTGTTTCTTATTTCTCTCAGAGATACGGAAGTATCATCAGCTGACAACATATCATATCTTGTTTCTTCATTTCATAGTAGTAAAAAGGTTTGTCAAAATATTAGTAAAAACATCATGGAGACAAATGGTGAAGATGTGTTACTAATATTTGATGGATGGGATGAGTTTAAGGGAAGAGACCAAAACAGATCATTCATACTGGATATTATTCAAGGAAGACAACTACACAAATGTAATGTACTAGTTACTTCACGTACATATGCTTCAGCAAAACTTCTTCAACTACACAGTGTTAATCGTCATGTTGAAGTATTAGGTTTTAAGAAACAAGAGATTTTTTCATACATCAGGAGTGAACTAACTAAAAATAATGCTGAACAATTAATAAAGGAATTGAAGATTAGAGAAGATGTCTTGTCATTATGTTATATACCTTTTTTATGTTCCATGTTAGTGAGAGTTTATCAGCTGAGTGGCTTTATTCTTCCTAACACTTTGACTAAGTTTTACAAGAAATATGTTCTTTATGCTGTAAAGAGATCAATGAAAAAACAAGAACTTGATCCAGACACAGTTGAATCACTTGAGGAACTACAAGAAGATCAAAAGAGAGCATTTGATGAACTTTGTTGTTGTGCTTATGAGAAGCTGAAGACACAAAATACCACTTTCAATAGAAATGAAATACTAAAGTTATCACATTCATTGAAGTGTGAACATTTTGGATTAATGAACTGTTACAAGATAGCAGACACCACTAAACATCAGTTTCTTCATCTAACCATTCAGGAGTTCCTGGCAGCATGGTGGATAACTCACCATGATGATCAAAAAATGCTGTTTAGAGAGCATTTCCAGGATACTCACTTTCGCATGACACTGAGATTTGTGGCAGGTCTGACTGAACTCAATGACGACAGCTATCAAGATTATTTCAATAAAGAGGTAGACTTACAGTGTATAAGGGAACCATTGTTTGGTTTTGAATCCCATCAATGCTCTGTGTTTCATCAAAATTCACAATTGTTTTGTGATGACAATAATGATTCGGTCTTGAGTACATATCCCCTTCATGAATCCTATTATGATACAGATACTATACAATTGCTTCATCTAATTTATGAGTCTGAAAACAAAGTATTGTGTCAGACATTTGTTTCATCCATTAAAAACTCCTTTCTCTGTGTGTATAGAGTGTATTCTTCACAATTTGATTTATTGTGTTTGTCTTTTTTCCTGAAGAACTCAAAGTTCACTTGGAAATATCTTCATCATACATATGTTCATGAAATTCTGCAACTTTACAATGAAGATTCAAACATGACTAATTGCATTGTAATGAAAGCAGCATATGATGATATCACATCAGTAATCAGGATACACCAATCATCATTTTGTCAGTACCTGCGAGAAAGTTATATTAATCTCTACTACATTGATCCCATACATCTTGACTCAGTTGTGATCATGTTCACACAGCTGTTTAAACTGCTCCATCTGAACATCCTAAGTGTCCACTTTCACAATTTCTCATTTTTTGAATCAGAAGATCATATTGATAATGAGTTACTACTGGAAATGGAGATGGCATTGTCTACAAATCATACTGTTAAAGAATTTTTTATTAATCTGTCAAATTTGGTATTCAACTCATTAATAAATAGTTTGATTACTGGAGTAGAGAGAAATGATACAATACAGTTCTTTTCACTATCATCAGACTCTACTCGTACTAAGTCATTACAAATTGAAGAGCTGTTGAAAAACAACCAAACCTTACAAGCAGTTAAACTGAATATACCTATTAAAGGAATACTCCCATCTCTATGTATCATACCAGTTAATGAATCTCTTACAGCACTAAATATCAGTAATGATACAGTACATGATATCATAACATATCCTGTAAAGAAAACAGAAAGTTGGTCAACTGGATTAGAAAATGTTGGAAGAAATATTACTAACTTGAAAAGTCTATCCCTATATAAACCATTGATGCCATTCATTATCTATTTAGATTCTAACCCTTTTCTACAACATCTGGATATAGTACTAGAGAGAGAGGAAAGTTTTGATGAAGTGTTTAACATTCTTTCCAATAATATAACTGTCATAGCCCTAAAAATAAACTGTCAAGGGATTGCTTTGTTTCATGATGAAGTTGGAAAATCTCTTCAATTGATGTTGTCATCAAACAAATCACTACAATGTCTGGAGATCAAAAGCCGAGCATCCAATTGTACATTACTTATAAAATACTTGACTACTGGTCTGAGAAGAAACAACACACTACAAGAACTGAATGTAGATATTAAATTATTAGAAAATATTAATTTGAAGGAATGTTTTGCAGCTACTGATAGTTTAAAATCACTGACAATGATGTTTCGAATATGGTGGATGTCAGAACAATTGACATCATTGTATTATGAAGAGATAATCCCTGATGTTACAGATATGTTGAAGAAAAATGAAGACATGAAGTTCCTGAAAGTTATGTTCCTCCACGGTTTACAATCTCAAGATACATATAAAGAAGAATGGATACCAACGATACATCAATTCTGGGAAACTGTGTTACTGCATCCATCGTTGCGTTATATTAAGATTGAAAAATCATCTATTATGATAGACATACTAAATGATATGAAGAAAACACTGATTACTCAACGTAAAGAAAAGAAACTTGGTCCACATCCAATAGTAGAAATGACAAATATACTGTCACTTGAAGAAGTTAGGTTTTTATAAACAAAAAATACATATGTAGTACTAAACAATATAATAATATTTTTTCTGTTTACATATAATTATTAATATTATAAGGTATTTTTATGATAATTATTTTGTTGGTGTTTATTTAAACTGAGATCTCAACTCTACTGTTACATCATGAATCTCTACATCAACTATAAGAGGAAGAAAGTTAAGTTTTGTGAGTAATTAGTTGTAAATAAAGGACATCACCTGAACACAAGTGTGAAAAGTGTGTATGTGCACATGGATGTATGTGTGTATGTATGAATTTGTATATATGTGAGGTATGTGTGTATTTGTAAAGTATGTGTGATAATTGTGAATAGTAATTACTTTTAGATACACAAAGGACATCACCTCAACAGTGATATGTGAAGGGAGTGTGGGTGTTATATAGCGTGTGCGTACATGTATATGTGTGTACGCTTGAATGTGTATATATATGTGAGGTGTGTGTATGTACGTATGTATGTACATATGCATGTACATGTATGTATATATGTATGTATGTATGTATCTCTGTAGGTTTGTATGCATGTATGTATGTATGCATGTTAACTATGTATGCATGTAGACATATGTATGTATATACATGTATATCTGTAACAGTGTATGTATACGAGTATGTATGTTTGTATGTATGTACGTATGTACCAGGGCATAAACAAAGGTGGTAACATTCGAAGTTTCGTTATAATTCCTTACCTTCGAAGGTAGAATCCATTTCACAAAGGATCGCAATTAACACGTGGTTAATTAATTGCTGCAATAAATATTTATAACTCTTAATTAATTAATCGAGGAGATTGATAATGGCTGAGAGTAGTCTGGCGTAGCCACACCCTTCGCTTGGGAAACCAGGCATACTATAACTATAAATAAAAGTGGTTGCTATTGTCACACTAAAATAACACTAATATGTATATATGTATAGCTTTGATCACACATTGTATTGCCTGCCTCTCACCCCTCCACTCACAGCATTGTAACATTTCTATGCCCATTCTTGTCTACATGTATCATATTATTACCATTAGATAAGAAACTAAATACACTCTAAACTAAGTCACATGATCAGTATTCTAACAACTAACCACGATAGAATATTTAATAATAGTAGAGCAGGTATATGAAATTAGAATATGAGTATAATTATCAGTAGAATATGAGTATAATAATTAATATGAGTATAATAATTAATATCAGTATTCTAACAACTAACCACGATAGAATATTTAATAATAGTAGAGCAGGTATATGAAATTAGAATATGAGTATAATTATCAGTAGAATATGAGTATAATAATTAATATGAGTATAATAATTAATATGAGTATAATAATTAATATAATGACAGTAGAATATGAGTATTTCAACTAATCATTATACTAGATTATAATTATTATGAATAATTCTACTTACATATTCTACTAGTATTGAAGTTACTAGTATCTGTATCTTCAGTTGTAGGTAGTGAGTGGACTTGACTTTGTATTTGTGATGGGTAAACCATCTGATCAGATTGTTTCGACCTATTGGGTCTCATCAGCATGGTGTATCCCAAATTCACAATACAATACATTGTTACATTGTACATAATGACACATAATGTGTTATATTATGAAAATATAGTAATTATCTAGTATCATGTCTAGTATCTTCAGTATCTCAAGAGGTATTACTAATATCAGAGGTACTATTAGACCTTTCAGAATCAAATTATATTACAACTACAAGCAGTTGTAATACAAACCTGAAATACTTACTCTTTGTTCCAACACCTGTATCAGAAGAGATAGCACTGTTTTCATCATCATCTATATTGTCTTTTCTTTTATCATCATTCTATCTCTTTAGTAAAATCAGTATACCTTTAAAATACGAGTGCCGTCGGGACGGGACCCTCGCCTACATGGCAAAGTAATACAAAGCACTACAATTTTTTTCAAAATATAATAAAGTTTGTGTATGAAACAAACAACAATACTTTTGTTGCATGGAATAGATATATAAATTTGAAAAACATTTATGGGCATTAATTAAAACTGTTATAACTTTATATTCTAAAAGACAAAATAAGGATATCAATGAAATGTATAATTTGTATATAATTATATCTTACATCTAATTCTCAAACAATGAAGAAGTTCTCAAGTCTACCTCTAAAGTCTCCGTGTGAAAACGTATTGACTATTGAATCGCCTCTACCACGTGTTTAGTACATGACGCATGCACATACCTGTAGGTGGAGCTAGGTAGCTTTCTATCTTGCATCAATGGTGGTATAGTAGCAACCATTACCTCGATTGTTCTTGGTTTGAAGTGTTTCTTGGCTAGCGACAGCCATGAAACAGGATCACTTGTGTTTTTTGTGTCCATATTTACTCTCGTTATTCCCCTCGTTTCATCTTAAAGTTGTGAAACGGTAACTGTGAGTTATAAAAATTGTCATAACTTTAGAACCAAAAGGTTTTAGAAGAATTCCTACGTTATTTTTTTCCTTGTATAATTTGAAGTCTACCAGTACCCCATTTGAATTGTCAATGTTTTTATTTTTCCAGAAAAAGTGCTAACAGACAGACACACAGACACACAGACAAAACGATTACCGTGCCCTTCCGCCTACGCTACCCGGCGAGGGTAATGAGCTGCTAGTAGAATAGAATCTAACATACATACGTATAGTACAGTATATACATGTATCTATATATATATATATATATACATACATGTACAATGTACATATATACAATGTAGTGAATGTACATGTACATACAATGTACATGCATACATGTACTTCATACATACATACATGTACATGTATATACACATGTACATTAGGGATGGGTGAATATGAAAATACGTGTCAATGATTATTGTCTGTGCAAGTATCATGATCATTGCGATTATCGGCTACCTTACATATGTATGTACATATACATTTCATTCCACAATCAAATGGATATATTATTTTATTTGTGGAGTAAACACTGTTGAAAAACTGCTTTAGATGTAAAAGTACTGAAAACCTGAAGTTTTGGCACAATAATGATTATTTTTGTGATCACGATATGGCAATTAATATTTAGACGATACAATTCTGAGCGGATTATCACAGGAAATTTTAATCACGACTATCATGATAATCAAAATATTGCCCATCCCTAATTTACATATACATGTACGACATATACATGTACCTGAATTCTGGTACTGTATATGGACATATACATGTACCTGAACTCTGGTACTGTATAAGGACATATACATGTACCTGAACCCTGGTACTGTATATGGAAATATACATGTACCTGAACTCTGGTACTGTATAAGGACATATACATGTACCTGAACTCTGGTACTGTATATGGACATATACATGTACCTGAACTCTGGTACTGTATAAGGACATATACATGTACCTGAACTCTGGTACTGTATATGGACATATACATGTACATTCACCCTGGTACTGTATAAGGACATATACATGTACACAAACCCTGGTGCTGTATAAAGACATATACATGAAAATTCATGTGCCTACTGCCTAGCATGCTAGCAATAAGCATAGACAAACACACACAACAAACAAACAAGCAGCCACAACGGCTTCATTAAACATTAGAGCAGCGACTTTGGCTTACAAAATAAGCAGCTACAATGGCTTGGAAAAATGGAACACTGAATGCTCAGTCTTGAGAACCAGAAATGGTGGGTTAAAAGATCATGTACACTAAGCCTGTTACTGTATATATGTACGTGCATGTACATTTTTGTATATGAACCATGGTATATGTGTTATATAAGTACATATATGTACATGTACATATGCATATACATGTACATGTATATACATAACAGGAGTAGATGAAACAAGTCACAAGATGACTTCAATTAAAAAAAGTGTGTAGTAAACATATTCCTCATCCTTTCCTCCCTTTTATCATACAATGAATGTGTGTTCTTACTAAATACTCAAAGTGCATAAACTGTGTGTGTACATGTACCTCTCCATGTATATGCACAGTATAGTACATATAATTACATACATGTACATATGTATATAATTATACATGTCTATTAACTCTATTAATGAATGAACATCACTTACCAAATGGGACGAAGGCAGAAAAACAATCTTCGAAGCTTCGTCAGCAAAAATGAACGAACCTTCGAAGGTTCGCACGTGTTATTATCAATGTTGCTCTTACCTTGTTTGGCAATATAATGCCTCCAAAACTGGATTATTGCTTTATAATAAGTACTAGTCTTGTTCCTGTCACTATTTAGGCAGAAACAGCCAACAACTCAGCCTCAACTTTTCTTGGACACACCCAGTGGGCGTGGCAGCAAAGCTTCGAAGGGAGAAATTTAGCTTCAAATGCGCAGTAAACGAACGAAGGTTCGAATATCCGAACCTTTTCCCAACCCTAATATATACATGTATATGCATACATGTACATTGTAAATGTACAATGTACATGCACATATGTACATGTACATGCGTAAATGTACATATAAACGTGTACATGTACATGTACATGTACATGTCATGTACATGTACATAAATGTATGTACATGTACATATGTGCATGTACACGTACTGTAGTTCCTACATATACATTATATACGACATGTTAAATATAATGTCAATTGAACACCACAGTAGTGAGACTGTAATTACTATACTATACTGACAGTAGAACTAAGGTAATTACTGTTACTGTATGGTGACATTTTATTGACATATACTGTCATGCATATACAATTACTATTACTAAATTTTAGTTTCTTGGTGGGTGAAGGTGTCCTGGGATTTATACACTATTCATTGTATGTACACATGTACATTGTACATTGTATGGACATGTATTAAGGTTTAGGAAAGGATTCATCATTAACTATTCGATGCTACATGTAATTTCATTTTCAAACTTCACATACACACCCACATTAGCAGACATAGTTATATATGTACATGTATATGTACATGTATGTACATGTACATGTATACATGTATGTACATGTACATATACATGTATGTACATGTACATGTACATGTACATGTACATCAGTGTTTTTGACAAGCTCATATGGAGCACCATTGGCCCAAAGAGCTTTTTATTTGGCACTGTACAGTTCTCTCTTTGGGCCAGTGGCATAGATTATATTAGCATTATCTCTTAGTTAATTGGCTCAAAATGTATTCTCAATGGCGCACACACTAATCATTTTTGAGCCAATTTAGCCCAAGCTTCAAAACTTATCAAAAACTCTGATGTACATGTACATGTATACGTATATGTACAATGTACATACCTAAAAGTAGACAACTTGTTCTCTTATTAAACATTGTATCCACTATTTCACTGGCCAAATGAAGACAGGATCTATAATGATATGAAATATTCAATAAATTATCAAATACATGAACTGTACATGTACAGTACACAGGCCAAGAAATAGCTACATGTACTAACCATTTTGAGCTTGTATCTCATACACAATACATGTGTACATGTGTATTTAATGATTACCAGCTGGTTTTATAAGAGCATGTGCTTAGTGTAGCTCAAGCCTTGTGACCAACTTAAAGTTTATGGCAGTTCTGTGCTTCTCTTTTTTCTTTGTGAGTTGCATTATGTATTATAGTTACATACTTGTTATATAAATATACTATTTTATTATTATTATTATTATTCGGACACTGGATGAGTGTGGAGAGTTGGCTAGCCATCAAAGATCTTTAACCCACCATTCCTGGCTCTCAATACTGGGCATACAGTATTGCTTATTTTCTAAGACATTGTCGCTGCTTATTTTCTAAGCCATTGTGGCTGCTTATTTTCTAAGCCATTGTGACTGCTTATTTTCTAAGCCATTGAGGCTGCTTATTTTCTAAGCCATTGTGGCTGCTTATTTTCTAAGACATTGTGGCTGATTATTTTCTAAGCCGTTGTGGCTGCTTATTTTCTAAGACATTGTGGCTGCTTATTTTCTAAGCCATTGTGGGTGCTCATTTTCTAAGCCATTGTGGCTGCTTATTTTCTAAGCCATTGTGGCTGCTCATTTTCTAAGCCATTGTGGCTGCTCATTTTGTAGGCCATGGTGGCTGATTATTTTTCTAAGCTTGTTTGTTGTGTTTGTTTGTCAATTGTTGCTACGCCTTTTGCTAGCATGCTAGGCACACATGAATGTTTATGTACATGTATATGTACTGTACATATACACATGTACATGTATATACATGTACATGTACATGTACATGTATACATATACATTTACATATTCATGTATCTTGTTATTCATGTACATGTACGTATTATATAAACACTACATGTACAAAACAAAAACAACATAATATCAACAAACACACACATACACACAGACATACATGTACACACACGCACACACACACACACACACACACACACACACACACACACACACACACACACACACATACAGTACATGTACACACATACACACACATACAGACATACAGACATACACACCCACACAAACACACACACATACACACACACAAACACACGTACCTAACATAATATAACCATCTGGATCCATCTAATCCTGGTAACCAGTATTGATCCTGTTTCATCAAATCAAAAGGATTGGCTATGAATAAATAATAATGCATTAGTATATACTATACACACATGTATTCATGTATACATGTACATTGTATGCGTACATATACATGTACATGTACATTGTACCTGTACATGTACACGTACTGTAGTTCCTACATATACATAATATACTATAAATAGCGACATGTTAAATATATATACCTGATATACATTATGAATGTAGTCTGATATAAGCTATATGAATATCTCTAACAGAAAATGAACACCATTCAGGAATCTTGAACTGAACTACTTGTTTATTCTCTACTTGTACATCAAGATTTCTAGCCATTGATACTGCATACATGTACATATAACTATGAAAAGAAAGACATGTACATGTACACTAATACATGTATATAAGTACATGTACATGTACATGTACATAATACATATACATGATGTTACAGGAGATGTAGAAAGAAAGAAAGACACCTGAGGCAATGGAAAAATTAAAAATGAGAGTTTCTTCAGTTGGGATTTAATTCATAGGTAATCTATTATCTTTGTGAACACTAGCAGCATATTCTAAAGTATCATCACTGATGTTATATGGGACAACAATGTATGGAGGAAGACTAGAATAATGAAAGATATTATTAACAGTTATGATAATAGTACATTATATTGACTACATGTACATGTATATACGACCTTTATACATTGATAAGAGCTACATGTATTTAGAGTATGTTACCATGGTTACTGTTTAGCTTGTATTTACTATGGATACTGTACATGTACCTGTATATTTAATGTATTTAAACACTATTCTCGTGTTACTCATAATTATTATCAAATACATGTACATGTACATGTAGGTGAAAATACTAATTACATTTGAAGTTTGAACAATCCTGTATTGTCAAAATCCTTACCTACATTTTATACATGTATTACCGTAGATATTCTAAAAATTCGTTACTCCAATTTTGAAAATAAATAATTATTTTAAGATATCTGCCGGATTTAACTCTAAATATTTGCCGAAATAAAAATTTTATAATTTAACTCTAATTTCGGTATATACCTCTAATTTCGTGTTCACACCTGTAAGAGAAGAGCAATGGAAGATCAGTCAATATAAGAGAGCTGAATGGCTAGGTAAAATATTATATTACTGTATATACAAATTTATATTCGTAGACTTTTTGCGAAGCTTCAAACCTTGTACCTCTGTTAAGAAAAGGCCTGTAGGTCGTCCTAAGAAGTCTATAGCTTCTACAGTGACCGGCGCCAGTGTAGCAGTAACTAATACTTCAGTAAACTATGAAGAAGAAAATGCACACACGCCACCTGCTAAGAAGATACGTGGCCATTACAGAACCTATTCCTTAGATTTTAAGATCTCTGTAGTCAGAGAGTTGCATCAACTTGGAGCACAGGTCGGAGATGTATCTGAAAAATTCACCTTCGAAGGTTTGTTTCAACTAGAACAAGAAGGTTCACGAAGGTGTAACACTATGAGTGTGTTAACTTTGTACCTATACAAGTGTTTATCTAATGGGAGACCTCTTAATTCAGAAGATGGCAGATGAGATTAAGTACATTCTGGTTTTGAAAGTCCACACTCTCGTCCATGGTCTCTTCTCTCTCAGCCATTATCAATCTCCACGTGACAAATGTAATAATTAATCAAGAGTTATAAATAATTATTGCAGCAAATAATTAACCACGTGCTAATTGCGAACCTTTGTAGAATGGATTCTACCTTCGAAGGTAAGGGATTATAACGAACCTTCAAATGTTACCACCTTTGTTTATGCCCTGGTATGTATGTAGGTGTGTAGGTATGTATGTATGTAAGCGAGTATAATGTATATGCGACTATGTGTGTATGACTGTATGTATGTACACACATGACTATGTGTGTATGTATGTATGTATGTATGCGACTATGCGCGTATGTACATATGAGTGTAAATAGAATATGAGTAATTCAACTAATCATTATACTAGATTATATTATGAATAATTCTACTTACATATTCTACTAGTATTGAAGTTACTAGTATCTGTATCTTCAGTTGTAGGTAGTGAGTGGACTTGACTTTGTATTTGTGATGGGTAAACCATGGATAATCTGATCAGATTGTTTCGACCTATTGGGTCTCATCAGCGTGGTGTATCCCAAATTCACAATACAACACATTATTACCAGGGCTGGGATTACACCGAGATTCCTTCATTAATTATCACTAATTTTAAATCTATTGATAATTGATTAAAATCAGTGGAAATAATTTGGCCATTTAAGTCAATTAGTACAGAAACCGCCTCCCATTTGACCATCAAAAAGGCTTCCTGTCAAATCCCATTATTTGCTGTAGCATGCTTGAAAAGAATGTCTTTGGCAATCCATATAGTCAAAAGAATTTTCAATATCAATTGATCAACTATCCCAGTCCTAATTGTACAGAATGACACATATTGTATGTTATATTATGAAAATATAGTATCATGTCTAGTATCTTCAGTATCTCAAGAGGTGCTACTAATATCAGAGGTACTATTAGACCTTTCAGAATCAAGTTAGATTACAACTACAAGCAGTTGTAATACAAAACTGAAGTACTTACTCTTTGTTCCAACGCCTGTATCAGAAAAGAGTCTTCATCATCATCTATATTGTCTTTTCTTTTATCAGATTACATACATAGATACATACAAATATACATCCACACAATCCACATATCATAAAAATATGAAATCGTTAAATAACCAGTAATTTTTATTGGTTAGTGAATTCAGTTATAAAATAACATTAAATTTAGTTTGTCAATTGTCATAGATGTTGTGGGTGCATGGACGATATTATTTTGACATAATGTGCACCAAGTATTGAAAGGTACACTAGAATAAAGTAATTATGTGTTTGCATTTTTGCAGGATACCATATTTGTGTTATATATGTATATAGCAGTAACCTATTCCAGAGTCCTATCATTGATTTCCAGTAGAAGTAGTTGGATGTTTTTAGATTGATGAGAGTTTGTTGGTGCTTTCTTTCAGCTAAAAGAAACATTTATACCACGACAGAAAACTAACTAGCCACCAACTATATTAGTACAAGTAACTCTAATGAGCCAGTAACTGTGTATAGCTAAACTAAAGATTCAGAGGAGAAAGTGTATGTATAATTGAAATCATAATAGTCTTGTATTTGAGTTCAGTAGACTACACACAGCAAAAACAAAACTACTATTTGTATTAGTTAGTACAGTTGCAAGGATTTAACAATTAGTCAGTTATTCAGATTGTTATGGATTCACACATACATGTACATACATGTACATACATGTATGTATGTACATGTACATACATGTACATACATGTGTATGCCATAGCTACTTTGTACTAATTATAAATCAATTATATGAAGCAGTATAATTTTAGGGTGCTGTCTACTCATGTTTCATACCATCCAAGTATTTACTTAATTTATCATTTAAAGTGATTGTATCTAGCAGTGTTGGCCAACAAAAGGGTTTGGAAACCTGCAAAGACATAATTTAATTTATTCTAGTATACATTTTATACTTGTGCACATATTGTAATAGTAACATCATGTATGTAGCCACAACAACCTGTACGACAAACTACATTGAATTTTATGTGTACTTGTGAATTAATAATGCTATTGAGGAGTCTACTAGGATCATAAGTACATGTACACGTGTACTTGTAAATTGATAATGATATTGAGGAGTCTACTAAGATCATAAGTACACATGTACATGTACTTGCAAATTGACACGTGTGCTCGTATATTTTAATGATGGCTCTTTATTGTCACAAAATGTTATTAACTTCATGTACAAAATGACAGATTAGTAATTAATTACAAATCACCTTTACTAAATTCGATAGAAATTGACAATTGCATAACAGTAATGATAATACTACATTACAGCCTGTCTTCATTAACTCAATAGCCAGGTTAATACTGTACTTATCAAACATGATTATAGTGTATCCACTATATACAAATGGAAGTTCAGTAGTCATATATCTACCCAAATAATTTGTCTTTTTCTCCATCTATGTATCTTATGCTCTGCTCTCCATCTTTTTCTATCTATCTGTCTCTCTCAAATGCTCTGTTCTCTATTCTGATGATTACAATTACCACAGACACAGCATGTTCAACAAGAAATACTTTGGAAACTTAACAAGAACATAACTAACTAAAATTTCAGACTAACCTGTAAAATGAGCACCACAGCTATATAATTATAATTCTAGTTCAGGGTGAGATTAATTTGAGACTAACAAGGACATTGTTAACTAACTCCAGAAACATTTTATAAACCAATCCAAATACATTATAACAACTCATAAATTTGAAATTTTACGGAGCTAAATGAGGGCGGATCGAGTCACATTTATCTTGACACAAAAACATCACCTGTAGTAGAATGAATGAAATACAATATATGAACTGGTATAATAATATATCAGTGTATTATGTACATGTATGTACATGTAATAGATATACATGTACAAGTGTCTGTACATGTATAGAATTTAGATGTACATGTACATTTAACAAAGCTAGATACATGTATAATTATATTAATGCTAGAGAATAGTGACATCACACAATCATTAAAAATTAAGAATCTGGTTGTATTAGTTAACACTCTCCCAACATCAAACTGGGATTCAGCTAGTAGAGGACATCATGTAGCTTGGGGAATTGAGATGTCATCAACGGCTGATAGACAGGCAAAAACAAAATGACAGACAGACAAACAAACAGAGAGAGAAAGTCAGACAGACACCAAAATGGTTGCCAATAGAGAGAGGAAGAGAAGTGATAAATGGAATGGAAGAATTGATCAGTCAGTAGTAGTAGTAGTAGTAGTAGTTGTTGGTAGATGCAAATAAAACTGAGGGGACTCACTGGCAATAACACGATCATGGTTCTGTCACCGTGCTGGGTCCTCTCTTTGAAAAAGTTATAATTGAAACAACTGAGATTTTGAGCTGCCCGTAGAGAGACTCACAAAAACAATTCCAGCGTCAAATTGCAAAATAGGCCATGTTGCACACGTTGCACGTTGCGAGCTGAACAGGGCGTGGTCTCCAGGCTAGTCGAGCCGTGAGGCGATTACATTCCTTCTCAGTGCAGCTACGTCCCACATTCCAGCGGTTACCGAGAAGGATCACTCCGCTGGCTAGAAGTATATACTACTGGAAGATCTGTATTACTGATAAAATTTTCTGTAAGTTGCTTGTATAGTTTTATATAATAATTTATTGTCAGATGTGGGTAATTATAGAATTACACTGATATCATGTTAGCATTAAATTTGTTGGTACTTCTCTAAATAGTGGGTGTTACTGTAGCTCTTTGAGTTTTATAAACTTGTAATTTTACAACATCCAGCTCAGTAAGGAAGTACTACCAAGTACTAAATTTCACAGCAATTCACTGAGTCTAGCTTGAATGTAGTCCCACTATACCCCAAATTACTGTAGGATATACCTAGTTTCACAGGCCAGCCCCATTACTGTAAGTGGAGGAAGGGTCTGGTCTATTGCTATAAAACTTGTACCTCATGCACAATGTAATGCAGTACAATCACGTTTACACACATGAAAATGTCACATGATAATCTACGTATAGTTATTGCAATAATAATTATGGTAACTTCAGCAGTTGCCCAGTAATCTCCGTCCCTCTTTCAATCAGCTGTTTATCCTTCATACTCTCAATTACTACTGAAGTTCAGTTGCCTCATGCAAGACATTTCCCTTACTTCTTTGCTGAGTCCTCATCTTACTGCTATATCCAATAGATATCTAAAATTAAAAAAAAACTTTATGATTGCTTCAATAATTCATATTAATAGTGAACATACTGAGACACCAGGAAACACCATTTCATCATTCATTTACAAAAATGTGTCTTTTTCACTGCTCTTGAATCATCATTAGTGATATCCTCCCAAGTTGCTGCAACTTGGGAGCTGATATCTACCTCTTTCTTTCTTGAAATGGACAGAAATTGTTCCACACCATTAGTCAGAGTTGTGTAGTGAGAAAGCATTCATACTTTCCATAACAGCTCCTGCACAATATACTTTTTCCTTTCAGTAATAGTCTTAATATCTATCTCACAACAGCTAATAAAAATATACTTGTACAAGTTTTTTTTAACTTTTGATGTTACTCTGAAGTTAACTTAGGTAAGAATAGAATAACAGTGATAACTTGCTTCTAAAGGCTAAAAAGTGTACAAGGAACCTTAGTTTTGTTAAAACTGTAATAAATCATTATTTCCTTGTGACCATTTATTGATGTCAAGAGAAGGAGGTTGGAGGCTCTGCACTATGTAAATTTTGCACCCACAAAAAATAATAAAATTAATAATGATAAGGGTGGAAGTCATTTAAAAATGCTAAGGATGTATATACACATAAACTGGAGCTAGGATATTGTATTTACTTGTTGAGTTTGTAATCTTTCCTAACAATATTATACATTCTCATTGGTTCAACTGTGATATGATTGGTACACTGGGAAACAATATTTGGAAACAGCTTTACAATCTGGAGTGTTGTTTTCCTATTCAGTGAAATGTACAAGTACTGATCCATATTGACTTGTATATATAATGTATATGTCATAATAAAGTCTGATAACAAAGTATAGTGTAACTTCCGTAGTAATTATGTACATCCTGTGGGAATGTAATTATAATCACCATATCAAAGTATAAAATTCCTGCACATGATATATAATTACTATGGAATGTGTAAGGTAATAATTATGTTTCCAAACATTGTAAAAATATGGTTTCCACACTACATTATAGCAAGACAATTGAAATTATCATGTAACACATTAATATGTCACTACTAGTGTAATCAATTAAGTGTTTGTGTAATTTATACATGTGTAATAATACCATTATAAAGTAGTGTAGCTCTACTAGTAAATCACTATCATATAGTAATAATGGATTTCACAATGCAAAAGTAAAGGTTATTTTAGCCTTCATTTGGTTACAAGAGTTTCAATGCAATTATATCTTCTTTTGATTGTTTTTCTGGTAAGTAATATTTACAAGTGATAGTTTCACGACTACTGTATAAAGTACATGTTGTAATAAAGCATGTGTATAGCATAATATTATAAGTATAACATATGGTGTGTTATAATCATACCCATTCTATCACCTGTGAAACAATAGATGTTGCTTACTTTCAGAATTACTATGTACACAATTTTGTACTTTTAATAACAAAGACTATCCATTGTATGTAGATTAGTGTTGGACTCTTTATTATGTTTGCACTTTGTAATACTAGCCAATATAGAGATATACATGTAGTCTGAGCATATTATTAATATTGTATTCAAACTCAGATAACCAAACGAGGGTTAAATAACTACTATACTGTGTGGATATACATCAAATGTAAAGAAAGCACTTTATTTCATACAGATATTCATAATGATTGATCTCATACAATGGAGAGTTTGTATTGGAATATGGTGTGGTCATATGAAGTCTGTCAAGAGGAAAAGCAGACTCATTAATAACATGCAAAGTCATGTAGTTGTACAGTGGACAAAAGATTATCATTGGGAGACTGAAAATGTTGGAATGTGTACAAATATACTCAGAGCATTACTCAGTCATGGTAGTGTGTGGTTGTATACACTAACTGTATGTATATTTCTAAAACTTATACTCTGTGGTGATGTGGAATCAAATCCTGGACCTGTGGGTTAGTTATTACTATTATACTAAGCAGATTTGTATAAATGTTTTTCTCATTTGTTTTTAATGTAATAATTTGCTATTTTTCTAATTAATAACAGAGATTACTCCTGGCAAAGCAGTAGCACTGTTGTATAAATGTGGATTTAATTTCAAGACAAAGTGGAGTTTGTTAACAAGTATCTTGAATGTTCCAGTAGATCTAAAGGAAAAGATGAGAGCTATAATAAAGGAAGATGAAACATATGATTATGCAATAGAAATAGCATTGGATTGGTGGATTAAGAATGCACCAGGAGCATCATGGAAAAAGTTAATATCATCAGTGGATGAGTGTGCAGAGAAAGATACTGCAGATGCAATGAGCAAAAAAATGAGTGAAGAAGGTAAATGTAAGCTGAAAACAAAGTGCTACTACCTATGTGATGAACATCACGACTAAATGTGTTTATTACACTGTAATGAAACAAGAATTTTTCATTATCATTTTCGCAAAGTTTTCCCACAAACTTCCACTTCCCAGGCCCCCAAGCTACCCACTACCCAAGTAATGCTTCAGCCAAAGACCCGGCACCCTACATAACCCTATAGACTACACCATAGACCCTGTACTCTCACACCTTATCCATAGTCCCTAAATAATAAGCACTAAACACTAATCCCTACACCCTAAATAATAAAGCCTAAACCTCTAAATCCTGTGTAAGCACTTCTTGCAACTAGCTGCTTCTCTCCTGCTGATCGTAGCTTGATTCTTTTACATCAATTAATTTATTAATGGTGGATTTTTAAATATGTATGTAACATTATGTGACACAAGCATAATAAATGACTAATGCCTCTAAAAAAACATCAGGCTCTTCAGACCATAAAAATATCTCCATTATGCTATGGATAGTTCATTTCATTTTACTTATTCATTACTTATTTCACCATTGTGTGTAAAATTATTTCTGCATGAAAGAGAAATGTTTCCCTTTACAATACATAATAATTCTATTATAAATAATTGTTATACTATGCTCCACATTGATCTCCATTTAGCCTCTATTTCTGGAAAACCACAATCTATAGATGATTCATGTACACAGATATCTTGTGAACCAAATCAGTTAACACCATTTAATATACTGAAGAGACATTTCTCTGAAATACTTGATGTGGTCTCTGAACCGAATAGACTTGCTAATGATTTGTGGGGTGTTGATCTAATATCTAATGTTGTTAAAGATAATATCATAACTACTGCAAGTGTTCCTCGTTATGAGAAGGCCAGTAAGTTACTAAATGAAGTTCAGAGATCTCTTAAAGCCAATGAAAATCCAGAGACACTCATTGCTTTGTGTAAATTGCTAACCAATCAGAATAACTCAGCGATGTCTATGATATGTAAAACTATGATGAAAGAATTAGGTAAGGAATTAAAGTAGTAATTCTTATAAATGTTTCAGATTTTAATATTATATTCACATAGGTGTGTCATTAGATGACATATCATCTGAAGTCCCCACTGATATTGACAAGTTTGTTCAAGGATTGCTTGATCGATATCTTCAAAATCCTGTAGTATATAATGACTTGTTAGATCAACGTATTGGTGGAGACAAGTTTGGACAACTAGGACTCATTAAGGGACATGGAGGATGTCTTTCTGAACCAGAAGGAATGAAGAGATCGTGGAATATGTTACGAGGGAAATTAGATAATATAATGAATGTATCAGAAAAAATAGACATACAAGATGTACTGAAACATAATGATGATAATAGTCCAATTAAAGTAGTAGTTGATGGACCTCCAGGTGTAGGGAAAACTACACTCTGTCAAAAACTATGTAACATGTGGGCTAAAAATAAACTGAAGAAATGTTCCTTTGATCTTTTGTTTCTTATTTCTCTCAGAGATGAGGAAGTAGCATTAGCTGAAAACATATCTGATCTTGTTTCTTTATTTCATGGTAGTACAAAAATATGTGAAGCTGTCAGTTCTGGGATTATAGAGACTGATGGTAATAATATGTTATTAATATTTGATGGATGGGATGAGTTTAAGGGAAGAGATCAAAACAGATCATTCATACTGGATATTATTCAAGGAAGACAACTACACAAATGTAATGTACTAGTTACTTCACGTACATATGCTTCAGCAAAACTTCTTCAACTACACAGTGTTAATCGTCATGTTGAAGTACTAGGTTTTGAGAAGGAAGAGATTTTTTCTTGCATCAGAAATGAGCTGACCAAAGAGAATGCTAAACAATTAATAGAAGAATTGGAGATTAGGGAAGATGTCTTGTCATTATGTTATATACCATTTGTTTGTTCCATGTTAGTAAGAGTTTATCAGTTGAGTGGCTTTATTCTTCCTAACACTTTGACTAAGTTTTACAAGAAATATGTTCTTTATGCTGTAAAGAGATCAATGAAAAAACAAAAATTTGATCCAGACACAGTTGAATCACTTGAGGAACTTGAAGAGGATCAAAAAAGAGCATTTGATGAACTTTGTTGTTGTGCTTATGAGAAGCTGCAAACACAAAATAATACCTTTAACAGAAAAGAAATACTAAAGTTATCACAATCATTGCAGTGTGAACATTTTGGATTAATGAACTGTTACAAGATAGCAGACACCACTAAACATCAGTTTGTTCATTTAACCATTCAGGAGTTCCTGGCAGCATGGTGGATAACTCACCATGATGATCAAAAAATGCTATTTAGGGAACATTTCCATGGAACTCACTTTCGCATGACACTAAGATTTATGGCAGGTCTGACTGAACTTAAAGATGACAGCTATCAAGAGTATTTCAGTAAAGAGGTAGACTTACAGTGCATAAGGAAACCATTGTTTGGTTTTGAATCTCATCAGTGCTCTGTGTTTCATCAGAATCCACAATTGCTTTGTGATGACATTCGTTATTCATTCTCGAGTAAGTATCCTCTTCATGAACCCTATTATGATATAGATACTATACAATTGCTTCATCTAATTTACGAGTCTGAAAACAAAGTATTGTGTCAGATATTTGTTTCATCCATTAAAAACTCCTCTCTTTGTGTGGATAGAGTTTATTCATCACAATTTGATTTATTGTGTTTGTCGTTTCTCCTGAAGAACTCAAAGATAACTTGGAATTATCTCCATCATCCATATCTTCATGACAAGCTGCAACTTTTGAATGAAGATTCTAATTGTATTGTAATGAAAGCAAGATTTCTTGATATCACATCAGTATTGAAGATATACCAATCATCATTGTGTCAGTACCTTCAAGAAAGTTATGTAATTGTCCACACATCTGGTAACATATATCTTGATTCAGTTGTGATCATGTTCACACAGCTATTTAAACTGCCACATTTGAGTATCCTACATGTACACATTAACAAGTTATATGTTCAAACATGTACAGAAGACCATATTGATAATGAATTATTACTGGAAATGGAGAAGGTATTATCTACAAATCGTACTATTAAAGAACTTTTAATTAAGTTTGCACATTTGGAATTCAACTCATTAATAAATAGTTTGCTTATTGGAGTAGAGAAAAATGATACAATCCAGTTCTTTTCACTATCATCAGACTCTACTCAGACCAAGTCATTACAAATTGAAGAGCTAATGAAAAAAAACCAAAGCTTACGAGCTGTTAAACTCAATATACCTATTAAAGAAATACTCCCATCTCTGTATATCATACCGGCTAATGAATGTCTTACAGCACTAAATATCAGTAATTATACAGTACATGATATCATAACATATCCTGTAAAAAAAAACAGAAACTTTGCCACCTGGATTAGAAAATGTTGGAAGAAATACTACTAACTTGAAAAGTCTATCCCTATATAAACCATTGATGCCATTCATTATTTATTTAGATTCTAACCCTTTTCTACAACATCTGGATATAGCATTAGAGAAAGAAGGAGATCTTAATGAGCTATTTAATACTCTCTCCAGTAACAGAACTGTCGTAGCTCTGAGAATAAACTGTGATGGTATTGATTTGTTTCATGATAAAGTGGGAAAATCTCTTCAATTGATGTTGTCATCAAGCAAATCACTACTATGTCTGGAGATCAAAAGTCGAGCATCCAATTGTACATTACTTATCAAATACCTGACTACTGGTTTGAGAGGAAACAACACACTACAAGAACTGAATGTAGACATTGAATTATCAGAAAATATTAATTTGAAGGACTTCTTTGAAGCCACTTGTAATCTAAAATCACTGGCAGTGAAATTTTACAGCTCAGGGATCTCAAAACAGGTATGGACATCATTGTATTATAAAGAGATAATTCCTCATGTTACAAATATGCTGAAGAGAAATGAAGACATGAAGTTTCTGAAATTTATACTTGGTCGATCTTTACCACCTAGACATGCATATAAAGAAGACTGGATACCAATGATACATCAATTCTGGGAAACTGTGTTACTGCATCCATCATTATGTTATGTTGCAATTCAGAAATCATCTTTTGTGATTGATATACTAAAACACATGAAGAAAACACTGATTGCTCAACGTAAAGAAAAGAAACTTGGTCCACATCCAATAGTGGAGGCATAGGAATAAAATAACTATATTTTTACATTGACATCATTATTATAAATTTGAAAATTTAATGAAAAGATGTACTGTTACATCATGAATCTCTACACCAACAATAAGAGAAAGGAAATGGATTTTTGTCAGTTGTAGGTACAAAAATGTCATTACGTATACTTGAACACAACATGGGATATAATTCTGTTTGTGAATGTGTCTGTGTGTGTGTGTTTTGTATAATAAGAGAATGTATTGACAAACAAAGACAGCATGATTAATGATCTTGTTGTCTATGGTTTCAACTGCCTGTATTCTATGTTAATTAAGTGATAATTACCGACTACTTATTTATTTATTATAGGTTTAGGTACACTTAGTCTTGTATGATATTATAGTAGCTGTATTCATCCAGTTCATCTGGATTTATCCCCAGTCCAAGGGACTTTCTTTCTTGATTGAGGGTTTATGGTTTGTTAGGAGTGTGAAGGTTAATTTATATAACATCATTCTCCCATTCATCCAACCACCTGGAATTGGATTTGTTTATAGTAGAAAAATGAGTGTTACCATGCAGTATTGTGAGTTGATGTATGTGAGCCACATGTACCTTTATCAGAATATACAGGCAAATCATTGCTAGAACACAAATGCATAGCATGAAGTACATATCACCATCCATAACCAGACAAATAACTAGACAAATAATCTTTTCCATGAATGTGAAAATATGGCCTCTGTTTGATTTATTATACCATAATGATTATAGTTTATACTTCATTGTGTTGTATGTAATGATTGTTATTTTTGTCAATAATATTATTATCATTAATTAACTTTGTCACCAACTGATGAACATATAACTGAAAGTGTTGGATTTAGCAAGGAGTTACGAGATTATTATAAACATGATGTTGATGAATGTAAGTTTGGACAACTTGGACTCATTAAGGGACATGGAGGAAGTCTTTCTAAACAAGAATGGATGCAGAGAACATGGAATATGTTACATGACAAATTAGATAATATAATGAATGTATCAGAAAAAGTAGATATACAAGATGTACTGAAACATAATGATGATAATAGTCCAATCAAAGTAGTAGTTGATGGTCCTCCAGGTGTAGGTAAAACTACACTTTGTCATAAACTGTGTAACATGTGGACTAAGAATGAACTGAAGAAATGTTCTTTTGATCATGTCTTCCTTCTTCCTCTCAGAGATGAAAAAGTATTATCAACTGAAAACATATTTGATCTTGTTTCTTTATTTCATGGCTGTGAAGAAATATGCGAAAATGTTATTAATAAAATCAAAAAGCGAAATGGTAAAGATATGTTATTAATATTTGATGGATGGAATGAGTTTAACAGTAGTGACCAAAACAGATCATTCATACTGGATATCATTCAACGGAAAGCATTGCAGAGCTGCAGTATAATGATTACTTCACGTACATATAAATTTCGTCATTAAACTATTCAGGAGTTACTGGCAGCATGGTGTATATCTCAACAAGATGATCAAGAAAAGCTGTTTCAAGAACATTTTGAGGATACTCACTTTCGGATGACGCTAAGATTTGTGGCAGGTCTCAGTGCACTTAAAGATCACAGCTATCAAGATTGTTTCAGTAAAGAGGTGGACTTACATTGTGTAAGGATACCATTGTTTGGTTTTGATTCTCATCAGTACTCTGTAAATTATAAGAATCCACAGATGCTTTGTGATGACATATTATATGTCAACTATGAACCCTATTATGATACAGATACAATACAATTGCTTCATCTAATTTATGAGTCACAGAACAAAACATTGTGTCAGATATTTGCTTCATCCATTAAATACTCCTCTCTTTGTGTAGATACAGTGAAGTCATCACAATTTGATATACTGTGCTTGTCCTTTTTCCTGAAGAACTCAAATATCATTTGGAATTATCTCCATCATTCATATGTTCATGACAATTGCACATTTTTCAATGAACATTCAGACACAAGTAATTGAAAACTAGACATAAAGATGTCACATCAGCAATCTGTGGCTGTTGTCACTGAACTTAAAGATGAGAGCTATCAAGAGTATTTCAGTAAAGAGGTAGATTTACAGTGTATAAGGGAACCATTGTTTGGTTTTCAACCTCATCAGTACTCTATGTTTCATTAGAATCCACAATTATCGCTTTGTTATGGGATTCGTTATTCAAGCATCACTGAATATTCTCTTCATGAACCCTATTATGATATACATACTATACAATTACTTAGTCTAATTTACGAGTCTGAAAACAAAGTATTGTGTGTTTTATCCATTAAAAACTCATCTCTTTGTGTAAATAGAGTGTATTCATCACAATTTCGCGTTTTTCCTTTCTCCTGAATAACTTGAAGATCACTTGGAACTATCTACATCATTCATATCTTCATGACAAGCTGAAACTTTACAATGAAGATTCAAAAAACAAAATACTGTGATATGACATCAGTAATCAAGATACACCAATCATCATCATGTCAGTACCTTCTAGAAAGTTATATTAATGTAGTCCACATGTATGGTACCATACATCCTGATTCAGTTGTGACCATGTTCACACAACTGTTTAAACTGCCTCATCTGAGTATCCTACATGTACACATTCTGAAGTCATCATATGTTCAATCAGAAGATCATACTGATAATGAATTATTACTGGAAATCGAGAAGGTATTGTCTACAAATCATACTATTGAAGAATTTTTAATTCAGTTGTCAGGTTTGCCATTCAACTCATTAATAAATAGTTTGCTTACTGGAGTAGAGAGAAATGATATAATCCATTTCTTTTCACTATCATCAGACTATACTCGGACTAAGTTATTACTCATTCAAGAGCTATTGAAAAACAACCAAACCTTACCAGCTGTTCAATTAGATATATCCATTAAAAGAATATTACAATCTCTATGCATCAGTGAATCTCTTACAGCACTAAATATCAATAACAATTAGAAACAACCGGCTAGAGCAGATTAATTGGCCTAATTGTGACAGAGGTTGGTAAGCTTACCTTTATTTTTTTAGGTAGTCAGTAATTTATTTTCTGTTAGATGATATTGACAGCTCTATGTCAGCTGCAGAAGTTTCGCAGTGGCTACAGAGAAGGGGTATACCCTATGAGTTTTGTCATTGCTTTAAAGGTCAGTTCTGCTGGAGTTTTTACCAAGCCCATCATGTAGGTCATGTCGTAAATTATGGTTAATTTTTTTATTTGTTAATAAACTATATTGATGGAGCTGAGTGTTTGCAATTGTCAGGTGAAGAAATTAAGTCAATGTGTCCACTAGGAATAGCTAAGAAAACCATCTGCCTCATGCCACAGTTTGAAAAATCTTCAGTACAGTTAATGATTTGAATTTATCGGAATATTTTTAATTTTAATCATTAGGTTCCCTCATCATTTACTCCTGCACGGTTTACACCGACTTCTTCAAGTCTTAATTCTATTGATAAGGGGATTTCAAGTGTGACATCACTGAAATCTCCTGATTCTGATGGTAATTCCTCAATTGCTCTGGGAATGTCTGCATCAGTTGTGAGCAGTGAATCTGCTAGTGCATGGCAGTAAAAGTGCATCAGCTGAAATTCCTAAGTATGGAAGCGTTCTATCACTACCTGTATCAACAAAAAAGAATTAACAGATGGTGCCCGAGGTGAAATTGTTAGGATTCTAGTTGAGATCTTGTTTCAAAAGTGACAGAAACCTACTCTTGGATGAAAGATAATGCAGGTGGTTAGGGTCCATCATATGTAAGTAACTTTTATACCTTTAGAATTAGATTTTCATTCAGTATAATATAATTTTACACATGCAGACTTCATGGGTCGATAAGATGAATCAAAGAATCAGGAATTTGATTAAACAAGCAAACAAAAAAGCTCGTCTATTAGATGAAGACAGCTCTAGTGCTACTCCAGTCCGAGAGAAAAGGCGTAAAAAGCAGAGCAACTCCAGAGACGTTACCCTATTAACAGAAGTCAAGAAAGTGTTTGTGATGATCTCCAAAGTATTGAAAGTCACATGAAGGGACTTGAGAACAAGTTGGAAAAAGCTAAACCCCGTGATAACATTTTACTTCCATTGATGAAGTCTACCTTTACTGTTAGACGTGATAGGGTAGTTGATAGTGATGAACAGTCTTTTGCTTCCATATTAGCAAAATATCCAGCTTTGTCAGTTGTAAGTTTAAGCCACACCTATTTAACTCAAATTTTGTTAGTATTGTTGCTATAATTTCATATAGATGGAACAAGAATTGGATTTGATAATTGGAAAAAAAACTAAATCATAGTTCCTTAAAAATTGGTCTTTGAAATATGTCCCAGCCATTCTGTTGTATGCCACAACATCTACAAAAAGAAGCATTACAAAATTAGTTGAAGTTGAAACTTATAGTAAGCATACCATACTGAATTATTTCTCTGAGTGTACTTCTTTATCTTCATAGGCCCTGATGGAAAAGAAAAAACATTGAATTATTTTATGAGAGATATGAGGTAAACAATTAAAATTGTATACTATAATGATCTATTTATAAACTGGCATATTCCTTTAGATAGATAACCGAACAATTGAAGAATTATGTGTGTTGCCTCCAGTTCGAAGTTCACCAAAGATTACAGAAGTATTAGAATCTGAAGGAACTCCCATATATTACATTGTTTGTGAACAGAAAGTATTTTTAAAGGCAAATTCATTCAGTGATGCCTTGTACTATTGTTTCGCTGTGTATTACTCATTTAATTTGGAGTATCCACGTCCAGCTCACAATGTATTATGCTTCTTTCAAGACTGTATTTTAAACTATCCTGATTCTGGTGAATGTACTACCAGTTATGTAACCATCGTCACTGATATTAACAGATTCATTTCTTCATAATTGTTTTTGTATGTAAACACTGCCACCGATACTAACAGATTCATTCCTTCATAACTGTTTTTGTATGTAACCATACAACTATACATTCATAACTGCTTTGTATGTAACCATACAACCATACATTCATAACAATTTTTGTATGTAACCATACAACCATACTTTCATAACTATTTGGTATGTAACCATACAACCATACATTCATAACTGTTTTTGTATGTAACCATACAATCATACATTCATAACTATTTTTGTATGTAACCATACAACTATACATTCATAACTGTTTTTGTATGTAACCATACAACTATACATTCATAACTGTTTTTGTACGTAACCATACAACCATACATTCATAACAATTTTTGTATGTAACCATACAACCATATTTTCATAACCTTTTTGTTATGTAACCATACAACCATACATTCATAACTGTTTTGTATGTAACCATACAACTATACATTCATAACTATTTTTGTATGTAACCATACAACCATACATTCATAACTGTTTTTGTATGTAACCATACAACCATACATTCATAACTATTTTTGTATGTAACCATACAATCATACATTCATAACTGTTTTTGTATGTAACCATACAACCATACATTCATAAATATTTTTGTATGTAACCATACAATCATACATTCATAACTAATTTGGTATGTAACCATACAACCATACATTCATAACTATTTTGGTATGTAACCATACAACCATACATTCATAACTAATTTGGTATGTAACCATACAACCATACATTCATAACTATTTTGGTATGTAACCATACAACCATACATTCATAACTAATTTGGTATGTAACCATACAACCATACATTCATAACTAATTTGGTATGTAACCATACAACCATACATTCATAACTATTTTGGTATGTAACCATTGTCACTGATTTAACTTCATTTCTAACTTTTTTGAATAACAATTTTCTTCGGATAAACAATTGCATGGTTAATTTAGAATTGAAGATTTCTATAACATCTTGCGTAGTTATTTTAACCCAATTTAGAGGTTACCAATGTCTCATTTAACTAGCTTAGCTAGTTTAGTGGTTACAGTAACCAAAATTTGGATTATCTGAGTTGCAGTTGTTTTAACCCAAAAAAATGGGTTAAGGTAATCACTTTTTTTTGCAGTGTATGTATGTATGTACAGTATGTGTCAGTAAAAAGTTTACGTTCCGTTTGTGTAATATGCTCGTAGTACGAGCGTTATGCATACCACTTACAGTTTCGTAACCCGGGGGCTTTTGAAAAAAGAATGAATTAATTTTAATAATAATTCCAACCACACCTACCATAGATGTAATATACTGATTGCGAGGTGTGGCTCAGCATCTCATTAAAATCAAAACCTTCGTTGCAAATGAATACAGGCAATTTGCAACTTTCTCCAACTTCTGGAGCAATCTAACACTCACCTCAACCTTGCTTACCAATTACTGCAAGCACAGCATCTACTCAAGTCTGCACACGAACGCTATTTGTCACTTATTCTCCCAACATCCCTTTCTCTCTCGCTAGAACCAGCTAGAAACCCAAGTCTATACATCACACAAACATCAACATAACGTTCTACTCTCTTTTCACTTTTTTTTTTTTTTTTTTTTTTTTAAGTATCCTAAGCTAACTTCAAAGTAACATCAAAGGGCGGACACTTGAATCAAAGCACCGCTAGACCACATCCAACGAAGCGTGGGCGTTTTGAACAATAGAATGCCGACATGCCGCCACCACATTGGTATACTCTTGTAATCTACAGTAATTTGGGGTGTGGTACATCCAAGACCCAGCCATTGCAGTGAAATTTAGCAATGTAATAAGTAGGTGTGGTACTTCCTATCTGACAGGATGTTGTAAAATTACAACACTAAAAAACTGAAAGTGTATACGTACCACAAGCGTAGAAACGGCGTAGAAACGGTGCAAAAACGAACTGATGTATGACGTCACAAATAGAACGTGTCACGTCATGAGTCACAACTCGCAAATAGTGTTTTCAAGCTACAAAAAACAGAGAATTGTCTCTCTGAGCAGCAAGGGGTGTAAAGCTCCAACAATAGCCAAGATTTTACTAGCAGAAGGGATACTAGTTAGTCAAGAGTGGATCAATAAGTTTCTTCAAAGGTTCGAGGAGTCAGGCTGTTTGATGAGGAAGCCTGGATCTTGACGCCCTTCTAAAATTACTAGAGCAAACGAGACTGGATGATGAGACCACAGCGCACCAACTGTACACGATCTTGACCAGTGATGGACAACTAAAAGAATATTTCGCTGAAGAAACTTTTAAGATCATCAGCATTAGAGTTCCTTTTAACATTTGTTTTTGCAAAAATCATTTTCTGGTAGGCAGAGCGATTTATTTGTTACTTGCTGTAAATAGTAGTAAGACTTTATACCTGCAACTTTGCACCAAGTATCCAATCAGCAGCGGTAAAGGTTTTCATAATGCAAGTGGTGTTGGAACCCAAATTAATGTATATCGACTGTGGAGGAGTTTCCAAATTTTGCTTGAAGACCATCCTGCTTGAAGACAATCTTGCGCTGTCGAACTTCACTTGGATGGACTTTTAGAGGCAGTGCTTATTGTCAGTTAATAAGACAGGCTAATAAGGAGGAAAGACTGGCATGGCATGGGCTCAGGAGTACAAAAATGATGATTTTAATGTTATATATACTGATGAATGCACTATTCAGATGGAAACACACATAATTACCACTGCAGGACTCCAGCCAGCCTTTTGTTTACCTGGAACAGTAATGCAAGTAACCAGCATTGCTGGTCCTTCACCAGCTTTAACGCAGAAGACTCCAGCTATACTACCCTTTTCTGTTATACCTATGCCCAAGGAAGTCAGTGATGGACCACTAAAAGAATATTTCGCTGAAGAAACTTTTAAGATCATCAGCATTAGAGTTCCTTTTAACATTTGTTTTTGCAAGAATCATTTTCTGGTAGGCAGAGTGATTTATTTGTTACTTGCTGTAAATAGTAGTAAGACTTTATACCTGCAACTTTGCACCAAGTATCCAATCAGCAGCGGTAAAGGTTTTCATAATGCAAGTGGTGTTGGAACCCAAATTAATGTATATCGACTGTGGAGGAGTTTCCAAATTTTGCTCTGATGGCTACCGAGATTTGGAGTATCAAAAGAATTTCTATAAGAACGATTGGAGAATTGCTTACAGAAGAGGTTCGTTTTTTTTTAGGGGACCTCTTAAGAACTTCTGCCTCAACCTATGTGTATCCACAATATCCACATTCCTTTCCGAGGTATGAATTCCACCACTTTAAAGTAAAAGAGGACTCTCTAGTGATTCAAAGAGTGGTCCAATATCATCTCTTGAGTCAACATTTGGTTCCCCACATCCAACTGGAGTATGGAGTACTACTTGGCCTTGGGCAGTTATAAAAGTATCAAAACATATAACTATTTATTTAACTTTAAATAATAATCATAATCATCATCAAGGCAATTACATCGAGAAGCTATATAGTTATAGTTCATTTTTTGTGTTGTTTAGGCTTTTCAAGTCAGAAACAATACACACACCTATAAACAATTGTATATTCTCATGTCAAATATTTTGATAATCATGTGGTATTGGTTTTCTTGTGTTATATACCAAAAGTGATGTTTATGTAATGTAATGGGATTTGAACAGGACCAATCCTGGACTGGCATCCTCGGGAATTAATATTAATATTAATATTTTTTATTTTAATTTTTTTGTTAGCATAAATACTCAATAGCCGAGGGCTAATACGAAGAGTAAGTTTACATAAATAAAAAAACAGAACTTAATTAAATATTTAGGATAATTATAATTTTATTACATATAAGATCTAATATAAAACTTGAGTTGACTTATTGACTTAGATGATTTAACATGGTGTGGCAAAGAATTCCATAATTTAATTGAATTTGGGAAAAAAATTCAGAGCAGACTGGGTCTTGGAAGAAACGTATAATCAGATAACCAATCTTTGCTGCAAATTTTACAAGCAAAGTATTGGACGTTTTCAATTTTAGAAGAAAGATGAGAAGAATGAGGGTCAAAAAGAAAAGAGCAGTATTCAAGATGAGGACGAATAAGGGAAATATAAAAATGTAAAAGTGTAGAAGTATCAGAATAGAAATAAAATTGGCGATACAAAAGACCAAGCAATTTACGAGCCTTTGCACAATGTTAGAAATGTGGGGAGACCAAGATAAAGAAGAAGATAAGGTGACACCTAAATACTTAAATTCAGTAACTAATTCCAAAGGTGAACCAGAAAGACAGAGAGGAGGAAGTGAATTAATAAATATAGAACGCCTATAAGACAGAAACATATACTTGGATTTAGAAGGATTCAGGGAGAGGAAATTAGTGGAAAGCCACAAGGATATAGAATTAAGATCATTTTGGAAAGTAGAAAGGTCCAATTCATTATCAATTGGACGAAAGATAAGAATGTCATCAGCATATAAAATTAAAGTAGAAGAGGGGATAAAGGAACGGAAGTAATACCATTAATGTAAATGAGAAAGAGAAGAGGTCCAAGAATGGATCCTTGAGGAACTCCAGATAGAACTGAAAGAGAAGAAGAGGAGGATCCATTGAAAACGACTTGCTGAGAACGAGATGATAAATATGAATGAAGCCATTTAAGTAAAATAGGAGGACAATTGAAAGAGGAAAGAAAGTCAATTAATGGAGCATGAGGAACAGTATCGAATGCTTTCTTCAGATCAAGAAAGCAAGTACAAATTGCTTTATTGTTTTGAAGAATAATATGAAAAGAGTTAGTAGCAAATAGAAGAGCTGAAGAGGTTGAACGATTAGGTGAGAAACCAAATTGATAGGGGACACGAGATTATGGTCTAAACAAAAACTGTAGAGTATGGAGTGAACATGCTTTTCAAGAATTTTACTAATCACAGAAAGTAAAGATATAGGATGATAGTTGGAAGGATCACTGGCATTAGAAGAGGATTTTGGTATAGGAACAATAAAAGAGTTTTTCCAATCGGAAAGAACACGACCTAAAGACAGAGATAAATTAAAAATATGAGTGAGAGGAGAGACGATAGAGTGAGCAGTATGTTTAAGCTTACGAGTAGAAATGAAGTCAGGACCAGAAGCAGAGTCAAGAGGCAGATTAGCAATCAAAGAAAGAACTTGAGACTGAGTACAGAGGTAAGATGGAGGAAGAGAGGACTGACCAAAAGCAGGTAAAAAAGAGGAAAGGGGAGGAATGGATGAATTAAAACAGCCAGAAAAATATTCATTCAAAATATCAGCTTTATCACAATCAGAGGTAAAGATTTTATCTTTAAAAGTGAGAGGGGGAACAGATGAGGAAGTTTTTCTTGTAGATCGATCATAAGGTCAGAACTTTTTAGGAGAAGAGGAAGATAGAGAGCGAAAGAATTGAAATTTCTTTAATCCAATAGTAGAGGTTATATAATTTCGAAGAGAACAATAGGTTTGACGAATTGAAGAACTATTTCATCTCTTGGCTTGAATAAAGAGCTTTTGACGACATTGAATTTTCATTTTCAAGTCAGAATCAATCCAAGGAGGGAAAGAAGATGGACAAGAATACTTCAATGGAATACAATGATCAATTACTCTCATAAAATTATCCTTAAAAGTATTCCATGATAAATCTAAATCAGAAGAGAGAAGAGTATCCAAAGGAATTGAAGATAAAAGAAAATTAGCCATATCAAAATCAGCAAGATGATATAGCCAAATTTTTTGTTTCGGAGGCTGTCTGTTAAAATGAGCAGTAGATCTCAGAGAAACAGTAGAAAGTACAGAATTATGATCAGAAGAAGAAACTGGAGGTAAAATTACCGATGAGGCACTTAAACTATCAGGAACAAGAACAAGATCAATAATAGGACAAGAACCAAGTACAGGAGTACAAGTAGGTGAAGATACTATCTGAGACAAAGAGAAAGGATTTAAAAGGGAGGAAAAGTCACTAAATAGTAGTCCACTTGGGGAAGACATGTCAACATTAAAATCCCCAGCAATTATAAGATTTTGAATAGACTCAGGAGGAATAAAAGAAAGAAGTTCAACTAAATCAAAAACGCCATTAAGTAAGGAAGGAGGTCTATAATAGTTTGGTTGAAAACTTTAACTGAAACCAAAAGAAGTTCAAGATCACAAGAAAGCTTTAAAGGGACAGCAAAAATATTAGAATGAATGTAAAGAAGAACATCTCCACCATGTCGGTTTCTATCTTTACGAAAAAGTTGATAATTAATCAGAGCAAGACAGAATTCATCAAACTTAGGAAGTAGACTACGAACATTTAAAGAAAGAATGTTGAGTGAATGAGTGGGAGAAGATTTAAGGTTAATCATAGTAATGTGTAAATTCCCGTTACATTTGCATGTGATAGCATAGTACTAAGATGTAATACTGTGTAGTATATTCAAAGTGCAGTGTACTTCACTCATACAGTACACTATAGTCAATGGAAGTACAGTGATAGTATGTAAACTTAAATCCTTAAGTCTACTATTAATTGCATCCACTAGCGTCAGGTACTGTATTTGTTCTCAAATCACAATGACATATTCCATTCATATCCTGTGGTTATAAAAGTATATTAGGCTTACTAAAACTAAAACTTGAGGGGGTTTAGTTTTAGCTAACTAACTAAAAGTGCTTACTGCTGGCCAGTTTCCATTTTAGTTAGTTACATTTATTCCAGTAGACTTAGTTATAATTTTAGTTAAAACTATATACAACAACACTAATACTAACAAACATACTTACATACATACATGCTGTATACATTCATGCATACATGTATATACACATACGTATGTATGTACATACAAACATGTATGTACATACATATATATATTATATACGAACAGACATACATACATGTATATACATGTGCATGCATGCATGCATATATAAATACAATTGAACACCACAGTAGCGAGACTATACTATACTGACAGTAGAACTAAGGTAATTACTGTTACTGTATGGTGACGTTTTATTGAAATACATGTACTGAATGTACATACATACATGCATGCATGCATGCATGTATGTATGCATGCATACATGCATGCATGCATGCATGCATACATACATACATACATACATACAACATGCATACATACATACATACATGTAAGTACATGTCAATGTATTGTACATAAATTGACAATACATGTACATGGACATGTATATGTAGTTGTAAATTGACAATGCTAGTGAGGAGCCATAAATACATGTACATGTACATGTGTGTACTTGTAAATTGATAATGTTAGGAATATAAATACATCACATGTGAATTGTAAATTGACAGTGCTACATGTATTCTGACGTTTTCCCACCAAAAAGTTTTCCTAAAATGTTTCACAGGGTTTCATTTACGGGGTTGGGGCATTTGTCCAACCAATTATAGGGATTATAGGTCATTAAAAATGGCAAGTTATTAAAGGTAAGTATTTGAGCAAAACTATTATATGAGAAAAGGTCACTGCAAATTCAGTCACAACTACAGGACTAAGTGTATAGTAACTAACTTTTCATTCATCATCTTCTGTAGAACTTTCAGTTACTAGTCCACTTCTACTAGTAAAGGGATGTCCCATTGCTACCCATTCATTTGGAACAACTGATTCTAAACCAGTGATTGTACGGTAATGTGAATCACACATCAACTGGACCAGTGAGGACACAACATCTGTTATATCTGTAGTAGATACAAGAGAATATTCATTCTTGTGTTGGAATTACACTTTATAGTAAGGTCATCCATGTGATTTCTTTCCATGTGGTTACTAGTAACTAATGATACCACACAATGGATATGAACACAAAATCATACATGCACAGTATACATGTATTGTATATCAATAACATCTCACTATAGAGTACAGTAATTACTCAGCAACATCTCACTATAGAGTACAGTAATTACTCAGCAACATCTCACTATAGAGTACAGTAATTACTCAATAACATCTCACTATAGAGTACAGTAATTACTCAGTAACATCTCACTATAGAGTACAGTAATTACTCAGTAGTTTTATAATCGTAGTTTTAACAGTAATTGCTGTACATGTCAATTGAGCACCACAGTAGTGAGACAGTAATTACTACACTATACTGACAATAGAGCTAAGCCTATTATTGTTAATGTATGGTGACGTTTTATTGACATATACTGTATTACACATGTACGTGTACATGTACTAATCACTGATATTGTACGTACATGTACATGTACTAATCACTGATATTGTACGTACATGTACATGTACTAATCACTGATATTGTGTGTACATGTACATGTACATGTGCACATATGAATCAATGATATTGTATGTACATGTACATACGTACTAATCAATGATATTGTAGTACATGTACATGTACATGTGCATGTATTAATCACTGATATTGTATGTACATGTACATGTACTAATCACTGATATTGTACGTACATGTACATGTACTAATCACTGATATTGTGTGTACATGTACATGTACATGTGCACATATGAATCAATGATATTGTATGTACATGTACATATGTACTAATCAATGATATTGTAGTACATGTACATGTACATGTGCATGTATTAATCACTGATATTGTATGTACATGTACATGTGTACATGTATTAATCACTGATATTGTATGTACATGTACATGTACTAATCACTGATATTGTATGTACATATACATTGTACAAATCACTGATATTTACTGAATGCCCATGTACATTACATTACAGAATAGGTCATGCTTTACAGATGGGCATAGAGGTGGGCATGTTCCCTGTAACACAAATTACATTTCTATATCACACATTTTCTATCTCGCTAGATTTCATACAGTGGAGGGACCTGATAAGGAAGGATATCCGTCCTTCCCCCCTAGTTGTCAGGCCTAATGGAGGTCACATGTATTTCAACATGCAACAACATCTCAGCTACATCTTTACGGGAATCCAGAAGCCATTAAAAGTAACTTCAGAGAGCCTAAAGTTAACACTTTTTTCGAATAGGATAGTCCATCACTCAGTGTATGGTACCATATTAAATACTGTATAATACATGATACACTTAGTGTACTAGAGAGGAACTGCATACCCCAGACTAGAGTTATGATAATGATATAGCTAATATTATAAATTATTATAATTATAAACAACATAATTATTATAAATATAAACCTGATTCAGTCAGAGAGAAAATTCTTGATATCAAACCATGGCATCACTTGAACAAGCCTCTCAGTCTCTTTCACCATTACATCACTAAAATAACAATCCTTAATGAACTGAAACTAATAAATAGAGTATATATGGTACATGACCCTATATTACTGAAGGAGCTGATACACTATATGATATCGTAACATATCCTGTAAAGAAAACAGAAACTTTGTCATCAGGACTACAAATTGTTAGAAGACATTTTACAAACTTGGAAAGTCTATCTCTATATAAACCATTGATGCCAATCGTTATCTACTTAGATTCTAACCCTTTATTAAAATATCTGGACATAGTACTAGACAGAAGGGGAAGTGTTAATGAACTGTTTGACATTCTTTCCAGCAACAGAACTGTCATAGCACTGAGGATTAGATGTGAAAACAATTTTCATGATAAAGTAGGAAAATCTCTGCAATTGATGCTATCATCAAATCAAACATTACAATGTCTTGAGATGGAAACAAGTTTTATTATCTCTGATTTTACATCATTTATTAAATACCTTACTACTGGTCTGAGAATGAACAACACACTACAAGAACTGAATGTACACATTCCATTTTTGGAAAATTTTAATTCAAAGGAATTCTTTAAAGCTACAGACAATCTGAAATCACTGACAGTATTATTTAAATCATGGAAGATCTCAGAACGTATATTGATATCATTTTACCATGAACAAATAATTCCTCATGTTACAAATATGTTAAGGAGAAATAAAGGCATGAACTTCCTTAAAATTAGAGTCATTCCATATTTATCCTCTGAAGATACAATTAAAGATGACTGCATACCAATGATACATCAATTCTGGGAAATCGTGTTACTCCATTCATCATTATGTTATATTACGATTTCAAACTCCTCTCTTATGATAGACGTATTAAACGATATCAAGAAAACTTTGATTACTCAACGTAAAAAAAGCAAACTTGGTCCACCTCCAATTGTAGATATAGATGAATAAATTAGTGATATCCACATGTAAAAAATATTAAATTTAACGAAATACTAGTTTATGTTTATATTTGTCATGTCTAAACAGAGGTATCATGAATTTCTATTATTATAAATATGAGGAACAAAGTATTGTGAAAGTAATGTACACAGTCTGCACTTTAATATAATATTAAAGAATAATAAAAAGGTTTTTAAAAAGGAAAGAGTATTTGTTTAAAAAAACAAAAGTACAGAAACAAGAATGGATTGGTTGGCACCTTAATTAGTGTATAGCAAGACTGAAATTGACACACAAAGAAGCTATGTATAACATAATTATGTATGGTCGTTTTAAATTCATTTTTCAAATGGCTATACATAATTATATATATAGGTGATCCATTTTTGAAGTACATCATTTCATATATTTCGGATTTTTTTTTCATAAGTAAGTGTATATAGTACGTTAATAAAAGTTAAATTAATAAATATTAAAGAAGATAAACACATCAGGCATACATCGCATATTTTATACATTTTCTTTCCACTGAATAATCATATGACAAGTTCATGCATCAATATGCAATCAATGTACCATAGCCAAATAGTCAAGCTTTTTCTCTTCTAAAACCTTGTAAGAAATTGCACAATGCAACTGACACAAACTCAACTGCAGAACAGTTGATTTGTATAATCCATCAACTTTATTTTCTTTTCAGAATTTCTGTTTCTGATAGTCACTCCAAATTGAATTTCTTGTACCACTGTTAATATATATATATATCTATATATATATATTATATATATATATATGTAATTATATATACATAATTTATATATATATATATATATATATATATATATGTATATATATATATATATATATAGTAAGATGGTGACATTATCCATTTGATGAGGTGGGTTCTATATATTGTATATAGACCTTCCATGTGCACACTGTTGGAGAAAAGTGATTTATAAGTGTGAATGTGTTAATACTTATTTTACGTAAACATGGTTATGTAATACTTCCTGTTTGAGTTGCTATATAAATGATTGATTTCTGTATTGTTTTTCTCTTTAAGAATTGTCAATTTTGTTGTTTGAACTTTACTAACAGGTTATGAGCCCAGATCGACGCTATTATGGCTGAAGCAACAATTGGACAAGCAAAATGTTCTATTGACAGGCTAGATGCAAACAATTGGTCCATCTGGATGTTCCAGATGAAACATCTGTTGCTGGCTAGTGGCCTGTAGGGTCTAGTAGATGAAATGGAGGTCCTCAGACGAGGAGTGACAGCTCAGCAAGAAGCTGAATATAATAAGAGGTTACAGAAAGCGTTCTCAACAATCGTACTCTCTATTAGCTCGTCTCAACTTTACTTTATCACTTCGTATGATAGATCGAAGCCAGCATGGGATGCTTTGTGTGATCATTTTGAAAGAGACACGCTCGCAAACAAACTTCTACTTAAAAAGGAATACTTTCGTCTGGAGATGAAACAAGGTACCCCGGTTGATGCTCACATGAAGAGAATGAAGGAATTGACTGATAAACTCGCCGCACTTGGAACACATATTGCAGAAGAAGACCAGGTGGTAATGCTCCTTGGTAGTTTGCCTGCATGTGATAAAACACTAGTTACAGCTCTTGAGGCTCGAGATGAAGTCACGCTGAGCTATGTTCAGCAATCGCTAATTCATAAATAAAGAAAACTAAGTGGGGAATCAAGTTCCCAATGTCATGAAGTTTCAGCACTTTATCATAATCGTGAACATTGAGAGAGAGGTGGTAACAGACGGCGTCGTCAATGGAAACCGAAGTGTTTTACGTGTGGACGGATGACTGTCCCAAGCAATCACAGGAGAAACCAACGGTTGGACACAATGCGAAACCTGCTAAAGAGATGTCGCAGGAGCCAGAGGGAGTATTTACAGCCTCAGTTGGTTCGTCAATGACTGAAAAGTGGATAATAGACTCTGGTGCTACTAGTCATATGACTCATTCAAAGGAACTATTTTATTATTATCGTGAGTTTGAAGTTCCAGAAAAAGTAAGCCTTGGAGATGGACGTACCGTGGAAGCTATTGGTACAGGAGATATTCAAGTTAATATGACATTTAACTGATTTAAGGTTAGCGAGCAGAAAAGTTGTTTCATGAGAGGTGTGTTGTATGTTCCCAAACTTACATGTAATTTGTTTTCTGTGAGAGCAGCAGTATCAAAGGGCAATACAGTTAGATTCGGAAATTTAATTTGTTGTATTAAGGATAGAAAAGGGAAGTTAATTGGCACGGGGTCATTGGTTGATGATAAGTTATATAAATTAGACTGTGAACCCGTAGTGCAAGTGCAACAGTATGCCTCAACAGCATGTGGAAAGGGTAACTCAGCCAATTTATGGCATAGAAGACTTGGCCATTTAGGGAAACAGCAAATGAGAGAATTGGTTTCTAAAGAGCTTGTGAGAGGAGTGACCATTTCGAAGAGTGATGAATTATTATTTTGTGAATTATGCATTGAAGGAAAAATGCACAGAAAATCATTTGAGAGTGTTGGAGGAATTCGCTCCACTAGAAAGTTACAATGTGTTCACAGTGATGTATGTGGATCAATGCCCACTGAGTTCTTAGGACGAAAGAGATATTTTGTGTCATTTACTGATGATTATTCGAGATGTTGTCAAGTCTATTTTATGAGACACAAATCTGAAGTTTTAGATAAATTTAAAGAGTTCGAAGCCCGTGTTACAAACAAAACTGGATTGGAAATTAGTACACTTCGTACAGACAATGGTGGGGAATATGTTTCTAAAGAATTTGAAGAATTTCTTAAGTCAAAAGGAATCAGACATGAACTCACTGTCCCGTACTCTCCCGCACAGAATGGTGTAGCAAAAAGACTAAACCATACCTTGATGGAGTCAGCAAGAACCATGATTGGATTTGCGAAGATACCTGATAGTTATTGGGGCGAAGCTGTGGCTACAGCAGCTTATATTAGGAACAGAGTTCCCACCATTGCATTTAAGGAAAAGGTATCACCATATGAGAAATGGTACCAAAGGAAACCAGACCTAAGTCATTTGAGGGTGTTTGGTTGTGTTTGAAGAAGGTAATTATAAGCTGTGTACTGTAATAACAAAGTGTTACTACTTGTGATGAACCTCATCACTAATTGTATTCATTACAAACATTTCGGCCTGAAGGTTTGCATTAGTTGGAAAATTATAAGTCTACTGTACAGCATAATAATATTTGTAGATCGTGTGAATGTATGTATGCGTGTATGTACGTACATGTATGCATGTATGTATGTATGTATGTATGAATGTTAGTGATGCACCGATAATCAGATCGACCATCATATCGGCCGATATATTACAGTCAAACTGGGAATCGAATATCGGTTAAAAGCTTCCATACCGATTAAAAAAACAGTCATGTGTTCTCGCGCATGCGCATTATGTATTTGACCTTGACGCATAGCATGCAGCTGAAAATCAAGATGGCGAAAACATCGAACCTTTTTTACAGTAGCTGAGGACACTCACTACGGTGTTTGCAACGAGTGCAAAACATCTGTGGCTCGTGGTGGAAACAGCACAAAGACTTTTAATACAACAAATTTTCTGTACCATTTGCAAACAAAGCACACTGAGGCGTATAGCCTATACGCGACACATAAGGCCGCAAAAGAGTCCCAGAAGGATAAAATTGAAACCCCTACCTCCAGTCAGATGTCTCTTGACTCTTGTTTTCAGTCATGCCATGTTTGGGATATCAATGATTCACGTTCCATCAAAAAATTGGGGAATTCATAGCACTGGATTGTCAACTGTTATCTGTTGTAAGTGATGTTGGTTTCGTGCGTTAATTACATACTGATACATTATTATTTTTTGAATAAAATATTGGATCGACTATTGGTATTGGCAGATATTAAGTAACCATTATTGGTTATCGGAATATCGGTGAAAAAGGCCTATCGGTGCATCACTAAATTGTTTGTACATGTATATATATGACTATGTGTGTGTGTATGTATGCATGTGTGTATGTATGTATGTATGTATGTATGTATGTATGTATGTACTGTATGTATGTATGTACATGTACATGTATATATGCATGTATACATGTATATATTATGCATGCACGTATGTATGTATGTACATGTACACATGTATGTACACATGTATGTATGTACGTACATATGTGCACACACACATATACTACATGTATGTATGTAACTATGTCTGTACATGTATATGTATTAGTGTTGCTAATGATAACTAAAACCCCTTTTAGTAAGGCATTGTGACTTTTAGTTAATTAAACTGTAACTAAATTACAAGTCTACTGCAATAACTATAACTAACTAAAATGAAAATTGGTTAGTTAAATAAAACTAAAACCCTTTTAGTAAGCCTAATATTGTTTTAGTTAAACTATAACTAAACTAAAAGTTTGATAAACCAGGCATACTATAACTATAAATAAAAGTGGTTGCTATAGTCACACTAAAATAACACTAATATGCATGTATGTACATGTATATATTTATGTATGCGTATATATATGTATGAGTGTATGTATGTGTGTATGTATGTACATGTATGTATGTATGTATGTATGTATGTATGCGACTATGTGTGTATGTATGTATGTATGTATGTATGTTCATATGTATGTATGCATGTATCACATTCGCGTTTTACTACAAAAGAGAGGAAAGCAGATTTCCAGTCCAGTTACAACAGATAATGTATTTCTTAACTGAGAAGTACCTTAGTACTTCAATACTGACTATGTTCCACATGTGAAAAATGGGGTACTTGGTATAGAGTGGGTACGGTAGTGAATACTAACATGTTCACAAGTCATTTCATCAGCTTTTAAAAGTAGTGTACCTTAATAATAAACAGAATTGTCGTGTTGTCCGGTTGATTCACTTTCTTCTCCGAATCGCATGAAATCTGGTGTACAAGCAACTACAAAAAGTAGAGAAAGGAAAAATGACACACAGAAAAACTGAAATACATAAAAGACACAAAGCTGCAATAGAGTAAGAAAAGCAATCCATACAAGTTCGTCAATACCAAGAAAATTGACAATAAGGGGAACCAGTATACCCCTACAAATACTACGAAAAGAGTGTTTGTGTCAACTTTATTGCTCAATAAAGTTGACACAAACTAGCATGGTCTAGCAGGAAGTGTATATACACAAATCCCCACTTGTATGCATTAGTACTTACCAGCAACTTGGACTTTGTACTACAAACATTACATTATTAATAAAATGCTAAACTAATAACAAATGAACTATGTGTATGTAAACAAAATGTAGTGTCTATACACAACTATTCAAAAGAACAAAAAATGGTTAACCACTACCTACTACACACATAATTAATTATATATGAATTGTTATTGAATCCTCTCGAATTACATCTATGAAATTTTCATATTTGGACATCTCTTCACGATAGTCACTGAGTACTTCATGACAAAACAAATACTGCTCCTATAAAAACACAATATACCAAAAAATATCTAGATATATTTTCTCCTAAGTTTCACCTATATGCATATATACATGCGAGTTTATTAAATGTCCATGTAAATGTGTTGCATGTAATACACTGTTATATCCTGGTATGTGGTAGCTAACTAGTGCATGTCCATAGGTATAGAATGTTTGGTGAAGCTGAAGGTTTGAGAATCTTCCCTGAGTAGATAGAACCCTTATAAAATATAGTATAAGAAACTGTATCATCCACCACTGAAAATATAACCATTCAAAGCTTAAGATTGTATATACTAATACAAGGCTTAATATGTTAACTTTCTTAATTAATGATACTGCTAAGTTTAACTGTTAAGGTGGTACTAGGGAGTGGGCGGATGCGACTCCAATCAGTTTCAAAATAGAATATTATATAATATGACTCTAACCTGGTGTAATGGCAACCTTCATATCTTCTAATCACCTTTATAGGGTCCTGGAATTGATAAAACATATATAAAATGTCCATTTTTGCCATCTTAATAAGTACAAAACGAAGAAAGCCACGCCCACCAATCATGGCGTGCACCAAGTACAATGCATTTAGAGAAAACAAATAGAGCCGTTTTCTGGAAATTCATTTTACTTTTATAGTTACAAGAGGCTGAAGAAAGCTGAATTCTGTAGCTTTTCACTGAAACCATAAAATCTACCTTTCTAGGCACTATCAAACTCCGATCTTTCTCAGAGAGCAACTACAGTTACCCGCCATTGTTTCCCACCCACCGCCCCCTCCACCACCCGTGGGGTGTGTTTAGCTTTGTTTCTGAAAATAAACTATCAGTCAAAACATTTAGGCCCAATAATTATACCCCCGGGTGGGTGTGGCTTCCAAAAAATACAGAATGGAACCAGATTGTATGCAGCAAGAAGCTTGCAAGATTAGAAACTGATTGGAGTAGCATCCGCCCACGGAAAAGACTACAACCTTAAAATTATTTATACTTTGGTTTCTTTAGGTCCATTACCACACACTGCTGTTGATTTTTGGAGAATGATTTGGGAATTTAAACTTCCAACTGTAGTAATGTTAACTAAAGAAATAGAGAAAGGAGTTGTGAGTTAATGATTTTGTTCGTAACTTTGATTTTACTACAAATTCTAGCTTTGATAGCATTATCATTTCAGTTTCTATATTAAATTTTACTTATAGGCAAAGTGTGTACGCTATTGGCCACAACAAGTCAATTTAAAACAAAATTTTGGAGAAGGAATGAGGGTTAAACTACTTCAACGAGAATGTTTTCAAGGATATAACTGCAATAGGTTCTCGTTGGAAATGTAAATCAAAGTGGAATGTATATTAAGTAAATAAATTTTATTGCATTTGTTAGACTATTGAAGAAGATTATTCACCATTTCAAGTGACACATTACCATTTCACTGAATGGCCAGATCATGGAGTACCGGATGATAAAATATGCATGTTGACACCTATCAGATGTATTCGTCAGAAACACCCACCCGAGGGACCTCCTCTTGTAGTTCATTGTAGTGCAGGAGTAGGTAGAACAGGTACATTCATTGTACTGGATACCATGTTACAAAGGATGAAACATCTTGACACACTTTAATATTTATGACTTTCTTTCGCACATCAGACAACAAAGGACACATCTAGTGCAATCAGAGGTACTTGAGCATATTCATACTCACAGTATATGAATATTAGAAGCATTATTTATTTATATAACTACTTACCACTATTAATTTTCTTTGCAGTCTCAGTATATCATTTCCTATTAGTGATGTATTACCTGAACTGTGTGAGAATGCCAAACTGAAGAGACAATTTGATGTAAGTATAGTTAATTACTTGCTTTTATATATTAGTTCACATTATACTTTGGGTATACATAAATAATTCCAATATTAGCTGTCTTTGTAATGGTTAAAATACTTACATACAGCTTCTTCAAGAAGTTTCAGATCATTCGTTTGTGAGGTATACTGATGCACATGAAAATTTACAAAAGAACAGATACAATTACAACATACCATGTAAGCTAATTCAGTTTGTTATTGATTTTTATTAACTCTTAATAATAGTTAATCATTCAAGAGTTGTGTTGAGTGCAGTGGATGATGAAGACAACTATATCAATGCATCTTGGATTGATGTATGAACAAAACCATTAAATACTTTCAACCATAACTCTTATTTTATAGGGATACCAAACAAGATGTGGTTTTATTGCTGCACAGTGTCCTCTTGAAAACACTGTTGGCCATTTTTGGAGGATGTTAATAGAACAACAGAGCAGTACAATTGTGATGCTATGTAAACTTGTAGAAAACCATCAGGTAAGCAGTATAAGCTGTAGTCTATTTTTTTGTTGTAACAGTTAACAATGTACTATCAATGTGTGTGTGTGTGTGTGTGTATTTTTTTAGATTCAATGTCATCTCTACTGGCCACAATCTGAAACTGAAAAGGAAAATTTTGGTAATGTCACTGTTACTCTGAAAACTGAAATACAAGAGCGAGATTATGTTGTTCGCTGTTTTGAAGCAAAAATGGAGGTAAAATATGTTAATTACATCTTGTATTTAATATATATATAAACTTAAGCTTTGAGTGGTTAATTTTTTTTTATTATTTGTCTTATACTATATTTTATAAGGGTTCTATCTACTCAGGGAAGATTCTCAAACTTTCAGCTTCCCCAAACATTCTATACCTACGGACATGCACTAGTTAACTACCATAATTATACCAGGATATAACTGTGTTTTGCATGCCACACATGTACATGCACATTTAATAAACTGCATGTATATATGCATAGATTAGACTTGCAAATAACCTTTGGGGAAAATAGATCTAGAGATATTCTGGTGTCCTGTTAGAAGTATTATTTTTCAGCTTTGCACGAGTGGGAGCTTACATAACTCGATTGACTTGTTCCCCAGTACTGTTGTCGCCATAATTACATTAACTTCCCCACTTTTTATATAGATTTAACCCTGTACACGTTCTTTTGTTTTATTCCAGGACCCTTTTTGTTCTCTCAGTGTAACACAGTTTCATTTCTTAGACTGGCCAGAGGAGGATAAACCTAGAGATAATTTCTCTCTTCTCAATATGCTAAAAGATGTAACTAAGAATCAGAGTGATACTGGAAACAATCCAATTACAGTAATATGCAAGTGAGTAGTAGAAATCATGCAGTTCAATTTACATGATATGAGATTCTTAAGTTAGTCGAATAACAAAACTGAATTTCATCACACATTCCTCCTGCTTTATCGCCAATGGCATGTGATTCTGACAGCCTTTTGACAATGTCCCTGGGGGTCAAATAATTACTGTATTATTTTATCATGCTTCAGGAAAAGTAATTTGGCCCCTAACACCATAACCAGTATGACCTAGTGATCTTTGAGCTCCCAGGGACCATTTTTTGTCTCCAAAATTGGATCAAAGTTTGAATCTCCCAAAACACGTTTTTTGCTATAATACAGTGTATTATTTGGTATACATTATTAAACTGCACTACACAGGCAGAATGTTATCGTAATTTTTATTTCAGCAGTAGCCAGTGAATTTATAATTCAAAGAAGTTCATGTGAATACCAACAATATTTAAATTAGACAAATGTATCATTTTATTAGTTTTGTGTATGCTAAGAAATGTGTGATATAATTTAGTATTTACATTCAATGACACTTGTATACGTATGACCATGACTATGATAATGCATAATTATATAATATTGACATGCTCATATCATTGTAGTGATGGTATTGGTAGGACTGGTACATTTATGACTGTTTATACTCAAATCGAAAGAGCAAAGTCAGAAGGAATTGTTGATGTGTTTCAGTTCATCAGAGGCGCAAGAATGCAACGATTTGGACTTGTAAGAAATGAAGTACGTTTTGAAGCTTGTGCATGTCAATAGTAACCCTGATGCATGTATATATTACACTGTTGGTTTGAGGATTTACTACATTACTGGTATGAGGGTGCAGGGATTACAGTATTGGAATGGGAATAAAAGTCATCATGGCAACAAGTACAAAGTTATAGACAAATTATTTGTTCTAAAATGCTGCAGAACTATATCTATTCTCCAGCCACCAGATAGAATATTTCTTATACTATTGTTTTGTAATTTTTCTTAAACACAGTGGCATGCAATGTCACTATCCAAGGGGCAATATTCTTGATCTTGGGGCCTGTGTTCTAATCATGGAGTAAGATGGTATATGTATTGGTTTAAGTTTGTGTAGATAAATAAACCATATTCCCCATTTGTCCAGCCACTTATAGTTGGATTTAAGTATTTATAATTAAGCACTGTTGATTATTGTCGGCAGAAAATTTTAGCTACACCCTTTTCTGGAACATGGAAGAATTGAATGAGAAACATGATGACAACCTGTAATAAACTGTTAATCACAATTTAAATTTCTCCCATGTGAACTAATTTCAAATTCTTGCTCAGGCTTATCCCTCTAATGATTATCATGTGTCTATAATTAAAGAATAATTGAAGGTCTAAGACTCATAGTGGTTTAGCCCACAAAACACTAGTATACCAAGGTTAACTTGAAAACAATCTGAAAATGAAGCAGATAAGGAATATTTGATAGTGGGATATTGCATTTTATGGAATTTGGACCATTTCCAGTAGCTGATTTGGGGTTAGCCCACTATTTCTTAGCCCTTCAATTATTATTGTGTTTTTATAGGAGCAGTATTTGTTTTGTCATGAAGTACTCAGTGACTGTCGTGAAGAGATGTCCAAATATGAAAATTTCAAGCATGTAATTTGAGAGGATTCAATAACATCAAGTTAATCAGAGTTATATATAAACCTCTCTAAGTACCACTTAACTGTAATGAACTTCACTTACTGCAGTGGTTGACATCGTATGTCGGCTCAAAATAGATAATCAAATCCATCTGCATTGTGGTAATAATTATTAGTGCATTTACATTATTCATAATTGAGAGTATGTTTATTCAAGTACAAATGATTTTGATGCGAAATGTAAGTTAATTACATCTTCAATTACTGTTGTGGATTAATCAACTAGTTTATTTTGCTAGTACATGCCCTTCAATTACTGTTACTAATGACACTGTGACTGATGATTCTACAGCTACTGTAATGTGTTTGTCATCGATTTGTGATATAAGTGTTAGTTTTGATTATGAGTGGACAGTACCTAATCATCTAGTAATATCTGTAGAGACTGATGGTATATTAATTATATCTACTATGGGTGTAGATGATGCTGGACATGTGTACATCTACTGCTAGTTATACTGGTAGTGAAGGTGAATCTAAATACATAATAGATTCTATGAATACAGCCTATGTTTATCTGGACCCAAAATCACTTCTATATAACCCTACACAAGTACAGCTCTTTGTATTTAGTTTTATAGCAGTGTAAGTACTTATGTAGGGTTATATAGAAGTGATTTAAATTTGGGTCCTATGTTAGCTTCCCAACCTTGTTTGCATGCTTTTTGGGTTTTGACATCCCTACATCTTCTTTCATTTTTATTGAAAATGTTTTTTATTATTTTTGATATAAGTGTTAGTTTTGTTTACAAGCGGATAGGACCTGATAATGTAGTAATATCTGGAGAGACAGATGGTACATTAATTACATCTAGTGTGGGTGTGGAGATGCTGGACAGTACATGTGTACATCAACTGATAGTTATACTGTAATTCGTTTGTATTTAATAGAATTATTATGACTTGAATATAATTATGAATTGATAAGATTATGTAATAATTATTGTGAAAATGAATTTATTTAATTAGCATTATATAGTACCCCACCTTCTCAAGTTATGTGTGATATTCCCCTATAATAACTAAAGAATTGTTTAATGAATGGAAGTGGTTTTATAGAAAATCAGAGAAGTTTGCTGTGCTATCAATAAGGTATATTATAATATATAGTTATATTAGTTAGTTATTAACTTCTTTATAGATAACATTTGAGTGATAAGAAGATCGTCATGCTGTCATGTAAGTACTGACAGTATATTTTTTATTATATATATATATATATATATATATATATATCATAGGCATGGAATTGCTGATGACATAAACATGATCTGATTGTGTTAATTATAGTTATAAGATTTATATACAGTTAATACATAAGCGTTATTCCTAGAATCTAATAATTATACGATTGAAGATATTCAATTACTATGTATCACTCTCTCTCTCTCTCTCTCTCTCTCTCTCTCTCTCCCTCTCCGTCTCTCTCTCTCTAGACACTTATTTATATATTATAATTCCTGTTGTTGTGGTTGCATTGACATTGATGTGTTGTTTGTTGTATTGCCGAATACATTATCACCAACAGGTAAGTATTATACCCGATATGTAATCATTATAGTGAAAAACAGTGTAATATAATAAATTATAATCATTATAGTATAATATAGTGTAAAAATTATAATGTAGTATAATATAGTGTATTATAATGTAATATAATATAGTGTAATATAATGTAGTATAATATAATATAGTATAATAATTATAGTATAATATAGTGTAATAGTGTTCTTGTGGCCTGCTGGTTAAAGTGCTGGCCTAAAATGTAAAGGTTTCAGGTTCAAGCCCCACTAGGGCCAGGCTTTTTTTCGCCTAGGAGTGTACTCAGCTCTATCCTCATGCTTCATTTGGTGGGGATGTAAAGCTGTCGGTCATGGGAAACTGGTTAATATTAGCAACTTGTGCTATTCTAGCTCTTTTTTAAGCCACATTTGGTCAAAACACTTGTAGAAAAAGAATATAGTATAATACATTATAGTATAATATAGTGTAATGTATTAAACATTTCAGACATGTTGTTAATTACATTGTAATAAAATATATTACCTTAAAAATCAGTATATTACTGTTACTATTACTAATACCTCCAAAGTTAGCGTAATATATTACATTACTATTACCTTAAAAAACAGTATAATATTATTACATTACCTCCTAATTAATTCAATGTAATATAATTATTACTATCACCACTACTGAATTACTATAGTATTAAGGTTTCTTTGAAATTCTTTCATATTGTAAACTAAATGAACATTGCATATAATGTTCGTGAGTTTCTCAAAAACAGAATCAGTAAGTCTACACATTTCCAGTCCAAAAAAAAGTTCCCTCCAATACTAAAACATCTCTCTACTGTCCCTATTATAAATGAACATATTACGCATTGTCAATTACAATTACTACTACCATTACCTCCACATTGAGATTATATACTACTATTACTAATACTATTACCTCAGTTATTTTTAATTACCTATTTCTATTACTATTACCTTGAAACATGTATTCTTTACTATTAATATTACTATTACCTATTACTATTACCCTATGTCTGATTATAGTGTCATACAATGTAATCATTATATGTAGTGTCATATAGTGTAATGTAGTGTCATACAGTGTAAGGTAGTGTCATACAGTGTAATATGCTATAAAGCATAATGTAGTGTCATACAGTGTAATGTAGTGTAATACAACATCATTGGGATATGTGGGAATGGTATAATATTGCTTTCTCACCATATTGATATCATATTGTTTTATAGTATATCTTACATTAGTTTCAGTTATTGCACATTCTTAAGATAAATTCTTGTCTTTACTAATAATGATATACATTCCATTAGTGGGTGTGTTTATTACTAATTATATTAACATATTTGTTTATAGAGAAGAGAACAACAACGTCAGCCACTAATACAAAGAAATGCTATCATCAGACCACATCAAGCAAGGTAATAAATATATTACTAAATGAATTGAATCTTAATATATTTATCATTCTGTACAGAGCATGTGCTCAGTTAAGAGCTACTGATGGATGTGGTTTAACTAGGATTGTAGCCCGAGGACAAGATGGTAGGGAACGAATATATATTGTACCTACAGCTAGTCTAAATCAACAAGGTCAGAGGATCCATCCTGTAAGACCGACACCCAATCCATCTGCCCCTTCACTTAGTGGTACTACTACCATTGTTATAATACCAGAAGACCTTTTGCTTGGGGCTACTGGTCGTAGGTTTAATCCAAACATGCCTCCATCTTATGATCAAGCAGTTACTGGAAGAGATAGATCGGTAAAAGTTGAAGAGGGAATTGCTAGTGTTCCAATTAATGTACCTACAAATGAGGAGACCATACCACCTCCTGAATATATCCAATTTGGTAATAATGAGGATCAAAGACCATTACTTACTTAAGAAGGAAACATTTATTATTGTCTAATGTAACTTACTTTTTATTAATTAGTTAATAGTTGTGTTGTACAGGTACATGTACAGGTACATGTCATTTCATCATTTATAATTTGTATTTTATAAATAAACACACAACTTATTATGCAATATATTTGTTATTTCAATAACTGATTAAAAACTACTACTAGAATACATTATACAGAATACAAAAGTTAAAAAATTAATTTTATTATGATGATATTTTTACACAGGAAACCACCAGTATTACCTGTCTGAGAATAATTTTAATTATGACAAATGTCATCTAGCTGTTGTAACAATGCACTATAAATTATTATTATATTATTCATGACAATAGCTAAGTCTATACATAACTAGCTCATGCATGCAGAGTATACTATAATATCATCATAATAATTACTATAATAATATCACATATAGTTCTATAATTATTATACATATACAGTAAGTAGAAAATTCAGTTAGTGTCCTCACTCCTCAGATGTGATAAACAGTGACCTTTACAAGCTCTGGCATCCTTAGAAACTATATATGTCTGTATAATTATATACACATATAATATATATAATAGGTAACTGTCACATTAATAAAGAATTGTAAAATTATGAATCAATATATAACTGATTGGATGACAAGCCATTAACAATATTGTAGTGCTGCATGATATCAGCAAAGTGATTAGTTCAACATTTACTTTCACCAGCCACTCCTCTAAGAATTAACCACAAATGTATGTTTTACCTCAGCCTTATAAGAGTCTGATGCTATTTGAGTAGAGAGTGAGCAAACTGATTTGGTATGTTTCTGTATACAATATTTCTCTCTTGTTTGTATAATTTTATGTGAATAGAATGTACTACAATAAGCTTAAGAGCACAATATTTATTGCTTTAGTTGGAAAATTAACATACACTGAAGCATTTGATATGTAACCAGTTGTGTATGCACTCGAGCTGTAACACTAGCTGGAAAACTAATTTGATAATTATATATAAGTAGTTTTGTGACAGCTCTAGTACTATATCAGGTTTATAATCACTGAGCTGAAGTGACACAGTCATGAGGTTGCCTCATTTGCTTAGATATAATTTTGTATAATTACAATTTATATCTGTTGCCAGACAATATTAATTAATTAGCCTATATTTATATATAACTGTTTGTATCTTCACGTTAGTCTTCTATATTATATATATATATCGGGTTTTCAACCTGAAATACAATTGATTGTACACTGCAAAAACAAAATAGTTAAAATAATTATTTGATTGCTTAGTACAGATGCAAAGGATTTCACAATTAGTTGTAGGGTTGTTCAGATTATTATGTATACACACATGCTAATGCCATATCTAGTTTGTAATAATTATAACTAATCAGTTGAAGCAGTATAATTTTAAGGTACTGTGTACTCATATTTCAACCAACAACCACTTAAAACGATTGTATCTGGCAGTTCTGGCCAACAAAAGTGTTCAGAAACCTGCAAACACATAATTTAATTTATTCTTGTGTACATTTTTATACTTGGTGCACATATTGTCATGGTAACATCATGCATGTAGCCACAACAACCTATATGACAAACTAGATTGAAATTTATATTATTTCTTGCAACTGTACTAACCAATAAATTGGACTATTTAATTTTTGCAGTGTATTTAGTTGTTGTATTAGAACAATTATATAATAAACATTGAACTTTGTCACTTCTATTCTGTACTGAAACTGAGTATGACATTGACATAAGGAAACATAATATATAATTTTAATTAAATACTTCTTTTCTCTGATATGTAACAGTGATTGTGAACAAAGTTTATAATCGTATATGACTGCATGAAAGTGAATATGGGATTTTATTAACAGGAGTATTAATTATAAACACAATATTCACTGTTGTATCCTTAAATAGATATAATACATTTGAAGAATATATGAACCCTTTACATGTATACTGTAGGTATTAGACCTTTCATAGATCTTGATTATCAGTATGTGTTATACTATCTGTAGAAATTTTATATTCAGTGAGTTTATGATAATACAAACACCATGTATTCTTATATTAGTCCCATGCTGTGATATTCAGACATGAATAAGCTACTTTATAGTGTATAATGAATCTTATTAGTAGCAATGTGATGATGATGATGAGAGTTTTAAATCAATGAAAACATGTATATAATTCCTTATATTTGAGTTTATCATTTGCACTCAATACTAATCTATATTGCAATTATATCACTGCACATACAAAGTTGTTAAATATGTATTCGTTACTACATTTGCAGTGTAGAGCAGTTTGTCATACCATGACATGATAATATAAAGTACACTAAATAAAAAAATGAAATTATGATTATCTTTGTAGGTTTCATATTAATTAAATTATCACTTTCTAGGTTTCCAAATTACCAAATTAGATGATGTGTTTGTAGGTTTCCAAACCAGTTTGGCACATAGCATTTAGTAAGGTTACTATCAAAGTGAATTTTGTTGGCATGGAATATGATAGACAGCACCATTACAAGTATATGTATTGTACTGTAGCCATATGTATACTATGTATATAATGTTGTTATGAGGAGGTGGTGTTTAATTTTGTTGCTAATGAACCATCCCAATCTTGCTCCTGTCTTTTTCAGTTTTGATATAATGTATATTCCTACATACTCTATTACATTTTTAAACTGTTTTTTATTAGTTATAGTACATAGTAGTTGTTGCAATTGCATGTCTATATCCATAACAACCTGCACCACCATTAATACATAATACACAGCTATACTACCCTAGTTATATAATTAACAAATCTCGTTTGTTTTATTGAATGATTGACACGTAAATTACATTCCTGTAATCACATGACATTTAACAGCAATTATTAATCAGCTGATTGATTTTATGCATTCTACTTTCTATAACAGGAAAATATTATCATCAGTTCCATGAAATGATTGATCTAATACAATGGAGGGTTACTATTGGTACATGGTATTGTTCCAGTGTTATGGGCAGTCACAAGAGGAAAAGATTAAAAAAAAGAGTTGATCATGGAGAAATGTCACACTCAGTGGATGAATGGTTGCTTGGATCACTGAGGTTATTACAAGCAATACTCACTAAAGCTGTCATATTATCCTATTCACTTGTCATGATACTACTAATACTATGTGGTGATGTGGAAATTAATCCTGGACCTGTTAATATAGGTCAGTTTTTTTGTATAACTGTAATGATTTGAAATGAAAGTATTCATCTATCACTTTAGAATTAACTGCCAATGAAGGATTGAATATTCTTCAACAGAGTGGTTTTAATATACCAGAGAAATGGAACAGACTTGCTGGTATTATAGGTATCTCCATTGTTGAGAGAAAGAGGTTAAGAGAAGAGGCACAGACAACACAAGACTATCACTTTGCTTTAGAACAAGCATTGGATTCTTGGATATCAAACACACCACAGTCATCATGGGAGGGATTGCTTTCAGCAGTTGAAAAGTGTGAAACTAATGAGAATGTTGTGTCTGCACTGAGAAAAGTATTGGATCTTGATGATCAGCAGAAGTTGAATATATCCTCTCAACTAGACTCATCTCATTATAGTAAGTTACTATATAAACACTGATTAGTAATGGCAAATGTTGACGATATTATGTATCTCTCTATTATATATGTTATATATAGCAAGTAATAATTCAGTTCTAAAGAGCTTGTGTAAACACATTCTTCTTCTTCCAACTAGATGCTTATCTCCAGCTTGTCTTAGCTTGACTAAATGTTGTTTTAAATGCCACATCCATTACTTGATTAATGATTGTACATTTCTAATTATGTATTGTGTACACATTATGTTTCACAAGCATGTAATAATATTATATAGACTAATCCCTTGAGAAAAAACATCAGATTCTCCAGCCCATAAAATTTAATCCCCATGTCTCCATATAAATAATTCATTTCATTGTACACATGCATTCAGTAGTTATTTTACCATTGTGTGTGAAATGATTTCTGCATATAAGAAAAATGTTTCACGTTTATAATAAATAATAATGTTATAATTATTATACTTATGTTCAACATTGATCTTGATTTAGCCTCTACATCTGAAAAAGCACAAGCTATAGATGATCCATGTACACAGATATCTTGTGAACCTAATCAGTTAACACCATTTAATATACTGAAGAGACATTTCTCTTAAATACTTGATGTGGTCTCTGACCCAAATAGACTTGCTAATGATTTGTGGAGTGTTGGTCTAATATCTAATGTTGTTAAAGATAATATCATATCTACTCCAAGTGTTCCTCGTTATGAGAAGACCAGTAAATTACTAAATGAAGTTCAGAGATCTCTTAAAATCAATAAAAATCCAGAGCCACTCATTTCGTTGTGTAGAGTATTAATCGATCAGAAAAACTCAGTGATGTCTATGATATGTAAAACTATGATGAAAGAATTAGGTAAGGAATTAAAATAATAATCCTTGTAACCAATATATATGAAATTCTAATATAAATTAACACAGGTGTGTCATTAGATGACTCATCATTCCACGTCACCACTGATACTGACAAGTTTGTTCAAGGTTTGCGTGATCGGTATCATCAAAATCCTGTAGTATATAATGACTTGTTAGATCGACGTTTTGGTGGAGACAAGTTTGGACAACTAGGACTCATTAAGGGACATGGAGGATGTCTATCTGAACCAGAAGGAATAAAGAGGTCATGGAATATGTTATGAGGAAAATTAGATAAGATTATGAATGTATCAGAGAAAATAGACATACAAGATGTACTGAAACAAAATGATGATAATAGTTCAATCAAAGTAGTAGTTGATGGACCTCCAGGTGTAGGAAAAACTACACTTTGTCATAAATTGTGTAACATGTGGGCTAAGAATGAACTGAAAAAATGTTCCTTTGATCTACTCTTTGCTGTTTCTCTCAGAGATGAGGAAGTATCATCAGCTGAAAACATATCTGATCTTGTTTCACTATTTCATAGCGATGAAGAGATTTGTGATAACATGAGTACAAAAATCAAGCAGACAAATGGTAAAGATATGTTAGTAATATTTGATGGATGGGATGAATTTAAAGGAAGAGACCAAAACAGATCATTCATACTGGATACTATTCAAGGTAGACAACTACACAAATGTAATGTACTAGTTACTTCACGTACATATGCTTCAGCAAAACTTTGTCAACTACAGAGTGTTAATCGTCATGTTGAAGTATTAGGTTTTAAGGAAAAAGTTATTTTTTCATATATCAGGAGTGAGCTGACTGAATGGAATGCTGAACAATTAATAAAGGAATTGAAGATTAGGAAGATGTTTTGTCATTATGTTATATACCATTTGTATGTTCCATGTTAGTGAGAGTTTATCAGCTGAGTGGCTTTATTCTTCCTAACACTTTGACTAAATTTTACAAGAAATATGTTCTTAGTGCTGTAAAAAGATCAATGAAAAAACAAGAACTTTATCCAGACACAGTTGAATCACTTGAGGAACTACAAGAAGATCAAAAGAGAGCATTTGATGAACTTTGTTGTTGTGCTTATGAGAAGCTGAAGACACAAAATACCACTTTCAATAGAAATGAAATACTAAAGTTATCACATTCATTGAAGTGTGAACATTTTGGATTAATGAACTGTTACAAGATAGCAGACACCACTAAACATCAGTTTCTTCATGTAACCATTCAGGAGTTCCTGGCAGCATGGTGGATAGCTCACCGTGATGATCAAAAAATGCTGTTTAGAGAACATTTCCATGGAACTCACTTTCGCATGACACTAAGATTTGTGGCAGGTCTGACTGAACTTAAAGATGACAGCTATCAAGAGTATTTCAGTAAAGAGGTGGATTTACAGTGTATAAGGGAACCATTGTTTAGTTTTGAATCTCATCAGTACTATGTATTTCATCAGAATCCACAATTGCTTTGTGATGACACTTGTAATTCATTGATTAAATATCCTCTTCATGAACCTTATTATGATACAGATACTACACAATTACTTCATCTAATTTACGAGTCTGAAAATAAAGTATTGTGTCAGATATTTGTTTCGTCCATTAAAAACTCCTCTCTTTGTGTAGATAGAGTGTATTCATCACAGTTTGATTTATTGTGTTTGTCCTTTCTCTTGAAGAACTCACAGATTACTTTGAATTATTTCCATCATGAATCTGGTCATAACATGCTGAAACCTTACAATGAAGATTCAAACATAACTAATTGCATTGTAATGAAAGCAGGATATCATAATATCACATCAGTAATCAAGATACACCAATCATCATTGTGTCAGTACCTTCAAGAAAGTTATATTGATGTATTCAAATCTGGTACCATACATCCCAATTCAGTTGTGAACATGTTCACACAGCTGTTCAAACTGCCTCATCTGAATATCCTACATGTACACATTAAACAGAAGTCGCTTTATCAATCAAAACAACACATTGATAATGAATTATTAGTGGTAATGGAGGAAGTATTGTCTACAAATCATACTATTAAAGAATTTTTAACTGTGTCAGATTTGCCATTCAACTCATTTATAAATAGTTTGCTTACTGGAGTAGAGAGAAATGATACAATCCAGTTTTTTTCACTACCATCAAATCTTACTTTTATTGAGTCATTACCAATAGAAGAGCTATTGAAAAACAATCAAACCTTACAAGCTGTTAAACTGAATATACCTATTAAAGGAATACCCCCATCTCTAGATCTACCAGTTAATGAATCTCTTACAGCACTGAATATCAGTAATGATACATTACATGATATCGTAACATATCCTGTAAAGAAAACAGAAACTTTGTCACCTGGATTAGAAAATGTTGGAAGGAATATTACTAACTTGAAAAGTCTATCCCTATATAAACCATTGATGCCATTCATTACCTACTTAGATTCTAACCCTTTTCTACAACATCTGGATATAGTACTAGAGAGAGAGGAAAGTCTTGATGAAATATTTAACATTCTTGCCAGTAACAGAACTGTCATAGCTCTTACATGTAGAATTCAATGTGACTACTATAGCTTGTTTCATGATGAAGTGGGAAAATCTCTTCAATTGATGTTGTCATCAAACAAATCATTACAATGTCTGGAGATCAAAATTTTACCATCCAATTGTCCATCACTTATCAAATACCTGACTACTGGTCTGAGAAGAAACAATACACTACAAGAACTGAATGTATACATTCAATTATCAGAAAATACAAATTTGAAAGGATTCTTTGAAGCTACTGATAATCTAAAATCACTGACTGTGGAATTCTATACAGGGGAGATCTCAGAACAGGTATTGGCATCATTGTACTATGAAGAGATAATTCATCATGTTACAAATATGTTGAAGAGAAATGAAGATATGAAGTTCCTAGAAGTTCTCATGGGATCTGTACTACTCATTGGATCTAAATTCTGTAAAGTTACATATAAAGAAGACTGGATATCAATGATACATCAACTGTGGGAAACTGTGTTACTACATCCATCATTATGTTTTGTTAGTATTCCAAAATCATCTATTATGATAGACATATTAAATGATATGAAGAAAACACTGATTACTCAACGTAAAGAAAAGAAACTTGGTCCACATCCAATAGTAAAAACATGGCATTAAATAATTATTAGAATTATAATCCTTTCTACATTAGCATAAGTAATATAAATATCAAATGAGAAGATCTAAACTGAGATCTCAACTCTACTGTTACATCATGAATCTCTACATTAACTATAAGAGGAAGAAAATGTAGTTTTGTGAATAGTAATTAGTTGTAGATACACAAAGGTTGTCATCTGTTTAAAAAATGTGTGTGTCTAGATGTGTATGTGTGAAAAATGTGTGTGCGTGTATGTGTGTAAAATGTGTATGTGTGAAGGGTGAGTGAGTATGTGTGTGTGTGGATGTGTGAAAAATGTGAGTGTGTATGTGCTGGCAAACCATGGACAATCTGATCAGATTGTTTCGACCTATTGGGTCTCATCAGCATGGTGTATCCCAAATTCATAATACAATACATTGTTAGATTGAACAGAATGACACATAATGTATGTTATATTATGAAAATATAGTAATTATCTAGTATCACGTCTAGTACCTTCAGTATCTCAAGAGGTACTACTAATATCAGAGGCACTATTAGACCTTTCAGAATCAAGTTAGATTACAACTACAAATCTGAACTACTTTGTTCCAACACCTGTATCAGGAAAGACTCTTCATCATCATCTAGTACAATAAGTATACCTCTAGAATATGAGTTGCTAGTAGAATGTTGAATCTATATATATATTCTTGTGTCACTTGCACGACTATGCGTTGTATACGTAGTTAAAGAAGTTGTGTCATTCCCGGCTCGGTCAATTAATGGGGGTGGCGCGTAAAGAACGCGCATTTGAGCTACAGACCAGCCAGGAAGAGGATGTAAAACTGCTAATAAAGCAGAGAAACAGTATAAATATTATGCAAGAATCTTTAACAAGTAAGTATGATAAGTTGCTGAGTTTCAGTTTCCTGAGGAAGTCATCATTTAGAACCTTGAAGGAGTACTTTAGTCAGTTCATCAGAGATCTGTGTATTTAGTCTGCAATTGGGCTTATACTTACTTCAGGCCCCAGCTTTCGAGTACACAGAAAGGTAGAGACACTAGTGCCGCCAGCAATGCTTAATACATAGTCATCACAAAGCAAATATAGGGATGTTTTTTACACTTGTTTTGTATGATAAACTATCCACTAAATATAATGGCATGTGTGCTAGTAGAATAGAATCTAACATATAGACATCTACATACATGTATACATACATCTACATACATCTACATACATCTACATACATGTATACATACATCTACATACATCTACATACATGTATACATACATCTACATACATCTACATACATCTACATATGGATATACATTTGTATTTATGAACATACATATACTACATGTACATGTGTATATATATACTACACACATACAAGTACAGTGCACATATATACATTACATACATACATCTGCATACACATATATACATGTATATACACATGTATGTGGATGTATATATGTACAATGTATTTATGTACATAAGTATAATGAATTAATGATACATACACAGCTACATACGTACATGTATGTACGTATGTATTTACGTATATACATATATACATGTACATGTATGTATTTACGTAAATACATACATGTATGTACTTGCATGTACTCTCATATACATAAATACACACATGTACATATTCATACATACTTTAATATGTACATATACACACACATGTACATGTACCTACATACATACACACATACATGTACATACATACTCATAATTATACATTACATGTACATACATACATAAATAAAAACATACATACATACATGCATACATACATACATACACGTACATACTTACATGTACATACATACATACATACATACATACATACATACATATATACATACATACATACATACATACATAGTGTCATGTTACTAATGGAATTAAGTACATGTGTGTATTTGTTAACTGGCTCAAGAGGTATTCCCCCCAAAAAATGTATATGTGTACTTGTAAATTGACAATGTTATTAGGAGTGTAGTAAGTACCAGAAGTACATATACATGTACATTGTACATGTATAATTGTAAATTGGTTAAGGAGTATATGTATGTATATGTATGTATTTATGTATGTATGTACGTATATGTATGCATTTATGTATGTATGTATCAGTGGTGTGGCAATTACTGCCTTAAAGTAATCAATTTCTATTACAATTACTTGTATCTTTGATGATTACCATTACCATTACCATTACTAATTTTTCAAGAGTAATCAATTACAATTACAATTACTCTACTGCCAATTACCATTACAAATTACTATGTCAATTACTTTCTAATTACATGTATTGTGAATTTATCTTAAGAAAAATTAAAGTTTCTAAATTCTTTGGTTTCAATCTACTCCGCAGTGGTGTTAAAATTTTGCCACCTTGGCTGAACACCCTTTCGATCGGAGCAGATGTAGCTGGAACTGAAAAAATTTGCTTTACGAGACGAGAAAGTGAAGGAAACTCTTTTTCCTTAACCTTCCAATATTCCATTGCATCTTCCACTGCATCTTCCACCTCCAAAGTGTCACTTAATAATATTCATTTTAGGGTGTGGTGAAGTTTTAATCATATTCATTTATTGTGGTTCGGTAATTAGCAATTGCAGGTATAATTACAATTAAAAATCAATTACCATTACCAATTACTTGTTGTCCAAATAGCACAATTACAATTAAATTACAATTACTGTATATACTGTAATTAATTGTAATTAATTACAATTACCATTACCCCACCACTGGTATGTATGTATGTATATGTATGTATTTATGTATGTATATACGTATATGTATGTATTTATGTATGTATGTATGTATGTATGTACATGTATGTATTTATGTATGTATGTATGTATGTATATGTATGTATATGTAAATTATGTATGTATTTATGTATGTACATGTATGTATGTAAACTATGTATGTATGCTCACACTTCATTATCTATGCTAATGCCTTTGCCTTCCTTTTGAAGTTATTAAAGATTCTACTAGTATTGAAGTTACTAGTATCTGTATCTTCAGTTGTAGGTAGTGAGTGGACTTGACTTTGACATACATACACTGTACATACATACATACATATAATAAGTATATACATGCATACATACACACTTACATATAATAATTATATACATACATAAATAATTATACATACATACATGTTATAGTTAAACTACAGAGTCTACTGGTTATTGGATATACACGAGGTGGTTATTTGATTAGATGCCGAGGCGGAGCCGAGGCTTCTAATCAAATAACCACCTCGTGTATATCCAATAACACATGGACTCTGTAGTTTATCTGGTTTGTACTACAGTGCGTGGGTGTATCAAAGGCACCGACACGTCTGCATTACGTACTGCGCATGCGTATGACCTTGACCTCAGTCTGAAACACGTTACAATATACAGAGATGGAGAATATTGTGGCTGCTGGAGAAGAAGGGTCAGAGAAGGAGAACGTCCCGTTAGAACTGGAAGAGCCAATGAAGAAGAAACGTCGAAAATCACTTTCTCTTAGAAAAAGGAGATTTGGACAGTCAGTTTCAGAAAATTTGTCAGAACTAACTAAACCAATCGTGCCCAAAAATACTAAGAAGAATACTAGCTGGGCCTTGAGAAACTTCAACGATTGGAGAGCAGAACGAGAAAGGCACTACCCACAAGAAGTATGTCGCTCAGATCTTTTCGAACACGCTCCGTGGAACATCGAGGAGCTGAACCATTGGTTGACCATTTATGTACTAGAAACACGACGTGCTGATGGTCAACGGTATCCTTTGACCACTGTCTACCAACTTTTATCTGGAATCTTGCGTCATATGCGCTCAATTGATCCTGAATGTCCCAATTTCTTAGACAAGAATAATTATCATTTCAAAGAGCTACATGGTGCTGTAGATAACTTAGGACGGCAGCTGAGGATAGATGGTGTAGGAGCTGAGGTGAAACACGCTAGCGTCGTTACATCTGAGGAGGAAGCTGCATTGTGGGAAAATGGTGTTCTCAGCACAGAAAACCCAAAAGCCTTGCTGTCTGCTGTGTTCTATTGTAATGGTAAAAACTTTTGTCTTAGGGGAGGATGTGAGCACAGAAATTTGAAGCTGTCACAGCTGAAGCGTTTGTATGACCCAGACAGATATGTATACACTGAGAATGGATCTAAGAATCGGTCTGGATGCCTCATTGAACGCAGTGTTGAGAACAAGTGTGTGCCAATATTTTCTTGTTTCAATGAGCCAAAGTTTGGCGAAAGCAAATGTAAATCAGAAGAAGCAACAGCCATAACACCCCTACCTTTTCCGACCTTCGGTGTCCTTAAACACTGTGTTGTCAACATCAATTATGGTACTTATGGGCCCAGCAATGCCAGTGTGCAGTCGCAGTCAGTTCTCATTTATTGAAAAAAAAATTGAACTTCCTTTCAGTTCACTTGTATATCATATTTCATTTGCTGAACAAGAAAAATTGAGTTTGCCTTTCACATTGTATTTAAAAAGTTTAAAGAAAAAACGCCATTTTTGCCTTCTAATTGCCTGATTTGGCATTTAGATGATGCCTTCCAACTGCCCTTATAGTGGTTATGTAATATAAACACGTGTCGGTACCTTTGATACACCCACGCACTGTACTACAAATACATATACATACACACTTAAATATAATAATTATATACATACATACATGTACATATAAATTGTACACAATGTACGTAAATACATACATATGTAGGTATGTGTGTACATTATGTTACACATACATTTATTACAAGACACATTCTTACATTTGTACATATCTATATACATACATATACTATATATATATATATAGTATTAGACACAAAAAGTTAATGTTTATTAACATTTACACTATCATTCTCTCATTCATTTCATTTTTACAATTAAGAATCATTTTTTTGCCATTTTAATCAGTTTATAAAACAATTGAAACTGTTCAAGCAATCTTTTGTGTATGTGCAATTCAACATGAAATCACATGAATGCTAAGTATGGGTATCACCACTGACTACTACACATTCAAGTACTCATCTTGATGCTTTCCTGTAGCTAACAAAGCTTATTTTTGGTAACTGTGGCTTTCATAAGGTCTTCTGATTAAATAAGGGATGTACTTATGTAATATAAAGTGTACATGTACAGTACATGTACACATAAGGGATGTACTGATGTAATATAAAGTGTACATACACAGTACATGTACATATAAGGGATGTACTTATGTAATATAAAGTGTACATGTACAGTACATGTACACATAAGGGATGTACTGATGTAATATAAAGTGTACATGTACAGTACATGTACATATAAAGGATACATGTACATGTAAATATATCTAAGCACAGTACATACACATAAACACATTTTAATATTACCACATCCTCTAACCATCATTCCTTTTTCCCTACAAAGCCTCCACTATACAAGGTGATATGATATTATCAGTAGTAGTTTCCCTTGTGTTGACTTATCTCAGGAATATACTTCACATTCATCTGTCAGTGATAATACATCATCTGTTGAAGTATTGAATCTAGGGCCAGCTACTACCTGAGTTATATGAATACCTGAGTGTGTAGAGGTGAGTGTAATATCAGTGAGTTGAGAGATAACATAGGAGGTATAATCATGATCAATTGTATATGTATAATATTTACATGTAATTTTGGTTAGCTCAAGTGTTTAGTATAGTTTATAATAAATACTTGAAAAGATAATCAAAATTAGACACTACAATTATCTATGTGGTATAAATTCACCAGAACATGATATCAATGATATATATTAGTAACACAGGTAATCATAAGAACCATTTTTACAATTGTGATCTATCATAACTCAACTATCTAATTTAGTATGTGTACTAGTGGTATACTGATACCAATATTAGTATTAGTATCAGTGTAATTATTACAACATCAGTAAGCATCATTATTGATTATGAAGTTACTGATACTAGTTATTCTAATTAAAGCACACACCCCTACCACTTTAATCTATGGCATGTAAGTACAAGTCAACCCAGTGTCACTTCAAACTCAGACTCAGAAGACAGGGGAGAGAACTCTCAGAATATCAAACAGAGAAAGAAGTGTATAATTTGATCTCAGTGATAACACAAAAGCTGTTTGTCTTTATATAACTTGCAAAGAGCCTAAAGTTTCACAAGGTGGTATAAACTCATTGACTAATCCTCAGGTATACACCAGTAACCTTCATAAACATTTGCAAGGACATCCATACAGATACAAAGAGAGAAGGAAAAGAGCAAAAAACAATTGCAATCTAACAATAAAAAGGGTATAGTCACAAGCATGCGACACTCAAAGTGCTGCAGAGAGGTGGAAGCCTTACGCAATAGATCATTACCTATTATATTGCTTCCTGAAAAACCTGAAATGCTGCTCTTTATGAAGAAGAACCTAAATTAATTTCAATTATATAATTATATTTTCGATATATTCCTTCCATTTATCTTCATGCATCTTCTTTTCTACAGTTATATTAATTATTTGTAATGAAATGTTTCTACTATATCAGTATTGGACATGTTAAGCTAATTAATTACCTGTGGATATTAATAATCAGTATAGCATGGTTTGAATATTGTGTTATCACTACATTACTAGTATGTACATACTAATATTAATTATAACATCATTTATAGTGTAATACATGTCAAGAGGGTGGGACAATAAAGGCAGAAATTATATAATACATGAGCATAGTGAATGTATTGTTATTGGCCCTTTCAGTAGCAAGATATAAGTTGGTGGATTAAAGGGACTGAATCCTCCTCTTGAAGGGTTAATAATAATAATTTATATAGTACATGTAATTACTACTGTATTATACTACACTAAACTATAAGTATAGTGTAAAATAAGAGATTACAAGAAACACAGGGAATTGACTATTAAGTACAGTAGTATCACACTAGTATATATAAATTATGGGACCCTATAATTAAAGAATATTACTATGTTACTGTAAGTGACTTTATCATAGAAATTTAATTTGATAAACTCCACCTCAAATACAATTATATACTGGGGTAACTTTGCCCCTACAATTAATACCAGTATAAGTGAAGTTTAGGTATCATAATTAATATAATATTACATGTTACATTAGTAAGGGTGTGGTGTGTGAACCATAGGACCAGCTACCTATGTTAGGATGTTATGTTAAAATATTTAAAAACCTTAACCTTCCATGACAGAGGTAACTATCCTCTATAGGACTATATATGATTCAATGGACAATACTCTTGTCACTATGGAATATATTAATCACATAACCTAAACTGTATTTATACATTAATAATCATATATTATTACAATCACCTGATGTTCACAGGTGTGTACAAGTAAATGTAACGGTTCTTCTCTTCTAATAGTTCAATTCTCTTTATCAACAGCAAATTGTGACTAAAATCACTTCTGAGAGACAAGTAGATGAAGAAATAGTGATTGTAATTTTTCAGTTTAATGAATACCCTGAGAAATAGTATTAGTGATATGAATATTTGATAATGTACATACACAAATTACACGTTTTTTTTAATTTTATCATTTTCAAATTTTGTGGATTAAAAATACAGTAAGCTATGTGAAAATTTCAAATGAGTGTGACAGAATAGAATTTTGCATATTAAAAAATAATTATAGGAAGCTGTGTGAAATTTTAAATATCAAATGGGTGTGACAAAATAGAATAGAGGAGTGGTAGAACTAAGTATTGATACTTTGAGCAGTATTCAATACACATAAAGTAAAAACATAGCCCATCACTCAGTGTCTGGTACCATATTAAATACTGTATAATACATGATACACATAGTGTACTAGTGAGAATCTGCATACAACAAAAATTATAATGGATGTTTTAAGAAAATGATATAACTTGACTATCTAAATTATAACTTATTATAGTTACAAACAACATAATTATAATTATAAACCTGATTGAGATTCAGCCAGAGAGAAAATGGTTAATATCAAACCATGACATCACTTGTTCCGTGAACCATGACATCACTTGATTTTTTTTTATAAACTGATACTAATAAATAGAATATATAGGGTACATGATAGGATCCGTACCGAGATAATATTACTGAGAGATCTGTTGTATCACTGATATATTTTCAGTAAGTTGTTTGTGTATTTTTAATATAGTACTATTTTATCACATGTGGATAGTTATTAATATACACTGATGTATTTAGTATTAAATTTGTTGATACATTCTGGATCATTATATAGTTGATATGAACACATAATAAGGTCTTTATATAGAACAGTTTAGTTTGATTGAAGGATTAATAATTTCATTTCATATGTGTGGTATTACAGAACCAATCTAGATGATGTGCTCCACTAATTCATCATCATAATTAGTACAATATGTAAATTTTGTAGTCACAAGTAATAATAGAATAATGCTGGATACACTGCAAGAAGAGTTTGGTTATTTCAACCAGTCAGTTGGTTACCTCAATTGCATGCCAATTTAATAATATGCCTTTTCACACCATACTGCAGTATTAAGCTGTTGGATGGTAAGCCAGTTTGTAATTTTAATTTTTAGTATTGAAATGTGGTGTTCACAATCACTATGTAAATGAATACCGTCGGGACGGGACCCTCGCCTACGTGGCAAGGTAATACAAACTATAATTTCGAAATATAATATGCCAAAAGATTATAATTATCATTGCTCGTTTGTATGGTCATATAATAATGAGAATGTTTACTTCAGATTGTTTAGTTTGTGTATAAAACATATTAAGTTATAAAACCGTACTGGCATGTTAGTTTTTATAATAATATTATAATAGATATAGATATATATATATTATATATATATATATATATAAATTATATAAACTAACATGTCACTACTTATTACTTAGTATGATTATACTAGTCTCTTCCTTGTCTATACTATAAGTCTTACATTTTAGTCTCTGTATTATCTGAAAGAAGAAAGAAAGATCCTCAATTCGTCTTGTGAAATATTCCACAAAGACAGCATAGACAGGTCCTCAAAACTGCTGACGTTCGAGTAACGTGCACAGCACATGACTTGAAATTGAAATAGGCGGAGTTTGAAAGTAATGGAGAATGCTTGGAGCCAGTACTCGATGTTGTAGCAACCACTACCCAAATTTTGTTTGCTTTTATGTAGTGCTTTGCTAGCGATAGTCATGATACAGGAGTAGTTATGTTTTGATGTGTCCAGATGCCTCCACGAGTCTTCTCAAGTCTGGAAACAGTAATCGTGAGTTATAAACATTGTGATAACTTTATAACCGAAAGGTTTAAGAAGAATTCCTACGTTATTTTTTTTCCTTGTATAATTTGAAGTCTACCAGTACCTCTTTTGAAATGTCAATGTTTTTATTTTTCCAGAAAAATTGCTAACACACACACACACACACACACACACACACAGACACACAGACACACAGACACACAGACAAAACGATTACCGTACCCTTCCGCCTACGCTACGCGGCGAGGGTAATTAATAGTGGAACATAACTGATATGATGTGAGTAATTATGTAAACTTATAGTAGGGAAGTACTGACATGTAAACTGTGAATCATGACTAATTTACATATTATTGTGAACAACATTCCAACACCAAAAGATAAGCTGGTCTACTCTTCAACAAATCAATTAAGCAATAATGGGATATTTGCAATGTAATTGAGGTAACCAACTGATTGGTTGATACAACCAAACTGTTTTTGCAGTGTAGAGATCTTATAATGATAGGGGAAGTATAAGCAATATTTAAAATCCAAATGATGTTTCTCTTATAAACAATAATGTATTATTATCCTCACACACATAAACTGGATTGTATTTACATGTTGAGTTTATAATCTTTCCTAACATTATTATACATTCTCACTGGTTCAAATGTGATATGATTAGTACACTGGGGAACAACATTTTGAAAACACCTTTAGAATCTGAAGTGTTGTTTTCCTATTAATTACAAGTATTGATATATATTGACTGGTATATAATGTACATGTCATAATAATGTATGATAATAAAGTATAATGTAATTTAATCCTATATGTAAATTCCATAGTAACTATATACATCCTGTGGCATGTTATTATAATCACCATATCAAAGTACTATACATGTACATTTATATGCTAATTACTTGTAGTAATATATTACATATAACCATTGACTGTATGTCTACTATTATTCATGTATCTACTCAGTATATCCAGTCTGTATGTCCTTAATTATGCCCTGATCATATAAAATCCACTTCTTGTATGTCTTTATAAATGTTCAGTGTATGTTACTTTTATTCAATGGTAATTATGGATGGTCAAATCTAGTTTATTATAATTGGCGACAAGGATAATCTGGGAATGCCTAAATACGGGAACTTGTCAGAGTTCAATGCATACACTGAGGATGACTAGCCCTCATATATAGAACAGATGAACCATATACTAATGGCATCACTGATGATGGGAAGAAGAGATCTATTTTACTGGGTTCATGTGAAGCACCAATCTAACCAGTAAAGAGAAACATAGTATCACCCAGAACAACCAATCTCAACTTTCATATCAAGCAATTTGTGGACCGACTTAAGTCAGTTAACGACCACTATTACCCTTAACCTTCAGTGACAGTGCAGAGGTTTGAATTTAACTCTCGTTCGAGGCAATCAGGAGAATTTATTTAGCTGCTCTACGCCAACTCTCAGAACAATATGAGTTTGGAGCCATACTGGATGCCATGTTGCATGATAGACTTGTCTCAAGTTGTTTGTGGCGTCTATGATGACAGAGTACTAAGGCAGATACTCTCTGAAAAATATCTGACCTTCGAGACATCACTGGAAATCGCAAAAGGAATGGAGTCAGCTCAGAAAGATGTAGTCAAGTCCTTATTCGTGAACACCATTAATTGATCTAATTCTTCTAAAAACCCCTGTCTTCACTGCATAGACAGTCGTTGGTCCTCTGACTGCCCTTTCAAAATGCTTTTAGTGCAAAAGGAGGAGACACATCTCAAGTCTGTATAGCTGAGCCCTTGCCAATTACTAAGACTAATCACCTTGTTGACAGTACGTATGAGGCATATGCTTTGTTCATTATCAGAGACCAGATAACTGAACCACTATGTGTCACAGTATTCCTGAATGATCATGCAGGTTGATACGGAAGCTTCCATCTCCCATCATGAGTTCCACGGCCTTCAACAAGTGTTGAAGATTTATATATGCCACCCTAGCAGGTGGAAACACATTTTATGACATTTTCCTGTCGTTTATACAACTATATATGACTCTACATAGCTAATATACTATTAATATTATTACAGGAAGTTTACCCTCTAATTATTGCTATTTTGGGTCAAGTGAGAAGAAGTGCGTGTTTCATCAAACCAGAGCTAGAGGAGCTTTTTAACTGACTGCTTGAAAGGAAACTGATTTGGTATATTACCATAATTATACTTACTTGTGTTGCTATAATTATAACTATATATGAGTACATTTCTAATTATATTACAGGAAATCCACAATATATAGACTACTGAAAAGAAAGGGCAGGTGCAATTACAAACAAGAAGGTGTGGCCTGTCAAAAACAGAAGAACTGATTGCTTGGAAGGCAATTGATTTGGTATGTTAGTATATACGTACTTCTGCTGCTTATATAACTATAATTTATGTATTGCAGGAAGTGCACCATTTCCAAACTGAAATTTTTTTACTAAGCGAAAGGGCAAGTCCAATTCCGTGCAAACAGAAAAGAAGGCGTGGCTCGTAATAACAGAAGAGCTGTGTTTGGAAGGAAACTGATTTGGTATGTTATAGTAAATACTACATAGGTATCTCTTTTGCTTGTAAAGCTATATATGAGTGCATAACTAAATTTATTACAGAAATACATGTTACACAGACTAAGTATTATTATTTGTAAAGGAAAGGCTGGGTCCCAACGACGAAGAAGGAGGGTGTGGCTCGACAAAACAAGAAGCTATAAAGCTGACTGCTTGAAGAAAACTAATTTGGTATGTTACTATATACGACTTGTGCTACTTATATAAATATAGTATTATTACATATACATGTAGTTAATATTATATCAATATTATTACAGGAACTACGGAATAAATATAAGGACTAAGTAAAGATAAAGCGCATTTCCCACTCCGTCCTCAAAACAGAGAAGGGCGTGGCCCGTCGAAGTGTATTTGGAACAAACTTATTTGGTATGTTACTTTTACATTCCTAGATAGTTTAATGTATGTCTATTTTATTAGAGGAAGTGCACAACCTATAGTCTTGCTGGCCATCCTGTATTTGGGAGGGCCAGTGAGACTACACCAGCTATTCATTGGGAGTTTCTTGATGTAACCATTGCTACTACAAATAGAAACGATTGCTTGTATAAATTAAAACCTCATCCAACCCTAACAATGATAAACCCTAGAATAATTTTACATAGTCCTGATGACATAAATCCATTGTCGGTTACATCTAGAAACACCTTATTCATTGCACTCTCAGTTTTAGTCTTTTAGGTCAGCCCTAGTCTCAAGTTACCAGACCAATCCTAAAAGGGAAGGGTCTAGGGACAAGCCTATATATGCTTCGTCAAGTACTTATATAAAGTGTCATAACTATCTAAATCATATTCTTGAAGTTAAATAATTAAGTAAATAAACATATTCATACTTTACAGTATGGCTCTGGAGAGTGCAATAGCATTTGCTATAAGAAAAGCTGGTGTCGCTGCATTGAAAGAAAAACAAGAGATTGCATTTTCAGATTTGTTGAAGATAACGACGTTTTCACGTCTTTACGCACCTGATATGGGAACCACCTGATTTATCGACTTCTATCAGATCTCTTTCTACCTGTTGGTTCACCAAAGGCAGCTACACTCTGCCAATTTCTTCACTAAATACTTTCCCTTTGCGTTGATCTACTCCTTCTCTCCAACAATAGTTCTTAATAAGGTAACATTTCCAACCCTTCTCTAGTGGCTTCTGCACTGTCTCCATACAATTTCAATCTTTTAGCCTTCGCTGCACCTTTACTAACATCGCACTAACAGAGAGCACAGCAATCCACCATGAGCCACTTTGACATGATGAACGGGGGGGGACTCAATGTAGCTGTTAAGGAGTTTTACACCCAACATCCAGTGGTACTTGAACGAAGTGCATATAGGCTAGTCCCCAGAATCTTACCTTTTAGGATGGGTCTTGCTACATGAAACTAGGCCAGGCCCTTCGCATGACAAGAAATATCTGGAGTGGTACAGATTTATGAGTTGTGCAGTTCCTCTGAATTCCTGCAGTGTATAAACAGTTTACATACCTAGTATTAACACACTCAATGAATTTACAGCTGATTCACAAAAGTCAAAATAGTCCGCTGTCTACCTTTACTTCGCTTCTGAAAGGCCATCTGAAATAAACAAACTTGACAAGTGTCAATTACACGGAATATAAAATTGTTATAATTATATTAATTTTAATAATAGTAATTAAAATTTGAATTCAATTCTGATGCCCGGGCCCAGGCCCTCCAGGCCCGGGCGTAGCTACGCCACTGATGGTGCTTCATTGAGACTAGTTGATTTCCCATACTTGCTGCCAGTCACCGGGTAACAAATAGCAATGGTTGAGTCACTGGTATATCATAGACTCTTTTCTGAGTTGGTAAACTAACGAACACATTTTACCCACACATATAAAGCCCATGAGACCATGCAACCTATATTTTTATAGCAATTGACACTGGCAATTTTAGTCTGGGTGGCCAACCCCTTCACCTAGAGCGGAAGGGTCTGGTGTGACTTGTATATACAAGTTGTGCAATTCCCCAGCATTACTATGAAAAACTACAGTGTATAAACGGTTTACATATCTAGTATTAACACACTCAATAAATGTCATAGAAGTCCATCCTTAAGTGTACTTTTAATTGTGCATATTGATTGTAGTGACTATGATGTAATTATCGCTAAAATTGGTTTATGCTAAAAAAGTATTTAGTGATCAATTTATTAGGCTCAGAAATTTGCTAAAATTAATGCAGGCTAAATCCAACTGTTTTAAAATCACCAAATCTACAGGGGACAATTAATAGTAGGCTAAAGATAATTAAATTTGTCTTACACAACAGGTATATGGCATATGTGTACCATACCTGGCCCTTCCTCTCTATGCGAAGGGACTAACCCACCAGATTATATCAATTAATGTTTGAGTAGCTACTATTATATAACTGATAGACGTATTGTCAATTTATAATTTATTACTAATATTTCGTCTTCCATACTGCCTCAGATTCACTCTTTTGATCTTGTAACACAAGTTCTTTCTAGTCAGTTGTACATCGTTATACCACCTAACAAACACTTCTTGAGGTGAGTGAATCAAAATTAGTAATGTACCTATAATTGGGTCAGTAATTGGTATCAGCCATTAGTTTGGGTATATATAGATTGAGGAAATGCATATTTTTATGGCCCGTAGGGCCATCCCTATGATTGCTTTCCCACGGGTTCGAACTATATATATTTATATTCTTGTGTCACCTACGCGAGTATGCGTTGTATACGTAGTTAAGGAAGTTACATCATTCCCGGGGGCTCGGTCAATTAATGGGCGTGGCGCGTAATAGAACGCGCGCTCGAACTCAGCAGGAAGAAAGCTGCTTGTAGCTTACATAGAATTAGAAACTGGAACTACTAGCTGACTATTCTACCTGCACTAAAGTTCTACAAGATTCTTTAGAAGGTAAAGAGAGTAGATAATCAAATAATAACTATAATAGGCTGTTGTGTTTCAGGAATGATAAAGTCAGCCATGATTACTGAATGCTGGACACCATAAAGCAATCATAGGGATACTTTTTTTCTCTATATACACTTGTTATTGAAATAATCAGAAATCAGAAGATAGATGTAATATAGGATCGGTTATCGGTACATCACTATCCTGTATCATGTTGTAATTCAATCTCCATCAAACCAAAGGAGAGGCGGTTATCAGTTTACAGTAAAACCCCTCTTAATGGACACTCCTGAGTTGTGGACATTCACTACATAAATAACAGCTACCACAGTCCCGATTGACCTGTCATTGAACTCAATACTGTTGTAACCCCTCACATATAGACACACCGCTCTTCCGCACAATGGTTGCCAGTCACACCCCCTTTATACAATAATACTAATAAATGACCTATGTAATACAGGCAACTTTTTTTGAGATCAACATGCAACAACAGTATGAAGGTATATATTCAATATTTTTACATTTGTGAAGCTCGAGACTGAATAACTCTCTCTAGTTTAGAACAACCACAACAAATCTGTCTTCATTTATTATTGTGTTCACTCTCCAAAATTAATGTACCACGTCGCCACATGTTGCTTCCCATACCACTTATAAACAAGGTATCCTCTTATATACCACTTAACTTCCAGCATTTCAGTTTATTGAGGTCAAACTATAGATCGACTAGCCATAACAACAGTACATGAGTGTGAACTGGACATGTGCATGACACGTGTCAACCCCTGAGATAAGGACCGTGGCACCTCGTTATAGAGGACAAAAAGGACCTTCCCAATGGTGTCCTCTTTTGAGGGCTTTTACAGTATACACAAACTATATAAACATAATAATTATAAGTATATGCAAATACTTATATCCCGTTGCTAGGTGGTTGCTAAGATTATGCACAGTGGGCCCACCCTACAAATTACAGTATTGTAATTATTTCCTCAAAACATAACACCCTATCATTTATACCAGAACCGCAATCACAACTATATCCATGAAATTATTAGGGCCAAATTTATTATGATTACAGTAAAGATGATATAAATGCAGCCATTCATCTGGATGTGAACCTCATGCAATGCTTTCCTTTAATTATGGTTGTTATGGGATCCCTATGATTGCTTTCCACGGTATTGAATTGATCTATAATATATTTGCTTGTGTCACATACGTAACTATGCATTGTTTACATAGTTAATCAAGTTATGTCATTGCAGGGCACTCAGTAAATTAATAGGTGTGGCGTGTAAAAGAACATTCGCACAAGCTCTTTAAACCAACAGGAAGAAAACAACTTGTAGCTTACATAGAAACTGCTTTGCCTGAAATATATTCCTATAGTTTTTCAAGATCCTTTAAAAGTAAGGAGAGTAGAAGTCAATAATTATAGCTGTTGTGCTTCACGCATGAGAAAGTCAGCCATCATTAATTAATCTTGGACACCACAAATCAATCATAGGGATAATATTTACACATGTAGTGATATATATCTATGTTTGTTCTTTTATAAGAGAGAAGATATTTTGTACTACCAATATCATTAAGTATGTCTATCATAATAGATATCTTTTATGTTTACCTGTTATAGCTGGACAATAATATATTCCAATAACAAAAAAATTCATCATAATATTTGTTATAATTAAAAATATTACAATGATAGTAGAACCTTTGGTCTGTAGCTTCTTTTATCAATATAATAGTGATTGCATTGTAAAATATTTACATGTACCAATGAATTAACCATGAATCCTGGATATAATTTCCATACAGATATTCATAATGATTGATATCATACAATGGAGAGTTTCTATTGGAATGTGGGGTGGTGGTATGAAGTCTGTCAAGAAGAAAAGCAGACTTGTTAATAACATGCAAAGTCATCCAGGAGTGAAAGATTATCATTGGGAGAGTGAATATGTTGGAGTATGTATTAGAACATTACTCAGTCATACTAGTGTGTGTTTGTATATACTAACTGTGTTTATATTTCTACTACTGATACTCTCTGGTGATGTGGAATCTAATCCTGGACCTGTGGGTTAGTTATTACTATGTTTAATATAGTACTAAACACACATTTATATAACTTACTACAATGTATATAAATATGAGCTATATTTCATGCAGTATGATCATTTATTATATTTCTATACTCACTATCAGAGATTACTCCGGGCAAAGCAGTTTCACTATTGTATGAATGTGGATTTAATTTTAAGAGTAAGTGGAGTTTGTTAACAAGTTTCCTGAGTGTTCCAGTAGAGGTAAAGGGAAAGATGACAGCTATAATAAAGGAATATCAAACATATGAATATGCAATAGAAATAGCATTGGATTGGTGGATTAAGAACACATCAGAAGCATCATGGAAAGAGTTAATATCATCAGTAGACAGGTGTGGAGAGAAAGACACTGCACATGCAATGAGGAAAAAGCTAATTGAAGAAGGTAATTATAGTTAAGCTCATGAGCTTAAGTGTTGCTTGTATTCATTACACTATATAGTGAAACATAATTCGTACCATCAGGTATGGAAGCTTACCACAAACTCTCAGGTTCCCAAACCACCTAATGCCCTCCCAAATAAGTTTCCATTTGCATGAAGATGTATTCCAATTTTTGGCCACATTTTGACTTCTAAAACTGAATCTCAACATTTAAGAATGTGATAATTAAAGTATCATTATTATTTCAATTCAAACCTTTCATGGTGCTCCTAAAAGTACTAGCCTTTGTTCATACATGTACTTTCCCATGAAAAAAACAAACATTTCAAATCTTAAGAACTGTACTGTATACATGTTTGCTTACCACACACTCTTGTTACTGTTTTAGATACATCAATGAATGAATGTGAAGAGAATGATGGTGTAACAGAAGAAAAGAAAATATTAAGTACTGAAGGTCGAGAGAGATTACGAAGACGTACAGCTCAGATTTCTACACTGGGTGATTGGAAACATGTTGGAGTTTTACTAGGATTATCAGATTCTGATATTAAAGAAATAGAACATGATAATCATTTTATAATGAGAAACTGTATGTTAGCAATGTTTAATAAATGGTTGAAGATGGATACAAGTTTCCCTACATATGAAGAAGGGCTACTGAAATTATCCACTACACTTGATATGGTAGGAGAAAATGTATTAGCAAACCAACTGAAACATGAATGTGGTAAGTGGAATAGTTTATTCTATATGAACTGCATAGTAGTTAATATAATTCTTATCGTTATTATGTAATTCTAAAATAGTGATAAACCACAATGTGAAAATAATTAGGCATTGGTCTTCATTTAAGTGATAATTACTGACTACTTATATATTTATTATAGGTTTAGGTACACTTAGTTAGTATTGTATGATATATAGTGGCTATATTCATCCTGTTCTGAATTATGAATTGTTCTTCTGGATTTGTCCTCATTCCTGGGACTTTCATTCTTGATTGTAGGGTTAAGAGTTTAGGTAGGAGTGTTAGTGCTAATTTATATATCATTCACCCCTTTCATCCACACACCTAGAATTGGATATGTTTATAGTAGATAAGTAAGTGTTACCAGTATTATGAGTTGATGTGTGTGAGCCACATGTACCTTTATCAGAATATACAGGCAAATCACTTTGTTACTAGACCACAGATGCATAGTAGTGCATATCACCATCCATAATCATGCAGGCATGCAGTCTAGTATATTATACTTGTAATGATTGTTATATTCATCAGGATTATCATCATCTTTGCCACCAACTGATGAACTTATACCTGAAAGTGATATATATAGTAAGGAGTTACGAGATTATTACAAACATGAATTATCAGATGTTGATGAACACAAGTTTGGACAACTTGGACTCATTAAGGGACATGGAGGATGTCTTTCTGACAAAGAGGGGAGGAGTAGAACATGGAACATGTTACATGGCAAATTAGACAATATAATGAATGTATCTGAGAAAATAGAGATACAAGATGTACTGAAACATAATGATGATAATAGTCCAATCAAAGTAGTAGTTGATGGACCTCCAGGTGTAGGCAAAACTACACTTTGTCATAAACTGTGTAACATGTGGGCTAAGAATGAATTGAAGAAATGTTCCTTTGATCATGTTTTTCTTCTTCATCTTAGAGATGAGAGAGTATTATCAGCTAAAAACATATCTGATCTTGTTTCTTTATTTCATAGTAGTAAAAAGCTTTGTGAAACTGTTAGTGATCATATCATGGAGACAAATGGTAGAGGCTTGTTACTAATACTTGATGGATGGGATGAGTTTAAGGGAAGAGACCAAACGCAATCATTCATACTGAATATTATTCAACGGAATATATTACAGAGCTGTAATACAATGATTACTTCACGTACGTATGCCTCATCAATTCTCCTTAAAAAAACAAACATTCGTCATATTGAAGTATTAGGTTTTGAGAAAAAAGAAATTTTTACATGTATCAGGAATGAGCTGACTGAAAAGAATGCTAAACAATTAATAGAGGAATTGAAGATTAGGGAAGATGTCTTGTCATTATGTTATATACCTTTTGTATGTTCCATGTTAGTGAGGGTTTATGGGCTGTGTGACTTTATTCTTCCTAACACTTTGACTAAGTTTTACAAGAAATATGTTCTTTATGCCGTTAAGAGATCAATGGAAAAACAAGAACTTGATCCAGACACAGTTGAATCACTTGAGGAACTACAAGAAAATCAAAAGAGAGCATTTGATGAACTTTGTTGTTGTGCTTATGAGAAGCTGAAGACACAAAATACCACTTTCAATAGAAATGAAATACTAAAGTTATCACATTCATTGAAGTGTGAACATTTTGGATTAATGAGCTGTTACAAGATAGCAGACACCACTAAACATCAGTTTCTTCATCTAACCATTCAGGAGTTCCTGGCAGCATGGTGGATAACTCACCATGATGATCAAAAAATGCTGTTTAGAGAACATTTCCATGGAACTCACTTTCGCATGACACTAAGATTTGTGGCAGGTCTGACTGAACTTAAAGATGACAGCTATCAAGAGTATTTCAGTAAAGAGGTAGACTTACAGTGTATACGGGACCCTTTGTTTGGTTTTGAATCTCATCAGTACTCTATGTTTCATCAGAATCCACAATTGGTTTGTGATGACATTCGTTATTCATTGAGTAAATATCCTCTTCATGAACCGTATTATGATACAGATACTATACAATTGCTTCATCTAATTTATGAGTCTGAAAACAAAGCATTGTGTCAGATATTTGTTTCATCCATTAAAAACTCCTCTCTCTGTGTAGATAGAGTGAATTCATCACAATTTGATTTGTTGTGTTTTTCCTTTCTCCTGAAGAACTCAAAAATCACTTGGAATTATCTCCATCTTCATGATGACATGCTGAAACATTCCAATGAAGATTCAAACATGACTAATTGCATTGTAATGAATGCAAAATATAATGATATCACATCACTAATCAAGATACACCAATCATCATTGTGTCAGTACCTTCAAGAAAGTTATATTAATATATTCAGATGTGGTACCATACATCTTGATTCATTTGTGATCATGTTCACACAACTATTTAAAATGCCTCATCTGGGTATCCTACATGTACACATTGACATGTTCCTTTCTTCTATTGAATCAGAAGATCATATTGATAATGAATTATTAGTGGAAATGGAGAAGGTATTGTCTACAAATCATACTATTAAAGAACTTTTAATTGAGTTGCCAGATTTGCCATTTGACTCATTAATAAATAGTTTGCTTTCTGGAGTAGAGAGAAATGATACAATCCAGTTCTTTTCACTATCATCAGACTCTACTCATACTAAGTCGTTACAAATTGAAGAGCTATTGAAAACCAACCAAACCTTACAAGCTGTTAAACTGAATATACCTATTAAAGGAATACTCCCATCTCTATGTATCATACCAGTTAATGAATCTCTTACAGCACTAAATATCAGTAATGATACAGTACATGATATCATAACATATCCTGTACAGAAAACAGAAACTTTGTCACCTGGATTAGAAAATGTTGGAAGAAATATTACTAACTTGAAAAGTCTATCCCTATATAAACCATTGATGCCATTCATTATCTATTTAGATTCTAACCCTTTTCTACAACATCTGGATATAGTACTAGAGAGAGAAGGAAGTCTTAATGAACTATTTAACATTCTCTCCAGTAACAGAACCGTCATAGCTCTTAGAATAAACTGTGAAGATATTGGTTTGTTTCATGATGAAGTGGGAAAATCTCTTCATTTGATGTTGTCATCAAACAAATCATTCCAATGTCTGGAGATCAAAAGCCGAGCATCCAATTGTACATTACTTATCAAATACCTGACTACTGGTCTGAGAAGAAACAACACACTTCAAGAACTGAATGTAAACATTAAATTATCAGAAAATATTAATTTCAAGGAATTCTTTGAAGCTACTGATAAACTAAAATCACTGACAATAATATTTTATACATGGGAGATCTCAGAAGAGGTATTGACACCATTGTATTATGAAGAAATAATTCCTCATGTTACAAATATGTTGAAGAGAAATGAAGACATGAAGTTCATGACAGTTATATTGTATCCAGTATATTTACTATCTGAAGTTACATATAAAGAAGATTGGATATCAATAATACATCAATTGTGGGCAACTGTGTTACTACATCCATCATTATGTTATGTTAGGATTCCAGAATCATCTATTATGATAGACATACTAAATGATATGAAGAAAACACTGATTACTGAACGTAAAGAAAAGAAACTTGGTCCACACCCAATAGTACAAACGGCAGACATACCGTCACCTAAAGAATTGAAGAAATATTTTTAAATAATAATACACAGTACTAAACAATATAATAATATTTTGTTTTGTTTACATATAATTATTATAAGTGTAAAAGATATTTTATGTTTGTAATTATGTTGTTAGTGTTTATCTAAACTGAGATCTCAACTCTACTGTTACATCATGAATCTCTACATCAACTATAAGAGGAAGAAAATGAAGTTTTGTGAATATATAGTTGTTACACTGCAAAAAATAACAGGTTTCCTGATGTGCGTTTTCATGTTTCCAGTGGATTCTACTAAATTTCTCTCATATTTCCTTATATGTTTCTCTTAACGCACATCAGGAAACCTGTTATTTTTTGCAGTGTTAGTTGTAGGTACACAAAGGACATCACATGAATACAAGTGTTTGATGTAAGAGTATATGTATTGTATGTATGTGTGTATGTAGGTATGTGACTATGTGTGTATGTATATATGTACGTATGTTCGTATGTACATGTATATATGTATGTATGTATGTATATATGCGAGTGTGTGTATATGCGACTATAGGTGTATGTATGTATGTATTTATGTATGCGACTATGTGTGTATGTATGTATGTATGTATGTATGTATGTATGTATGTATGTATGCGAGAACGTGAGTGTGTATGTATACGAATATGTGTGTATGCGTGTAAGTACAGTATGTATGTATGTATGTATGCATGTATGTGACTATGTGTGTATGTACATGTATCGTATGTTCGTATGTTCGTATGTACATGTATATATGTACTGTATGTATGGATATATGCGAGTGTGTGTATATGCGACTATAGGTGTATGTATATATGCGAGTGTGTGTATATGCGACTATAGGTATATGTATATAGGTGTATGTATATGTATGTATGTATGTATGTAACTATGTATGTATGTATGTACATGTATGTAACTATGTGTGTATGTATGTATGCGTGTATGTATGTATGTACATACATGTATACATGTCAATATAGGTGTATGTATACAGTTGTATATGTATGTATGTATGCAACTATGTGTGTATGTATGCATGTATGTATGTATGCATGTATGCGACTATGTGTGTACATGTATGTGCGTATGTGATTTGTGTGTATGTATGTATGCATGTAACTATGTATATATGTATGCACATGTATGTATGTATGTATGTATGTATGTATGTATGTATGTATGTATGTATGTATGTATGTATGTATGTATGTATGTATGTACATGTATGTATGTATGCAACTACGTGTGTATGCACATGTATATATATACGCATGTTTGTATGTATATATGCGACTATGTGTGTATGTATTTATGTACATATACGACTATGTGTGTATGAATGTATGTATACGCGTATGTATATATATGTATGTATGCATGTACATGTATGTATGCATGCATGCGACTATAATGTCAATATGTGTGTATGTATATATGTATGAATATATGCAACTATGTGTGTATGTATGTATGCAACTATGTGTATATGTATGTATGTATGTGTGTATACACATGCATGTATGCGACTATGTGTGTATGCATGTATACAATTATGGGTGTATGTATGTATGCGACTATGTATGTATGTATGTATGTATGTATGTATGTATGTATGTATGCGAGTATCAGTGTACGTGTATGTACATGCTTGTATGTATGTATGTTTTATGTTTGTCTGTGATTATGTGTGTATGTATGTACATGTATATATGTATGTGCATGTATGCATGTATGTATGTATGTATATATGTACATATGTATGTATGTACATATGTATGTATACGTTGATGCGTGTATGTAAATATATGTATGTATGTATGTATGTACATACATGAATGTTGTATGTATGTATGTATGTATGTTGGTATAGATATATCTATGTATGCATGTATGAGTGTAAATAGAATAGTAACAGTAGAGCAGGTATATGAATTAGAATATGAATATAATTATCAGAAGTATAATAATTAATATAATGACAGTAGAATATGAGTAATTCAACTAATCATCATACTAGATTATATTATGAATAATTCTACTTACATATTCTACTAGTATTGAAGTTACTAGTATCTGTATCTTCAGTTATAGGTAGTGAGTGGACTTGACTTTGTATTTGTGATGGGTAAACCATGGACAATCTGATCAGATTGTTTCGACCTATTGGGTCTCATCAGCATGGTGTATCCCAAATTCACAATACAATACATTGTTACATTGAACAGAATGACACATAATATATGTTATATTATGAAAATATAGTAATTATCTAGTATCATGTCTAGTATCTTCAGTATCACAAGAGGTACTACTAATATCAGAGGTACTATTAGACCTTTCAGAATCAAGTTAGATTACAAATACAAGCAGTTGTAATACAATACTGAAATACTTACTCTTTGTTCCAACACCTGTATCAGAAGAGATAGCACTGTTTTCATCATCATCTATATTGTATTATCTTTTATCATCATTCTACCTCTTTAATAAAATCAGTATACCTTTAAAATATGAGCTGCTAGTAGAATAGAATCTAACATACATACGTATAGTACAGTATATACATGTATATATATATATATATACATACATGTACAATGTACATATATACAATGTAGTGAATGTACATGTACATACAATGTGCATGCATACATGTACTTCATACATACATACATGTACATGTATATACACATGTACATTAGGGATGGGTGAATATGAAAATACGTGTCAATGATTATTGTCTGTGCAAGTATCACGATCATTGCGATTATCGGCTACGTTACATATGTATGTACATGTACATTTCATTCCACAATCAAATGGATATATTACATGTATTTTATTTGTGGAGTAAACGGTGTTGAAAAACTGATTTAGATGTAAAAGTACTGAAAACCTGAAGTTTTGGCACAATATTTTTGTGATCACGATATGGCAATTAATATTTAGACGATACGATTCTGAGCGGATTATGACAGGAAATTTTAATCACGACTATCACGATAATCAAAATATTGCCCATCCCTAATTTACATATACATGTACCTGAACTCTGGTACTGTATATGGACATATACATGTACATGAACCCTGGTACTGTATAAGGACATATACATGTACCTGAACTCTGGTACTGTATATGGACATATACATGTACATGAACCCTGGTACTGTATAAGGACATATACATGTACATGAACCCTGGTACTGTATAAGGACATATACATGTACCTGAACTCTGGTACTGTATAAGGACATATACATGTACCTGAACTCTGGTACTGTATATGGACATATACATGTACCTGAACTCTGGTACTGTATAAGGAGATATACATGTACCTGAACTCTGGTACTGTATAAGGACATATACATGTACCTGAACTCTGGTACTGTATAAGGAGATATACGTGTACCTGAACTCTGGTACTGTATAAGGACATATACATGTACCTGAACTCTGGTACTGTATAAGGACATATACGTGTACCTGAACTCTGGTACTGTATAAGGACATATACATGTACCTGAACTCTGGTACTGTATAAGGACATGTACATGTACATGTACATAAACCCTGGTGTCATATAAGGCATACAATGTATACACATGTACATGTACATAAACCCTGGTGCCATATAAGGACATACAATGTATACACATGTACATGTACATAAACCCTGGTGCCGTATACGGACATAAACTGTATACACATGTACATGAACCCTGGTGTCGTATAAGGACATACAATGTATACACATGTAGATGAACCCTGGTGCCGTATAAGGACATACAATGTATACACATGTACATAAACCCTGGTGCCGTATAAAGACATACAATGTATACACATGTACATGAACCCTGGTGTCGTATAAGGACATACAATGTATACACATGTACAGTTGTGTACATGTACATTCACCCTGGTACTGTATAAGAACATATACATGTACACAAACCCTGGTGCTGTATAAAGACATATACATGAAAATTCATGTGCCTACTGCCTAGCATGCTAGCAATAAGCATAGACAAAACACACACAACAAACAAACAAGCAGCCACAACGGCTTCATTAAACATTAGAGCAGCGACTTTGGCTTACAAAATAAGCAGCTACAATGGCTTGGAAAAATGGAACACTGAATGCTCAGTCTTGAGAACCAGAAATGGTGGGTTAAAAGATCATGTACACTAAGCCTGTTACTGTATATATGTACGTGCATGTACATTTTTGTATATGAACCATGGTATATGTGTTATATAAGTACATATATGTACATGTACATATGCGTATACATGTACATGTATATACAAAACAGGAGTAGATGACTTCAATTAAAAAAAGTGTGTAGTAAACATATTCCTCATCCTTTCCTCCCTTTTATCATACAATGAATGTGTGTTCTTACTAAATACCCAAAGTGCATAAACTGTGTGTGTACATGTACCTCTCCATGTATATGAACAGTATAGTACATATGTGCATATAATTACATACATGTACATGTACATATGTATATAATTATACATGTCTATTAACTCTATTAATGAATGAACATCACTTACCAGATGGGACGAAGGCAAAAAAACAATCTTTGAAGCTTCGTCGGCAAAAATGGACGAACCTTCGAAGGTTCGCACGTGTTATTATCAATGTTGCTCTTACCTTGTTTGGCAATATAATGCCTCCAAAACTGGATTATTGCTTTATAATAAGTATACTAGTCTTGTTCCTGTCACTATTTAGGCAGAAACAGCCAACAACTCAGCCTCAACTTTTCTTGGACACACCCACAATTTTAACCACACGTTTAGATTGCAAAAGTGCGCATGTGCAAACATTGAAGTGGGTGTGGCAGCAAACCTTCGAAGGGAGAAATTTAGCTTCGAATGTGCAGTAAACGAACGAAGGTTCGAATATCCGAACCTTTTCCCAACCCTAATATATACATGTATATGCATACATGTACATTGTAAATGTACAATGTACATGCACATATGTACATGTACATGCGTAAATGTACATATAAACGTGTACATGTACATGTACATGTCATGTACATGTACATAAATGTATGTACATGTACATATGTGCATGTACACGTACTGTAGTTCCTACATATACATTATATACGACATGTTAAATATAATGTCAATTGAACACCACAGTAGTGAGACTGTAATTACTATACTATACTGACAGTAGAACTAAGGTAATTACTGTTACTGTATGGTGACATTTTATTGACATATACTGTCATGCATATACAATTACTATTACTAAATTTTAGTTTCTTGGTGGGTGAAGGTGTCCTGGGATTTATACACTATTCATTGTATGTACACATGTACATTGTACATTGTATGGACATGTATTAAGGTTTAGGGAAGGATTCATCATTAACTATTCGATGCTACATGTAATTTCATTTTCAAACTTCACATACACACCCACATTAGCAGACATAGTTATATATGTACATGTATATGTACATGTATGTACATGTACATGTATACATGTATGTACATGTACATATACATGTATGTACATGTACATGTACATGTACATCAGTGTTTTTGACAAGCTCATATGGAGCACCATTGGCCCAAAGAGCTTCTTATTTGGCACTGTACAGTTCTCTCTTTGGGCCAGTGGCATTGATTATATTAGCATTATCTCTTAGTTAATTGGCTCAAGATGTATTCTCAATGGCGCACACACTAATCATTTTTGAGCCAATTTAGCCCAAGCTTCAAAACTTATCAAAAACTCTGATGTACATGTACATGTATACGTATATGTACAATGTACATACCTAAAAGTAGACAACTTGTTCTCTTATTAAACATTGTATCCACTATTTCACTGGCCAAATGAAGACAGGATCTATAATGATATGAAATATTCAATAAATTATCAAATACATGAACTGTACATGTACAGTACACAGGCCAAGAAATAGCTACATGTACTAACCATTTTGAGCTTGTATCTCATACACAATACATGTGTACATGTGTATTTAATGATTACCAGCTGGTTTTATAAGAGCATGTGCTTAGTGTAGCTCAAGCCTTGTGACCAACTTAAAGTTTATGGCAGTTCTGTGCTTCTCTTTTTTCTTTGTGAGTTGCATTATGTATTATAGTTACATACTTGTTATATAAATATACTATTTTATTATTATTATTATTATTCGGACACTGGATGAGTGTGGAGAGTTGGCTAGCCATCAAAGATCTTTAACCCACCATTCCTGGCTCTCAATACTGGGCATACAGTATTGCTTATTTTCTAAGACATTGTGGCTGCTTATTTTCTAAGCCATTGTGGCTGCTCATTTTCTAAGCCATTGTGGCTGCTTATTTTCTAAGCCATTGTGGCTGCTTATTTTCTAAGACATTGTGGCTGATTATTTTCTAAGCCATTATGGCTGCTTATTTTCTAAGACATTGTGGCTGATTATTTTCTAAGCCATTGTGGCTGCTCATTTTCTAAGCCATTGTGGCTGCTCATTTTCTAAGCCATTGTGGCTGCTCATTTTGTAGGCCATGGTGGCTGATTATTTTTCTAAGCTTGTTTGTTGTGTTTGTTTGTCAATTGTTGCTACGCCTTTTGCTAGCATGCTAGGCACACATGAATTTTTATGTACATGTATATGTACAGTACATATACACATGTACATGTATATACATGTACATGTACATGTATACATATACATTTACATATTCATGTATCTTGTTATTCATGTACATGTACGTATTATATAAACACTACATGTACAAAACAAAAACAACATAATATCAACAAACACACACATACACACAGACATACATGTACATGTACACACACGCACACACACACACACACGCACATACAGTACATGTACACACATACACACACATACAGACATACAGACATACACACCCACACAAACACACACACATACACACACACAAACACACGTACCTAACATAATATAACCATCTGGATCCATCTAATCCTGGTAACCAGTGTTGATCCTGTTTCATCAAATCAAAAGGATTGGCTATGAATAAATAATAATACATTAGTATATACTATACACACATGTATTCATGTATACATGTACATTGTATGCGTACATATACATGTACATGTACATTGTACCTGTACATGTACACGTACTGTAGTTCCTACATATACATAATATACTATAAATAGAGACATGTTAAATATATATACCTGATATACATTATGAATGTAGTCTGATATAAGCTATGTGGATATCTCTAACAGAAAATGAACACCATTCAGGAATCTTGAACTGAACTGCTTGTTTATTCTCTACTTGTACATCAAGATTTCTAGCCATTGATACTGCATACATGTAACTATGAGAAGAAACACATGTACATGTACGCTAATACATGTTTATGTACATGTACATGTACATGATGTTACAGGAGATGTAGAAAGAAAGACACCTGAGGCAATGGAAAAATGAAAAATGAGAGTTTCTTCAGTCGGGATTCAAACCCACGACACTCTGTACTCCAGGCAGATTCTCTATCAACTGAGCTACCAAGGCAACCCAGCTGGTAGGGTCTGAATCAAACATCTCATACGCCTATATAAACTGGCTAACTTAACATGTACATGTATATTTGAACCTTGTATAAACCAGGGTTTCAATTGGGAGGGGGGCGAATATGTTGCCACCCTCAGTAAATTTTGTAAATGAAGGTCTGTAAACTACATGTATATATATATTATCTCAAGGTCTCCTTTCACAGTCACAAATATGAATTAATAAAGGTGTGTTTTATTATAATTCATACCTTGGATCAGGTGCTTCTAATCTATCTTCATCAGGTAATGATGCTCTAGTTAATGATACACCAGAGTGTGGATGACTCCAACACCATACCTACAAATATATATACATGTACATGTATGTGCTGTCATCATTCAGTAGTCATGGCTTATTTACTAATGCTTGAAATACAATATTATTGATTATCTACTCTCTTTCCTTTTAAAGGATCTTGTAGAACTTAATGAATAAAATTATAGTTCTGGTCTCTACGTAAGCTACAAGTGGGTTTCTTGCTGCTGGTCTGTAGAGTTAGAGTGCACATTTTTTATTATGTCCCTTCTCTCTTAATCAACTGAGCCCCCCCCCCCAGAATGACGCAACTTTTTTAACTACATATACAACACATAGTCACATGAGACACAAACACACACAATGTATACATGACTACATGTACATGTAAATATAATATAAATGTACATGTACATGTAGATGAAAAGCAATGATAGAAATAGCCCGCAGAGTCATTCACTTATATATTATGCAGTTTCATATTAACTCACAGGTAATCTATTATCTTTATGAAGACTAGCAGCATATTCTAAAGTATCATCACTGATGTTATATGGAACAACAATGTATGGAGGAAGACTAGAATAATGAAATATATTATTAACAGTTATGATAATAGTACATTATATTGACTACATGTACATGTATATATGACCTTTATACATTGATAAGAGCTACATGTATTTAGAGTATGTTACCATGGTTACTGTTTAGCTTGTATTTACTATGGATACTGTACATGTACCTGTATATTTAATGTATTTAAACACTATTCCCCTGTTACTCATAATTATTATCAAATACATGTACATGTACATGTAGGTGGAAATACTAATTACATTTGAAGTTTGAACAATCCTGTATTGTCAAAATCCTTACCTACATTTTATACATGTATTACTGTAGATATTCTAAACATTCGTTACTCCAATTTTGAAAATAAATAATTATTTTAAGATATCTGTTGGATTTAACTCTAAATATTCGCCGAAATAAAAATTTTATAATTTAACTCTAATTTCGATATATACCTCTAATTTCGTGTTCACACCTGTAAGAGAAGAGCAATGGAAGATCAGTCAATAAAAGAGAGCTGAATGGCCAGGTAAAATATTATATTACTGTATATACAAATTTATATTCGTAGACTTTTTGCGAAGCTTCAAACCTTGTACCTCTGTTAAGAAAAGGCCTGTAGGTCATCTTAAGAAGTCTATAGCTTCTACAGTGACCGGCGCCAGTGTAGCAGTAACTAATACTTCAGTAAACTATGAAGAAGAAAATGCACACACGCCACCTGCTAAGAAGATACGTGGCCATTACAGAACCTATTCCTTAGATTTTAAGATCTCTGTAGTCAGAGAGTTGCATCAACTTGGAGCACAGGTCGGAGATGTATCGGAAAAATTCACCTTCGAAGGTTTGTTTTAACTAGAACAAGAAGGTTCACGAAGGTGTAACACTATGAGTGTGTTAACTTTGTACCTATACAAGTGTTTATCTAATGGGAGACCTCTTATTTCAGAAGATGGCAGATGAGATTAAGTACATTCTGGTTTTGAAAGTCCACACTCCCGTCCATGGTCTCTTCTCTCTCAGCCATTATCAATCTCCACGTGACAAATGTAATAATTAATCAAGAGTTATAAATAATTATTGCAGCAAATAATTAACCACGTGTTAATTGCGAACCTTTGTAGAATGGATTCTACCTTCGAAGGTAAGGGATTATAACGAACCTTGGAATGTTACCACCTTTGTTTATGCCCTGGTACGTATGTAGGTATGTAGGTATGTATGTATGTAAGCGAGTATATGTATATGCGACTATGTGTGTATGACTGTATGTATGTACACACACGACTATGTGTGTATGTATGTATGCGACTATGTGCGTATGTACATATGAGTGTAAATAGAATATGAGTAATTCAACTAATCATTATACTAGATTATATTATGAATAATTCTACTTACATATTCTACTAGTATTGAAGTTACTAGTATCTGTATCTTCAGTTGTAGGTAGTGAGTGGACTTGACTTTGTATTTGTGATGGGTAAACCATGGACAATCTGATCAGATTGTTTCGACCTATTGGGTCTCATCAGCGTGGTGTATCCCAAATTCACAATACAACACATTATTACCAGGGCTGGGATTACACCGAGATTCCTTCATTAATTATCACTAATTTTATATCTATTGATAATTGATTAAAATCAGTGGAAATAATTTGGCCATTTAAGTCAATTAGTACAGAAACCGCCTCCCATTTGACCATCAAAAAGGCTTCCTGTCAAATCCCATATTGTACATTATTTGCTGTAGCATGCTTGAAAAGAATGTCTTTGGCAATCCATATAGTCAAAAGAATTTTCAATATCAATTGATCAACTATCCCAGTCCTAATCGTTACATTGTACAGAATGACACATAATGTATGTTATATTATGAAAATATAGTATCATGTCTAGTATCTTCAGTATCTCAAGAGGTGATACTAATATCAGAGGTACTATTAGACCTTTCAGAATCAAGTTAGATTACAACTACAAGCAGTTGTAATACAAAACTGAAATACTTACTCTTTGTTCCAATGCCTGTATCAGAAAAGTCTTCATCATCATCTCTATTGTCTTTTCTTTTATCATTCTACCTCTCTAGTACAATCAGTATACCTCCAGAATATGAACTACTAGTAGAATAGAATCTAACATACATGTACATACATGTACATATATATACGTCATATATATTTATGACATTTTATGTACACTAGGGCTAGATGATAGTGCTACTATCACTATTATGACATTTTACTGTAATACTATCACGATAGTCAATATATCATGATAGTACAATGTAGTGTCTGTATATACTATTCAATAGTTTTCAAGGTTATATATTTAATAATAAGTAATTTATTATAAGACTAGTGATCCTTACATTAAAGTCTAAATTAGTTTATATCAGATTACATACATAGATACATACAAATATACATCCACACAATCCACATATCATAAAAATATGAAATCGTTAAATAACCAGTAATTTTTATTGGTTAGTGAATTCAGTTATAAAATAACATTAAATTTAGTTTGTCAATTGTCATAGATGTTGTGGGTGCATGGACGATGTTATTTTGACATAATGTGCACCAAGTATTGAAAGGTACACTAGAATAAAGTAATTATGTGTTTGCATTTTTGCAGGATACCATATTTGTGTTATATATGTATATAGCAGTAACCTATTCCAGAGTCCTATCATTGATTTCTAGTAGAAGTAGTTGGATGTTTTTAGATTGATGAGAGTTTGTTGGTGCTTTCTTTCAGCTAAAAGAAACATTTATACCACGACAGAAAACTAACTAGCCACCAACTATATTAGTACAAGTAACTCTAATGAGCCAGTAACTGTTAAGTGTATAGCTAAACTAAAGATTCAGAGGAGAAAGTGTATGTATAATTGAAATCATAAGTCTTGTATTTGAGTTCAGTAGACTACACACAGCAAAAACAGAACTACTATTTGTATTAGTTAGTACAGTTGCAAGGATTTAACAATTAGTCAGTTATTCAGATAGCTATGGATTCACACATACATGTACATACATGTACATACATGTGTATGCCATAGCTACTTTGTACTAATTATAAATCAATTATATGAAGCAGTATAATTTTAGAGTGCTGTCTACTCATGTTTCATACCATCCAAGTATTTACTTAATTTACCATTTAAAGTGATTGTATCTGGCAGTGTTGGCCAACAAAAGGGTTTGGAAACCTGCAAAGACATAATTTAATTTATTCTAGTATACACTATTATACTTGTGCACATATTGTAATAGTAACATCATGTATGTAGCCACAACAACCTGTACGACAAACTATATTGAAATTTATGTGTACTTGTGAATTAATAATGCTATTGAGGAGTCTATTAGGATCATAAGTACATGTACACGTGTACTTGTAAATTGATAATGATATTGAGGAGTCTACTAGGATCATAAGTACATGTACACGTGTACTTGTAAATTGATAATGATATTGAGGAGTCTACTAGGATCATAAGTACACATGTACATGTACTTGCAAATTGACACGTGTGCTCGTAAATTTTAATGATGGCTCTTTATTGTCACAAAATGTTATTAACTTCATGTACAAAATGACAGATTAGTAATTAATTACAAATCACCTTTACTAAATTCGATAGAAATTGACAATTGCATAACAGTAATGATAATACTACATTACAGCCTGTCTTCATTAACTCAATAGCCAGGTTAATACTGTACTTATCAAACATGATTATAGTGTATCCACTATATACAAATGGAAGTTCAGTAGTCATATATCTACCCAAATAATTTGTCTTTTTCTCCATCTATGTATCTTATGCTCTGCTCTCCATCTTTTTCTATCTATCTGTCTCTCTCAAATGCTCTGTTCTCTATTCTGATGATTACAATTACCACAGACACACCATGTTCAACAAGAAATACTTTGCAAACTTAACAAGGACATAACTAACTAAAACTATAAAATTTCAGACTAACCTGTAAAACGAGCACCACAGCTATATAATTATAATTCTAGTTCAGGGTGAGATTAATGTGAGACTAACAAGGACATTGTTAACTAACTCCAGAAACATTTTATAAACCAATCCAAATACATTATAACAACTCATAAATTTGAGATTTTACGGAGCTAAATGAGGGCGGATCGAGTCACATTTATCTTGACACAAAAACATCACCTGTAGTAGAATGAATGAAATACAATATATGAACAGGTATAATATATCAGTGTATATGTATTATGTATGTACATGTAATAGATATACATGTACAAGTGTCTGTACATGTATAGAATTTAGATGTACATGTACATTTAACAAAGCTAGATACATGTATAATTATATTAATGCTAGAGAATAGTGACATCACACAATCATTAAAAATTAAGAATCTGGTTGTATTAGTTAACGCTCTCCCAACATCAAACTGGGATTCAGCTAGTAGAGGATATCATGTAGCTTGGGGAATTGAGATGTCATCAACGGCTGATAGACAGGCAAAAACAAAATGACAGACAGACAAACAAACAGAGAGAGAAATTCAGACAGACACAAAAATGGTTGCCAATAGAGACAGGAAGAGAAGTGATAAATGGAATGGAAGAATTGATCAGTCAGTAGTAGTAGTAGTAGTTGTTGGTAGATGCAAATAAAACTGAGGGGACTCACTGGCAATAACACGATCATGGTTCTGTCACCGTGCTGGGTCCTCTCTTTGTAAAAGTTATAATTGAAACAACTGAGATTTTAAGCTGTCCGTTGAGAGACTCACACACACAAAAAAAAAAACAGTTCCAGCGTCAGGGATGGACGGAGCCGGAGCCTAGTCGGGAGACCACGCCCTATCCCGCATGAAAAATAGGCCATGTTGACGTTGAGAGCTGGACAGGGCGTGGTCTCCAGGCTAGTCGATCCGTGAGGCGATTACATTCCTTCAGTGCAGCTACGTCCCACATTCCAGCGGTTAACGAGGAGGATCACTCCGCTGGCTAGAAGTATATACTACTGGAAGATCTGTAATTACTGATAAAATTTTCTGTAAGTTACATGCTTGTATAGTTTTATATAACAATTTATTGTCAGATGTGGTTAGTTATAGAATTACACTGATATCATGTTAGCATTAAATTTGTTGGTACTTCTCTAAATAGTGGGTGTTACTGTAGCTCTTTGAGTTTTATAAACTTGTAATTTTACAACATCCAGCTCAGTAAGGAAGTACTACCAAGTACTAAATTTCACAGCAGTTCACTGAGTCTAGCTTGAATGTATACGTAGTCCCACTATACCCCAAATTACTGTAGGATATACCTAGTTTCACAGGCCAGCCCCATTACTGTAAGTGGAGGAACGGTCTGGTCTATTGCTATTGAACTTGTACCTCATCCAGAATGTAATGCAGTACAATCACGTTTACACACATGAAAATGTCACATGATAATCTACGTATAGTTATTGCAATAATAATTCTTCAGCAGTTGCCCAGTAATCTCCGTCCCTCTTTCAATCAGCTGCTTATCCTTCATATTCTCAATTACTACTGATGTTCTGTTGCCTCATGCAAGACATTTCCCTTACTTCTTTGCTGTTGGTGTGAGTTGCATAAGTCCTCATCTTACTGCTGTATCCAATAGATATCTAAAATTTAAAAAACATTATGATTGCTTCAATAATTCATATTAATAGTGAACATACTGAGACACCAGGAAACACCATTTCATCATTCATTTACAAAAATGTGTCTTTTTCACTGCTCTTGAATCATCATTAGTGATATCCTCCCAAGTTGCTGCAACTTGGGAGCTGATATCTACCTCTTTCTTTCTTGAAATGGACAGAAATTGTTCCACACCATTAGTCAGAGTTGTGTAGTGAGAAAGCATTCATACTTTCCATAACAGCTCCTGCACAATATACTTTTTCCTTTCAGTAATAGTCTTAATATCTATCTCACAACAGCTAATAAAAATATACTTGTACAAGTTTTTTTTTTACTTTTGATGTTACTCTGAAGTTAACTTAGGTAAGAATAGAATAACAGTGATAACTTGCTTCTAAAGGCTAAAAAGTGTACAAGGAACCTTAGTTTTGTTAAAACTGTAATAATTCATTATTTCTTTGTGACTTATATATTGATGTCAAGAGAAGGAGGTTGGAGGCTTTGGAATATGTAAATTTTGTACCCACAAAAAATAATAAAATTAATAATGATAAGGGTGGAAGTCATTTAAAAATGCTAAGGATGTATATACACATAAACTGGAGCTAGGATATTGTATTTACTTGTTGAGTTTGTAATCATTCCTAACAATATTATACATTCTCATTGGTTCAACTGTGATATGATTGTAACACTGGGAAACGGAAACAGCTTTACAATCTGGAGTGTTGTTTTCCTATTCAGTGAAATGTACAAGTACTGATCCATATTGACTGGTATATAATGTATATGTCATAATAAAGTATGATAATAAAGTATAATGTAAATTCCATAGTAATTATGTACATCCTGTGACATGTAATTATAATCACCATATCAAAGTATAAAATTCCTGCACATGCTATATAATTACTATGGAATGTGTATGGTAATAATTATGTTTCCAAACATTGTAAAAATGTGGTTTCCACACTACATTATAGCAAGACAATTGAAATTATCATGTAACACATTAATATGTCACTACTAGTGTAATCAATTAAGTGTTTGTATAATTTATACATGTGTAATAATACCATAAGTAGTGTAGCTCTACTAGTAAATCACTATCATATAGTAATAATGGATTTCACAATGCAAAAGTAAAGGTTATTTTATCCTTCATTTGGTTACAAGAGTTTCAATGCAATTATATCTTCTTTTGATTGTTTTTCTGGTAAGTAATATTTACAAGTGATAGTTTCACGACTACTGTATAAAGTACATGTTGTAATAAAGCATGTGTATAGCATAATATTATAAGTATAACATGTGGTGTGTTATAATCATACCCATTCTACTTTCAGAATTACTATGTACACAATTTTGTACTTTTAATAACAAAGAATATCCATTGTATGTAGATTAGTGTTGGACTCTTTATTATGTTTGCACTTTATAATACTAGCTAATATAGAGATATACATGTAGTCTGAGCATGTTATTAATATTGTATTCAAACTCAGATAACCAAACGAGGGTTAAATAACTACTATACTGTGTGCATATACATCAAATGTAAAGAAAGCACTTTATTTCATACAGATATTCATAATGATTGATCTCGTACAATGGAGAGTTTGTATTGGAATATGGTGTGGTCATATGAAGTCTGTCAAGAGGAAAAGCAGACTCATTAATAACATGCAAAGTCATGTAGTTGTACAGTCGACAAAAGATTATCATTGGGAGACTGAAAATGTTGGAATGTGTACAAATATACTCAGAGCATTACTCAGTCATGGTAGTGTGTGGTTGTATACACTAACTGTATGTATATTTCTACAACTTATACTCTGTGGTGATGTGGAATCAAATCCTGGACCTGTGGGTTAGTTATTACTATTATACTAAGCAGATTTGTATAAATGTTTTTCTCATTTGTTTTTAATGTAATAATTTGCTATTTTTCTAATTAATAACAGAGATTACTCCTGGCAAAGCAGTAGCACTGTTGTATAAATGTGGATTTGATTTCAAGACAAAGTGGAGTTTGTTAACAAGTATCTTGAATGTTCCAGTAGATCTAAAGGAAAAGATGAGAGCTATAATAAAGGAAGATGAAACATATGATTATGCAATAGAAATAGCATTGGATTGGTGGATTAAGAATGCACCAGAAGCATCATGGAAAAAGTTAATATCATCAGTGGATGAGTGTGCAGAGAAAGATACTGCAGATGCAATGAGCAAAAAAATGAGTGAAGAAGGTAAATGTAAGCTGAAAACAAAGTGCTACTACCTATGTGATGAACATCACGACTAAATGTGTTTATTACACTGTAATGAAACAAGAATTTTTCATTATCATTTTCGCAAAGTTTACCCACAAACTTCTACCTCCCAGGCCCCCAAGCAACCCACCACCCAAGTAATGCTTCAGCCAAAGACCCTACACCCTACATAACCCTATAGACTACACCATAGACCCTGTACTCTCACACCTTATCCATAGACCCTAAATAATAAGCACTAAACACTAATCCCTACACCCTTAATAATAAACCCTAAACCTCTAAATCCTGTGTAAGCACTTCTTGTAACTAGCTGCTTCCCTCCTGCTGATCGTAGCTTGATTCTTTTAAGTGCCACATCAATTAATTGATTAATATGGTGGATTTTAAAAAAATTATGTATGTAACATTATGTGACACAAGCATATAAATGACTAATCCCTTGGAAAAAAAAATTAGGCTCTTTAGACCATAAAAATATCTCCATTATGCTATGGACAGTTCATTTCATTTTACTCATTCATTACTTATTTCACCATTGTGTGTAAAATTATTTCTGCATGAAAGAGAAATGTTTCCCTTTACAATACATAATAATTCTATTATAAATATTATACTATGCTCCACATTGATCTCCATTTAGCCTCTATTTCTGGAAAACCACAATCTATAGATGATTCATGTACACAGATATCTTGTGAACCAAATCAGTTAACACCATTTAATATACTGAAGAGACATTTCTCTGAAATACTTGATGTGGTCTCTGAACCGAATAGACTTGCTAATGATTTGTGGGGTGTTGATCTAATATCTAATGTTGTTAAAGATAATATCATAACTACTGCAAGTGTTCCTCGTTATGAGAAGGCCAGTAAGTTACTAAATGAAGTTCAGAGATCTCTTAAAGCCAATGAAAATCCAGAGACACTCATTGCTTTGTGTAAATTGCTAACCAATCAGAATAACTCAGCGATGTCTATGATATGTAAAACTATGATGAAAGAATTAGGTAAGGAATTAAAGTAGTAATTCTTATAAATGTTTCAGATTTTAATATTATATTCACATAGGTGTGTCATTAGATGACATATCATCTGAAGTCCCCACTGATAATGACAAGTTTGTTCAAGGATTGCTTGATCGATATCTTCAAAATCCTGTAGTATATAATGACTTGTTAGATCAACGTATTGGTGGAGACAAGTTTGGACAAATAGGACTCATTAAGGGACATGGAGGATGTCTTTCTGAACCAGAAGGAATGAAGAGATCGTGGAATATGTTACGAGGGAAATTAGATAATATAATGAATGTATCAGAAAAAATAGACATACAAGATGTACTGAAACATAATGATGATAATAGTCCAATTAAAGTAGTAGTTGATGGACCTCCAGGTGTAGGGAAAACTACACTCTGTCAAAAACTATGTAACATGTGGGCTAAGAATGAACTGAAGAAATGTTCCTTTGATCTTTTGTTTCTTATTTCTCTCAGAGATGAGGAAGTAGCATTAGCTGAAAACATATCTGATCTTGTTTCTTTATTTCATGGTAGTACAAAAATATGTGAAGCTGTCAGTTCTGGGATTATAGAGACTGATGGTAATAATATGTTATTAATATTTGATGGATGGGATGAGTTTAAGGGAAGAGACCAAAACAGATCATTCATACTGGATATTATTCAAGGAAGACAACTACACAAATGTAATGTACTAGTTACTTCACGTACATATGCTTCAGCAAAGCTTCTTCAACTACACAGTGTTAATCGTCATGTTGAAGTACTAGGTTTTGAGAAGGAAGAGATTTTTTCTTGCATCAGAAATGAGCTGACCGAAGAGAATGCTAAACAATTAATAGAAGAATTGGAGATTAGGGAAGATGTCTTGTCATTATGTTATATACCATTTGTTTGTTCCATGTTAGTAAGAGTTTATCAGTTGAGTGGCTTTATTCTTCCTAACACTTTGACTAAGTTTTACAAGAAATATGTTCTTTATGCTGTAAAGAGATCAATGAAAAAACAAAAATTTGATCCAGACACAGTTGAATCACTTGAGGAACTTGAAGAGGATCAAAAAAGAGCATTTGATGAACTTTGTTGTTGTGCTTATGAGAAGCTGCAAACACAAAATAATACCTTTAACAGAAAAGAAATACTAAAGTTATCACATTCATTGCAGTGTGAACATTTTGGATTAATGAACTGTTACAAGATAGCAGACACCACTAAACATCAGTTTGTTCATTTAACCATTCAGGAGTTCCTGGCAGCATGGTGGATAACTCACCATGATGATCAAAAAATGCTATTTAGGGAACATTTCCATGGAACTCACTTTCGCATGACACTAAGATTTATGGCAGGTCTGACTGAACTTAAAGATGACAGCTATCAAGAGTATTTCAGTAAAGAGGTAGACTTACAGTGCATAAGGAAACCATTGTTTGGTTTTGAATCTCATCAGTGCTCTGTGTTTCATCAGAATCCACAATTGCTTTGTGATGACATTCGTTATTCATTCTCGAGTAAGTATCCTCTTCATGAACCCTATTATGATATAGATACTATACAATTGCTTCATCTAATTTACGAGTCTGAAAACAAAGTATTGTGTCAGATATTTGTTTCATCCATTAAAAACTCCTCTCTTTGTGTGGATAGAGTTTATTCATCACAATTTGATTTATTGTGTTTGTCGTTTCTCCTGAAGAACTCAAAGATAACTTGGAATTATCTCCATCATCCATATCTTCATGACAAGCTGCAACTTTTGAATGAAGATTCTAATTGTATTGTAATGAAAGCAAGATTTCTTGATATCACATCAGTATTGAAGATATACCAATCATCATTGTGTCAGTACCTTCAAGAAAGTTATGTAATTGTCCACACATCTGGTAACATATATCTTGATTCAGTTGTGATCATGTTCACACAGCTATTTAAACTGCCACATTTGAGTATCCTACATGTACACATTAACAAGTTATATGTTCAAACATGTACAGAAGACCATATTGATAATGAATTATTACTGGAAATGGAGAAGGTATTATCTACAAATCGTACTATTAAAGAACTTTTAATTAAGTTTGCACATTTGGAATTCAACTTATTAATAAATAGTTTGGTTATTGGAGTAGAGAAAAATGATACAATCCAGTTCTTTTCACTATCATCAGACTCTACTCAGACCAAGTCATTACAAATTGAAGAGCTAATGAAAAAAAACCAAAGCTTACGAGCTGTTAAACTCAATATACCTATTAAAGAAATACTCCCATCTCTGTATATCATACCGGCTAATGAATGTCTTACAGCACTAAATATCAGTAATTATACAGTACATGATATCATAACATATCCTGTAAAAAAAACAGAAACTTTGCCACCTGGATTAGAAAATGTTGGAAGAAATACTACTAACTTGCAAAGTCTATCCCTATATAAACCATTGATGCCATTCATTATTTATTTAGATTCTAACCCTTTTCTACAACATCTGGATATAGCATTAGAGAAAGAAGGAAATCTTAATGAGCTATTTAATACTCTCTCCAGTAACAGAACTGTCGTAGCTCTGAGAATAAACTGTGATGGTATTGATTTGTTTCATGATGAAGTGGGAAAATCTCTTCAATTGATGTTGTCATCAAGCAAATCACTACTATGTGTGGAGATCAAAAGTCGAGCATCCAATTGTACATTACTTATCAAATACCTGACTACTGGTTTGAGAAGAAACAACACACTACAAGAACTGAATGTAGACATTGAATTATCAGAAAATATTAATTTGAAGGACTTCTTTGAAGCCACTTGTAATCTAAAATCACTGGCAGTGAAATTTTACAGCTCAGGGATCTCAAAACAGGTATGGACATCATTGTATTATAAAGAGATAATTCCTCATGTTACAAATATGTTGAAGAGAAATGAAGACATGAAGTTTCTGAAATTTATACTTGGTCGATCTTTACCACCTAGACATGCATATAAAGAAGACTGGATACCAATGATACATCAATTCTGGGAAACTGTGTTACTGCATCCATCATTATGTTATGTTGCAATTCAGAAATCATCTTTTGTGATTGATATACTAAAACACATGAAGAAAACACTGATTGCTCAACGTAAAGAAAAGAAACTTGGTCCACATCCAATAGTGGAGGCATAGGAATAAAATAATTATATTTTTACATTGACATCATTATTATAAATTTGAAAATTTAATGAAAAGATGTACTGTTACATCATGAATCTCTACACCAACAATAAGAGAAAGGAAATGGATTTTTGTCAGTTGTAGGTACAAAAATGTCATTACGTATACTTGAACACAACATGGGATATAATTCTGTTTGTGAATGTGTGTGTGTGTGTGTGTGTGTGTGTGTGTTTTGTATAATAAGAGAATGTATTGACAAACAGAGACAGCATGATTAATGATCTTGTTGTCTATGGTTTCAACTGCCTGTATTCTATGTTAATTAAGTGATAATTACCGACTACTTATTTATTTATTATAGGTTTAGGTACACTTAGTCTTGTATGATATTATAGTAGCTGTATTCATCCAGTTCATCTGGATTTATCCCCAGTCTAAGGGACTTTCTTTCTTGATTGAGGGTTTATGGTTTGTTAGGAGTGTGAAGGTTAATTTATATAACATCATTCTCCCATTCATCCAACCACCTGGAATTGGATTTGTTTATAGTAGAAAAATGAGTGTTACCATGCAGTATTGTGAGTTGATGTATGTGAGCCACATGTACCTTTATCAGAATATACAGGCAAATCATTGCTAGAACACAAATGCATAGCATGAAGTACATATCACCATCCATAACCAGACAAATAACTAGACAAATAATCTTTTCCATGAATGTGAAAATATGGCCTCTGTTTGATTTATTATACCATAATGATTATAGTTTATACTTCATTGTGTTGTATGTAATGATTGTTATTTTTGTCAATAATATTATTATCATTAATTAACTTTGTCACCAACTGATGAACATATAACTGAAAGTGTTGGATTTAGCAAGGAGTTACGAGATTATTATAAACATGATGTTGATGAATGTAAGTTTGGACAACTTGGACTCATTAAGGGACATGGAGGAAGTCTTTCTAAACAAGAATGGATGCAGAGAACATGGAATATGTTACATGGCAAATTAGATAATATAATGAATGTATCAGAAAAAGTAGATACAAGATGTACTGAAACATAATGATGATAATAGTCCAATCAAAGTAGTAGTTGATGGTCCTCCAGGTGTAGGTAAAACTACACTTTGTCATAAACTGTGTAACATGTGGACTAAGAATGAACTGAAGAAATGTTCTTTTGATCATGTCTTCCTTCTTCCTCTCAGAGATGAAAAAGTATTATCAACTGAAAACATATTTGATCTTGTTTCTTTATTTCATGGCTGTGAAGAAATATGCGAAAATGTTATTAATAAAATCAAAAAGCGAAATGGTAAAATATGTTATTAATATTTGATGGATGGGATGAGTTTAACAGTAGTGACCAAAACAGATCATTCATACTGGATATCATTCAACGGAAAGCATTGCAGAGCTGCAGTATAATGATTACTTCACGTACATATAAATTTCGTCATTTAACCATTCAGGAGTTACTGGCAGCATGGTGTATATCTCAACAAGATGATCAAGAAAAGCTGTTTCAAGAACATTTTGAGGATACTCACTTTCGCATGACGCTAAGATTTGTGGCAGGTCTCACTGCACTTAAAGATCACAGCTATCAAGAGTATTTCAGTAAAGAGGTGGACTTACATTGTGTAAGGATACCATTGTTTGGTTTTGATTCTCATCAGTACTCTGTAAATTATAAGAATCCACAGATGCTTTGTGATGACATATTATATGTCGACTATGAACCCTATTATGATACAGATACAATACAATTGCTTCATCTAATTTATGAGTCACAGAACAAAACATTGTGTCAGATATTTGCTTCATCCATTAAATACTCCTCTCTTTGTGTAGATACAGTGAAGTCATCACAATTTGATATACTGTGCTTGTCCTTTTTCCTGAAGAACTCAAATATCATTTGGAATTATCTCCATCATTCATATGTTCATGACAATTGCACATTTTTCAATGAACATTCAGACACAAGTAATTGAAAACTAGACATAAAGATGTCACATCAGCAATCTGTGGCTGTTGTCACTGAACTTAAAGATGAGAGCTATCAAGAGTATTTCAGTAAAGAGGTAGATTTACAGTGTATAAGGGAACCATTGTTTGGTTTTCAACCTCATCAGTACTCTATGTTTCATTAGAATCCACAATTATCGCTTTGTTATGGGATTCGTTATTCAAGCATCACTGAATATTCTCTTCATGAACCCTATTATGATACAGATACTATACAATTACTTAGTCTAATTTACGAGTCTGAAAACAAAGTATTGTGTGTTTTATCCATTAAAAACTCATCTCTTTGTGTAAATAGAGTGTATTCATCACAATTTCGCGTTTTTCCTTTCTCCTGAATAACTTAAAGATCACTTGGAATTATCTCCATCATTCATATCTTCATGACAAGCTGAAACTTTACAATGAAGATTCAAAAAACAAAATACTGTGATATGACATCAGTAATCAAGATACACCAATCATCATCATGTCAGTACCTTCTAGAAAGTTATATTAATGTAGTCCACATGTATGGTACCATACATCCTGATTCAGTTGTGACCATGTTCACACAACTGTTTAAACTGCCTCATCTGAGTATCCTACATGTACACATTCTGAAGTCATCATATGTTCAATCAGAAGATCATATTGATAATGAATTATTACTGGAAATCGAGAAGGTATTGTCTACAAATCATACTATTGAAGAATTTTTAATTCAGTTGTCAGGTTTGCCATTCAACTCATTAATAAATAGTTTGCTTACTGGAGTAGAGAGAAATGATATAATCCAGTTCTTTTCACTATCATCAGACTATACTCGGACTAAGTTATTACTCATTCAAGAGCTATTGAAAAACAACCAAACCTTACCAGCTGTTCAATTAGATATATCCATTAAAAGAATATTACAATCTCTGTGCATCAGTGAATCTCTTACAGCACTAAATATCAATAACAATTAGAAACAACCGGCTAGAGCAGATTAATTGGCCTAATTGTGACAGAGGTTGGTAAGCTTACCTTTATTTTTTTAGGTAGTCAGTAATTTATTTTCTGTTAGATGATATTGACAGCTCTATGTCAGCTGCAGAAGTTTCGCAGTGGCTACAGAGAAGGTGTATACCCTATGAGTTTTGTCATTGCTTTAAAGGTCAGTTCTGCCGGAGTTTTTACCAAGCCCATCATGTAGGTCATGTCGTAAATTATGGTTAATTTTTTATTTGTTAATAAACTATATTGATGGAGCTGAGTGTTTGCAATTGTCAGGTGAAGAAATTAAGTCAATGTGTCCACTAGGAATAGCTAAGAAATCATCTGCCTCATGCCACAGTTTAAAAAATCTTCAGTACAGTTTAATGATTTGAATTTATCGGAATATTTTTAATTTTAATCATTAGGTTCCCTCATCATTTACTCCTGCACGGTTTACAGCGACTTCTTCAAGTCTTAATTCTATTGATAAGGGGATTTCAAGTGTGACATCACTGAAATCTCCTGATTCTGATGGTAATTCCTCAATTGCTCTGGGAATGTCTGCATCAGTTGTGAGCAGTGAATCTGCTAGTGCATGGCAGTAAAAGTGCATCAGCTGAAATTCCTAAGTATGGAAGCGTTCTATCACTACCTGTATCAACAAAAAAGAATTAACAGATGGTGCCCGAGGTGAAATTGTTAGGATTCTAGTTGAGATCTTGTTTCAAAAGTGACAGAAACCTACTCATGGATGAAAGATAATGCAGGTGGTTTAGGTCCATCATATGTAAGTAACTTTTATACCTTTAGAATTAGATTTTCATTCAGTATAATATAATTTTACACATGCAGACTTCATGGGTCGATAAGATGAATCAAAGAATCAGGAATTTGATTAAACAAGCAAACAAAAAAGCTCGTCTATTAGATGAAGACAGTTCTAGTGTTACTCCAGTCCGAGAGAAAAGGCATAAAAAGCAGAGCAACTCCAGAGACGTTACCCTATTAACAGAAGTCAAGAAAGTGTTTGGATGATCTCCAAAGTATTGAAAGTCACATGAAGGGACTTGAGAACATGTTGAAAAAAGCTAAACCCTGTGATAACATTTTTCTTCCATTGATGAAGTCTACCTTTACTGTTAGACGTGATAGGGTAGTTGATAGTGATGAACAGTCTTTTGCTTCCATATTAGCAAAATATCCAGCTTTGTCAGTTGTAAGTTTAAGCCACACCTATTTAACTCAAATTTTGTTAGTATTGTTACTATAATTTCATATAGATGGAACAAGAATTGGATTTGATAATTGGAAAAAAAACTAAATCACAGTTCCTTAAAAATTGGTCTTTGAAATATGTCCCAGCCATTCTGTTGTATGCCACAACATCTACAAAAAGAAGCATTAAAAAATTAGTTGAAGTTGAAACTTATAGTAAGCATACCATACTGAATTATTTCTCTGAGTGTACTTCTTTATCTTCATAGGCCCTGATGGAAAAGAAAAAACATTGAATTATTTTTATGAGAGATATGAGGTAAACAATTAAAATTGTATACTATAATGATCTATTTATAAACTGGCATATTCCTTTAGATAGATAACCGAACAATTGAAGAATTATGTGTGTTGCCTCCAGTTCGAAGTTCACCAAGGATTACAAAAGTATTAGAATCTGAAGGAACTCCCATATATTACATTGTTTGTGAACAGAAAGTATTTTTAAAGGCAAATTCATTCAGTGATGCCTTGTACTATTGTTTTGCTGTGTATTACTCATTTAATTTGGAGTATCCACGTCAAGCTCACAATGTATTATGCTTCTTTCAAGACTGTATTTTAAACTATCCTGATTCTGGTGAATGTACTACCAGTTATGTAACCATTGTCACTGATATTAACAGATTCATTTCTTCATAATTGTCTTTGTATGTAACCACTGCCACCAATACTATAACAGATTCATTCCTTCATAACTATTTTTGTATGTAACCATACAACTATACATTCTACAACCATACATTCATAACTATTTTTGCATGTAACCATACAACCATACATTCATAACTATTTTTATATGTAACCATACAACCATACATTCATAACTATTTTTATATGTAACCATACAACCATACATTCATAACTATTTTGGTATGTAACCATACAACCATACATTCATAACTATTTTTGTATGTAACCATACAACCATACATTCATAACTATTTGGTATGTAACCATACAACCATACATTCATAACTATTTTTGTATGTAACCATACAACCATACATTCATAACTATTTTTGTATGTAACCATACAACCATACATTCATAACTATTTTTGTATGTAACTATACAACCATACATTCATAACTATTTTTGTATGTAACCATACAACCATACATTCATAACTATTTTCGTATGTAACCATACAACCATACATTCATAACTAATTTGGTATGTAACCATTGTCACTGATTTAACTTCATTTCTAACTTTTTTGAATAACAATTTTCTTCGGATAAACAATTGCATGGTTAATTTAGAATTGAAGATTTCTATAACATCTTGCGTAGTTATTTTAACCCAATTTAGAGGTTACCAATCTCTCATTTAACTAGCTTAGCTAGTTTAGTGGTTACAGTAACCAAAATTTGGATTATCTGAGTTGCAGTTGTTTTAACCCAAAAAAATGGGTTAAGGTAATCACTTTTTTTTGCAGTGTATGTATGTATGTACAGTATGTGTCAGTAAAAAGTTTACGTTCCGTTTGTGTAATATGCTCGTAGTACAAGCGTTATGCATACGTACCACAAGCGTAGAAACGGCGTAGAAACGGTGCAAAAACGGACTGATGTATGACGTCACAAATAGAACGTGTCACGTCATGAGTCACAACTCGCAAATAGTGTTTTCAAGCTACAAAAAAACAGAGAATTGTCTCTCTGAGCAGCAAGGGGTGTAAAGCTCCAACAATAGCCAAGATTTTACTAGCAGAAGGGATACTAGTTAGTCAAGAGTGGATCAATAAGTTTCTTCAAAGGTTCGAGGAGTCAGGCTGTTTGATGAGGAAGCCTGGATCTTGACGCCCTTCTAAAATTACTAGAGCAAACGAGACTGGATGATGAGACCACAGCGCACCAACTGTACACGATCTTGACCAGTGATGGACCACTAAAAGAATATTTCGCTGAAGAAACTTTTAAGATCATCAGCATTAGAGTTCCTTTTAACATTTGTTTTTGCAAAAATCATTTTCTGGTAGGCAGAGCGATTTATTTGTTACTTGCTGTAAATAGTAGTAAGACTTTATACCTGCAACTTTGCACCAAGTATCCAATCAGCAGCAGTAAAGGTTTTCATAATGCAAGTGGTGTTGGAACCCAAATTAATGTATATCGACTGTGGAGGAGTTTCCAAATTTTGCTTGAAGACCATCCTGCTTGAAGACCATCTTGCGCTGTCGAACTTCACTTGGATGGACTTTTAGAGGCAGTGCTTACTGTCAGTTAATAAGACAGGCTAATAAGGAGGAAAGACTGGTATGGGCTCAGGAGTACAAAAATGATGATTTTAATGTTATATATACTGATGAATGCACTATTCAGATGGAAACACACATATAATTACCACTGCAGGACTCCAGCCAGCCTTTTGTTTACCTGGAACGGTAATGCAAGTAACCAGCATTGCTGGTCCTTCACCAGCTTTAACGCAGAAGACTCCAGCTATACTACCCTTTTCTGTTATACCTATGCCCAAGGAAGTCAGTGATGGACCACTAAAAGAATATTTCGCTGAAGAAACTTTTAAGATCATCAGCATTAGAGTTCCTTTTAACATTTGTTTTTGCAAGAATCATTTTCTGGTAGGCAGAGCGATTTATTTGTTACTTGCTGTAAATAGTAGTAAGACTTTATACCTGCAACTTTGCACCAAGTATCCAATCAGCAGCGGTAAAGGTTTTCATAATGCAAGTGGTGTTGGAACCCAAATTAATGTATATCGACTGTGGAGGAGTTTCCAAATTTTGCTCTGATGGCTACCGAGATTTGGAGTATCAAAAGAATTTCTATAAGAACGATTGGAGAATTGCTTACAGAAGAGGTTCGTTTTTTTTAGGGGACCTCTTAAGAACTTCTGCCTCAACCTATGTTGATCCACAATATCCACATTCCTTTCCGAGGTATGAATTCCACCACTTTAAAGTAAAAGAGGACTCTCTAGTGATTCAAAGAGTGGTCCAATATCATCTCTTGAGTCAACATTTGGTTCCCCACATCCAACTGGAGTATGGAGTACTACTTGGCCTTGGGCAGTTATAAAAGTATCAAAACATATAACTATTTATTTAACTTTAAATAATAATCATAATCATCATCAAGGCAATTACATCGAGAAGCTATATAGTTATAGTTCATTTTTTGTGTTGTTTAGGCTTTTCAAGTCAGAAACAATACACACACCTATAAACACTTGTATATTCTCATGTCAAATATTTTGATAATCATGTGGTATTGGTTTTCTTGTGTTATATACCAAAAGTGATGTTTATGTAATGTAATGGGATTTGAACTGGACCAATTCTGGACTGGCATCATCGGGAATTAATATTAATATTTTTTATTTTAATTTTTTTGTTAGCATAAATACTCAATAGCCGAGGGCTAATACGAAGAGTAGGTTTACATAAATAAAAAAACAGAACTTAATTAAATATTTAGGATAATTATAATTTTATTACATATAAGATCTAATATAAAACTTGAGTTGACTTGATGACTTAGATGATTTAACATGGTGTGGCAAAGAATTCCATAATGAGAGGAGAGATGATAGAACGAGCAGTATGTTTAAGCTTATGAGTAGAAATGAAATCAGGACCAGAAGCAGAGTCAAGAGGCAGATTAGCAATCAAAGAAAGAACTTGAGACTGAGTACAGAGGTAAGATGGAGGAAGAGAGGACTGACCAAAAGCAGGTAAAAAAAGAGGAAAGGGGAGGAATGGATGAATTAAAACAGCCAGAAAAATATTCATTCAAAATATCAGCTTTATCACAATCAGAGGTAAAGATTTTATCTTTAAACGTGAGAGGGGGAACAGATGAGGAAGTTTTTCTTGTAGATCGAACATAAGACCAGAACTTTTTAGGAGAAGAGGAAGATAGAGAGCGAAAGAATTGAAATTTCTTTAATCTAATAGTAGAGGTTATATAATTTCGAAGAGAACAATAGGTTTGACGAATTGAAGAACTATTTAATTTCTTGGCTTGAATAAAGAGCTTTTGACGACATAGAATTTTCATTTTCAAGTCAGAATCAATCCAAGGAGGGAAAGAAGATGGACAAGAATACTTCAATGGAATACAATGATCAATTACTCTCATAAAATTATCCTTAAAAGTATTCCAGAGAAGAGAGAAGAGTATCCCAAGGAATTGAAGATAAAAGAAAATTAGCCATATCAAAATCAGCAAGATGATATAGCCAAATTTTACATTTCGGAGGCTGTCTGTTGAAATGGGCAGAAGATCTGAGAGAAACAGTAGAAAGTACAGAATTATGATCGGAGGAAGAAACTGGAGGGTAAAATTACCGATGAGGCACTTAAACTATCAGGAACAAGAACAAGATCAATAATAGAACAAGAACCAAGTACAGGAGTACGAGTAGGTGAAGATACTATCTGAGACAAAGAGAAAGAGTTTAAAAGGGAGGAAAAGTCACTAAATAGTCGTCCACTTGGGGAAGACATGTCAACAATTGAACACCATAGTAGCAAGACAGTAATTACTATACTATACTGACAGTAGAACTAATGTTATTATTGTTACTGTATGGTGACTTTTTATTGACATGCACTGTATTATACATGTATACACATATTTACTATTATATGTGTATTTGCACTACATTTTAGTTTTGGGAAAAGTGGGATTGCCCTTGATTCAAATATTAATTATTGATATTGTATGTACTTGTACATGTATATACTAATCACTGATATTGTATGTACATGTATATGTACTAATCACTGATATTGTATGTACATGAACATGCATTAATCACTGATATCGTACAATGCATGTACATGTACATGTACTAATCACTGATATTGTATATACTTGTACATGTACTAATCACTGATATTGTATGTACATGTACATGCATTAATCACTGATATTGTATGTACTTGTACATGTACTAATCACTGATATTGTATATACACGTACTTGTACATGTACTAATCACTGATATTGTATATACATGTACATGTACATGTACTAATCACTGATATTGTATGTACTTGTACTTGTATATACTAATCACTGATATTGTATGTACATATACATGTACTAATCACTGATATTGTGTGTACATGAACATGCATTAATCACTGATATTGTACAATGTATGTACATGTACATGACTAATCACTGATATTGTATGTACATGTATATGTACTAATCACTGTTATTGTACATGTACATGTATTACTGATATTGTATGTACATGTACATGTACATGTATTAATCACTGATATTGTACGTACATCCAAGGACAGCCACAATGGAATGGAATACTGAATGCCCATGTGTATGTAACACATTAAATTACTGAATAGGTCATGCTTTACAGATGGGAAAAGAGATGGGGATTTTATCTCTCACTGGATTTCATACAGCGGAGGGACCTGATAAGGAAGGATGTACATATGTAATATAAAGTGTACATGTACAGTACATGGGATGTACTTATGTATTATAATGTGTACAAGTATATGTGCATATAACTAAACACAAGATTCTACATAAAAACACATTTTAATATTACCACATCCACTATCCATACATGTACATGTAATTCCTTTTTCCCTATAGACAAAACCTCACTATATAAGGTGATATGATATTATCAGTAGTAGTTTCCCTTGTGTTGACTTATCTCAGGAATATACTTCACATTCATCTGTCAGTGATAATACATCATCTGTTGAAGTATTGAATCTAGGGCCAGCTACTACCTGAGTTATATGAATACCTGAGTGTGTAGAGGTGAGTGTAATATCAGTGAGTTGAGAGATAACATAGGAGGTATAATCATGATCAATTGTATATGTATAATATTTACATGTAATTTTGGTTAGCTCAAGTGTTTACTATAGTTTATAATAAATACTTGAAAAGATAATCAAAATTAGACACTACAATTATCTATGTGGTATAAATTCACCAGAACATGATATCAATGATATATATTAGTAACATGGTAATCATAAGAACCATTTTTACAATTGTGATCTATCATAACTCAACTATCTAATTTAGTATGTGTACTAGTGGTATACTGATACCAATATTAGTATTAGTATCAGTGTAATTATTACAAGATCAGTAAGCATCATTATTGATTATGAAGTTACTGATACTAGTTATTCTAATTAAAGCACACACTCCTACCACTTTAATCTATGGCATGCAAGTACAAGTCAATCCAGTGTCACTTCACTCAGATACAGAAGACAGGGGGGAGAGCACTCAAAATATTAAAGAGAGAAAGAAGAGTATAATTTGATTGCAGTGATAACACGAAAGCTATTAATAGTCAAAAAGAAAGTTTCACAAGGTGGTACTAACTCTTTGACTAATCCCCAGGTATACACCAGTAACCTCCATAAACATTCGCAAGGACATCCATACAGATACAAAGAGAGAAGGAAAAGAGCAAAGAACAATTCAAATGATGAAGGTGATACTGAAAGTGCCGGTAGAGGTGGAAGCTTTACACAATAGATCATTCATGAGCTAAGATGATTACCTATTATATTGCTTCCTGAAAAACCTGAAATGCTGCTCTTTATGAAGAAGAACCTTAGATACCAGTATTAATTTCAATTATGCATAATTAATTTTATAATTATACATTCTTTTCATTAAGAGATAACAAGAAACACAGGGAATTGACTATTAAGTACAGTAGTATCACACTAGTATATATAAACTATGGGACCCTATAATTAATAATAAGATACAAGAATATTACTATGTTACTGTAAGTTACTTTATCACAGAAATATAATTTGATAAACTCCACCTCAATTACAATTATACACTGGGGTATCTTTGCCCCTATAATTAATACCAGTATAAGTGAAGTTTAGGTATCATAATTAATATAATATTCTATGTCACATTAGTAAGGGTGTGGTCTGTGAACCATAGGACCAGCTACCTATGTTAGGATGTTATATTAAAATATTTAAAAACCTTAACCTTCCATGACAGAGGTAACTACCTCTATAGGACTATATATGATTCAATGGACAATACCCTTGTCACTATGGAATATATTAATTACATAACCTAAACTGTATTTATACATTAATAATCATATATTATTACAATCACCTAATGTTCAGAGGTGTGTAAATGTAATCGTTCTTCTCTTCTAATAGTTCAATTCTCTTTATCAACAGTAACTTCACTTCTGAGAGAAAAGTAGAAGAAATAGTGACTGTAATTTCATTAATACCCTGATAATGAGTATTAAGAATGGTTCACAATATGACACAAGGCCTTGTGTTTCTTTGCATTGTGTAAGTGAGTTGTATTGTGAAGATGATGTGCTTCTTTTAGTGCTATCAGACACAATTTTATGCTTCAGGTGTGTTGTATTTGACCAATCAGACAACCCAACAGATGCAAAGCAAGGCTTCCATCATATTGTGAACCAGCTTTTAGTGATATCAATATTTGATAATGTACATACACATTTATTAAGTTTATCATTTCAAATTTTGTGGATTAAAAACACGGGAAGCTGTGTGTAATTATATATATCAAGTGACAAAATAGAATAGAGTAGTGGTAGAACCTTGTATTGATACTATGAGCAGTATTCAATACCAATAAAGTATCAACATAGCCCATCACTCAGTGTATGGTACCATATTAAATACTGTATAATACATGATACACTTAGTGTACTAGAGAGGAACTGCATACCCCGGCCAGACTAGAGTTATTAAAATGGATGTTTTAACCCATAGAGGACTGAGCTTGTTTTTCAAAATTATTCAAATTTCCAACACTGGTGTCTCTGCTGCATATATTTTGGCCACTCTTCACTTTCTCTACCCCAAACTTGGCTCCTTTTCCGACATGGAGTACTAAATCTGCCAACTTGCTAACCTGGACTCAAAAGTCCCCAAGCACTTCGTAGAATTAAATCAAATGCAATGCTCTCCCTCTTTTGACTAGAACTGAGAAAAACAAATGACCCCACTACATGTTGGCACCAGCTTATCAATGATTTTAAGTTTTACAGGAAGGGAAATGCCTCAGCTACGCACTGGATTGCACGGGCAGGGTCACTTAACCCACAAATTGCGTTGGCGGTGAGGGGCTGTGCCCTCTTCAAACCCCCATTAACAGAGGGACACCACCTTTCAAAATCTCCCCCACCCACCCATACTCGTTATTTAGGCCAAAGGGCAGCCGAAAACCATCAAAATTTTTAGCCTTTTTCATGGGTTTATCAGTGCCCCAAGCATTTGGAGTGCTCAGCTTCGTAATGCTAGTAACACAATCGGAACCGCATAGGGGCCCAAGTGTCACATATACATGTATGTGACATCAGTGGTCTAAGGGTTATGATAATGATAATTATAACTAATATTATATAATTATAACTTCTTTAACAACATAATTATTATAAATATAAACCTGATTCAGTCGGAGAGAAAATCAAACGGTGGCATCACTTGGTCCAATGAACAAGCCTCTCCCTTTTACCATTACATCACTAAAATAATAATTCTTGATATTTTTTTTAATAAACTCAAACTAATAAATAGAGTATATATGGTACATTACCCTGCTACTGAGAGATCTGTATCACTGATACATTTTCAGTAAGTTGTTTGTGTATTTTTAATATAGTACTATTTTATCACATGTGGATAGTTATTAATATACACTGATGTATTTAGTATTAAATTTGTTGATACATTCTGGATCATTATATAGTTGATATGAACACATAATAAGGTCTTTATATGGAACAGTTTTTGAAGGATTAATAATTTCATTTCATATGTGTGTGGTATTACAGAACCAATCTAGATGATGTGCTCCACTAATTCATCATCATAATTAGTACAATATGTAAATTTTGTAGTCACAAGTAGTAATAGAATAATGCTGGATACACTGCAAAAAGAGTTTGGTTATTTCAACCAGTCAGTTGGTTACCTCAATTGCATGCCAATTTAATAATATGCCTTTTCACACCATACTGCAGTATTAAGCTGTTGGATGGTAAGCCAGTTTGTAATTTTAATTTTTAGTATTGAAATGTTGTGTTCACAATGACTATGTAAATTAATAGTGGAACATACCTGATATGATGTGAGTAATTATGTAAACTTATAGTAGGGAAGTACTGACATGTAAACTGTGAATCATGACTAATTTACATGTTATTGTGAACAACATTCCAACACCAAAAGATAAGCTGGTCTACTCTTCAACAAATCAATTCAGCAATAATGGGATATTTGCAATGCAATTGAGGTAACCAACTGATTGGTTGATACAACCAAACAGTTTTTGCGGTGTAGAGATCTTATAATGATAGGGGAAGTATAAGCAATATTTAAAATCCAAATGATGTTTCTCTTATAAATAATAATGTATTATTATCCTCACACACATAAACTGGAGCTAGGATATTGTATTTACTTGTTGAGTTTGTAATCTTTCCTAACATTATTATACATTCTCACTGGTTCAAATGTGATATGATTAGTACACTGGGGAACAACATTTGGAAACAGCTTTAGAATCTGGAGTGATGTTTTACTATTAATTACAAGTATTGATATATATTGACTGGTATATAATGTACATGTCATAATAAAGTATAATGTAATTTAATCCTATATGTAAATTCCATAGTAATTATGTACATCCTGTGGCATGTTATTATAATCACCATATCAAAGTACATGTATACGCTAATTACTATGTATAGTAATTATGCATTAATTACATCTAACCATTGACTGTATGTCTACTATTATTCATGTATCTACACAGTATATCCAGCCTGTATGTCTTTAATTTTGGTTCTGATCATATAAAATCCACTTCTTGTATGTCTCTATAAATGTTCAGTGTACATGTATGTTACTTTTATGGTACGAGGATAATCTGGGAAGGCCTAAACACGGGAACTTATGAGAGTTCAATGCAGACATTGAGGATGACTAGCCCTCATATATAGAACAGATGAATCACGCAAATGACATCGCTGATGATGGGAAGAAGAGATCTATTTTACTGGGTTCATATGGAGCACCAATCTAAACCGTAATCAGGAACATAGTATCGCCCAGAACAACCAATCTCAACTTTCATGGTAATAAATTGTGGACCGAGTTATGTCAGTCCGAGTTAAGGACCACTATTGCCTAAAACCTTCAGTGACAGTGCAGAGGTTTGAATTTAACTCTTGTTTGAGGCAATCAGGAGAATTGATTTTGCTGCTCTACACCAACTCTCAGCACAATAAGAGTTCGGAGCCACACTGGATGCCATGTTGCATGATAGACTTGTCTTTACCATCTATGATGACCGAATACTAAGATGGTTATGATCCAAAAAAGATCTGACCTTTGAGACATCGCTGAAAATGGCAAAAGGAATAGAGTCACCTCAGAAAGATTCACCAGACCTACCACATGAGAACCATTATTTCTTCAAAGAACCCCTGCCTTCAGTGCACAGGCAGTCAGTCATTGGTCCTCTGACTGCCCTTTCAGAAATAAGACATGCATTCGGTGCAAAAAGAGAGGACACATCTCAAATCTGTATAGCTGAGCACTTACCAACAACTGAGACTAATCACCTTGTTGACAGTACGTATTAGGGATATACTTTGTTCAACATCAGAGACCAGATAACTGAACCACTATGTGTCACAGTATTCCTGAATGATCATCCAGGTTGATACAGAAGCTTCCATCTCCCATCATGAGTTACACAGCCTTCAACAAGGGTTGAAGATTTATATATGCCACCCTAGCAGGTGGACATACATTTACTTAACTGGATGACGTTCATCTGTTATTTATACAACTATATATAACTCTACATAGCTAATATACTATTAATTTTATTGCAGGAACTTAACTGTCAAGCTATTGCTATTTTGCATAAAGTGAGAAAAATAGTGTGTCTCATCAAAACAGAGCTAGAGGAGCTTTTTAGCTGACCGCTTGGAAGGAAACTGATTTGGTATATTACTATATACATACTTCTGTTGTTATGTAACTATATACGAATACATTTCTAATTTTATTACAGGAAATCCAAAATATATACAGTCCTGAAAAAAAAGGGCGAGTGTAATTACAAACAAGAAGGTGTGGCTCGTCAAAGAGCTGACCGCTTGAAAGGTATGTTACTAATACGTACTTTTGCTGTTTATAATTTATGTTAGTGATTTAACTAATTGTATTACAGGAAGTGCATAATATACAAACTACACATTTTTTGCAAAGAGAAAGGGCGAGTCCAAGTCCGTACAATTGTACAAACAGAAAATAAGGGCGTGGCTCGTAATAACAGAAGAGCTATATTTCAAGGGAAAGTCATTTAGTATGTTGCTATAGACGTTTTTCTGTCGTTCATACAACTATATATGACACTACATAGCTAATATACTATTAATTTTATTACAGGAAGTTAACCGTCAGGCTATTGCTATTTTGCGTCAAGGGTCTCGTCAAAACAGAGCTTTTTAGTTAACCGCTTGGAAGGAAACTGATTTTTGTATGTTATTATATACACACTTCTGTTGCTATATAACTATATATGAGTACATTTCTAATTTTATTACAGGAAATCCACAATATATAGACTACTGAAAAGAAAGGGCGAGTGCAAACAAGAAGGTGTGGCTCGTCAAAAATAGAAGAGCTGACCGCTTGGAAGGAGATTGATTTGGTATGTTACTATATACACACTTCTGCTGCTTATATAATTATAATTCATGTTAGTGCTTAACTAATTGTATTACAGGAAGTGCACAATATACAAACAACATATTTTTTGCTAAGAGAAAGGGTCAGTACAAACAGAAAATAAGGGCGTGGCTTGTAATAACAAAAGAGCTAAACTGATTTGGTATGTCGTTATATGTACTTACCTCTGCTGTTTATATGACTATATTTACATATTTAACATTATATCAACTGTATTACAGGACAATATACAGACTACATTTTATTTGTAAAGAGAAAAAGCGGGTCAAAATCTGCGCCAACAGAAAATAAAGGTTTGGCTCGTCAAAACAGTTAGGAAGGAAACTGATTTGGTATGTTGTACTAATTACTATATAGGTACCTCTGTTGCTTGTAAAGCGTATATGAGTACATAACTAAATTTATTACAGGAAGTACACAATATACAGACTACACATTATTTGTAAAGAAAAAGGGAGGGTCCAATCCGTGCTACAGAGAAGAAGGGCGTGGCTCATCAAACAGAGGAGCTATATACATTATAACTGACCGTTTGAAAGGAAACTCATTTGGTACGTTACTATATACAAACTTCTGGTGCTTATATAACTATATCATTAATTTTATTACAGGAAGCCAGAATACATATTGTTTGTAAAGAAAAGGGCGGTCCCAGCCACACAAACAGAGAACAAGGGCGTAGCTTGTCAAAAGAGCAATTAGTATAATTTAGAAGAAACTGATTTGGTATGTTACTTTTTACATTCCTACATGGATATGTATATTTTACTAGAGGAAGTGCACAGCCTATGGTCTTATTCGCCAGCCTGTATTTGGGAGGGCAATTAGACTACACAACCATTTCATTTAGTCTCGTGTAGCCAGACCCAACCCTCTGCTATGTGACGGGAAGGGTCGGGTCAACCCACTGTACTAGCGTTCATCAGGAGTTTAGCCAGATTTTTGGGCTACTTTAGTGGGTTACAAACTGCTTATAATATTCATAACTAAATAAGCTATATTCATAACTATACTTTCCCTGTAATCCAGCTATATGAATATAATTACTATTGTTATGAATTCAATTACCATTTTGCCAGATACTTGATGCTCTTGATGAATGCTAGTACAGTGAGTTGAGCAGACCCGGCCTTCCTGTCACATAGCAAAGGGTTGGGTCTGGCAACTCGAGACTACTATTCATTGGGAGTTTTTTAATAGTAGGCTATGGTAGGCTTTGACATACACAGAGATTTTGATCTTAATTACTTCTTAAAATAATAATATTAAAATAAATTATGGGGTTTAGGGGGTTCTAGTGGCCTGCTGGTTAAAGTGCTAGCCTGCAATCGAAAGGTTGCAGGTTCTAGCCCCACTAGGGTCAGGGTTTTTCTCTCGCCTATGAGTTTACTCAGCTCTACCCTCAAAAATGAGAAGGTGTTTATCACCGCATCCTTCAAAGGGGATGTAAAGCCGTTCGTCCCTGGTTAATATTAGCACTTGTGCTATTCTAGTTTCCTCGTTAAGCCACATTTGGTCAAAACACTTGTATAAAAAAATTAAAAAAAATAAAAAATAAAAAATAAAATTATATACTTACAAGATAAATAATAATGATAATTATGTTGGAAATATAATTGTTTTCCCAACAACTTTTGTTTCTTTTCAGTAAGTACAACTGAGATCACTTCTATAACGCCATATTAAACGAATATGGTGGGTCAATTGTTACGAGTATTATTAATTACTACACCCATTATGAATATTTAATTAGCTATAATTTTCGGCTCGCTCAACGTGCCATTTTCTTTAAGCCTACCCTATTCATTCTTCCTGGATACGCCCTTGTTCCCATTATAATAGAAATGATTCCTTCTATAAATAAACCACACCCAATCCTAAAATGATAAACACTAGAATAATTTTATGCATGGTCAGTTACATCCACAAACACCCACATATTCATTGTACTGTCAGTTTTAGTCTGGTGGGCCAGCCCCTTCACATAGAGAGGAAGGATCTGGTATGGCACACATTAGTTGTGCAGTTCTCAGAATTCCTGCAGTGTATAAACAGTTTACATACCTAGTATTAACATACTCAATGAATTTAATTTTAAAGTCCATAATTAAATTCATGTTGCACAACTGGTATATGTGTACCATACCAGACCCTAGTATCATGGGCCAGCATGTATTTGATATGGCCCAAAATAGTATTCAGGACTCTTGTTGACTTTCTGTGAGTACTTCAGGAATGTGTGCAGTACCACTCTGATTGTAGCTGTCATATGAAGCCTAAAGGAATGTTAATTACCAATCGTCTCAGTGTGGCTAGATATTCATCAAGCAATGAAGCTAACCACACCCTTCCCATAGTTTTATTGTGTGTAATTATGTTTGTTCATAAACAAAAATGACCATGTTAAATTATAGATGCAAAAGGGCTATGCAAAATGGCTGATCTGCCAACTATGTCAATTTATGTTTGATAGTTACTATTACAATGCTGATAAGTTATAGTCTCATGTAGCCAGCTTCTTGTGTTACAGAACGAGACTCTTGGATACTGTTATTTCAAAACCTTGCCTCCTACGTGAATATGTTCAGGGCTAATCAAAATCATATCCTCATGTCTCTGAGGTGTAGCCAGGAATTTGGTTGCAAAGCCATTCAACTGTTTCAGCCATTTTTATGGGCTCACCACCAAAGCCATTTATGAACATTTGGAGTGCTTAGGTATGCACTCCCAAGTGCATGGGGGTCAAATGTCACTGATATGTGACATCTGTGTTCTAGGGATGTATTATCTCATGCCAGCATATCATATGCACTCCACTTATACCACTTAGCTTTATCTCAAGCATGTGTTCTCTGTATGTTTCATTCGCAATAACAGAGTCCCAACATGATGACAATTGTTTGAAGCATTTAACTACAGATGTGAACACAAATACATGCATAATTATAGCTAAAATTATTATGAAGTTTAAATTACAAGTGGAACGAGCGCCGTTGGGACGGGACCCTCGCCTATGTGGCAAAGTAATACAAACACTCCATTTTTTTAAAAAATATAATGAAGTGTATGAAACAAACAACACTTTTGTTACATGGAATAGAAATACAAATTTGAAAACATTTCATTATGGGCATTAATTAAAACTGTTATATAATTATATATATATATATAACTTTATATCCTAAAAGACAAAATAAGAATATCAATGAAAGAAATGTATAATTTGTATATATATCATATCTTACATCTTATTCTCTGTTTTCCTTCGAAAAAGCTCTCAAGTCTATCTCTAAAGTCTCCGTGTGAAAACGAATCACCTCTACCACGTGTTTAGTATGCAAGCATGCACGTACGTGCACATACCTGTAGGTGGAGCTAGGTAGCTCTCTATCTTGCATCAATGGTGATGTAGTAGCAACCATTAAATCGATTGTTTTGGTGGTTTGAAGTGTTTCTTGGCTAGCGACAGCCATGCAAGAGGATCACCTATGTTTTGTGTGTCTATATTTACTCTCGTTATTGCCCTCGTTTCAGCTTAAAGTCGTGAAACGGTAACTGTGAGTTATAAAACTTGTCATAACTTTAGAACAAAAACGTTTTAGAACAATTCCTACGCTATTTTTTTTCCTTGTATAATTTGAAGTGTACCAGTACCCCTTTTGAAATGTCAATGTTTTTATTTTGCAAGAAAAATTGCTAACACATACACACAGACACACAGACAAAACGGTTACCGTACCCTTCCGCCTATGCTACGCGGCGAGGGTAATAAATGCATAAACAGACAAAATTACTAAAACTGAATTATAGTACCGTAATTCGGGTAAATTTCGTACTATAAAAATGTTCGTATAACAAAATTTAAAAATTCGAAAATAAACAGGTATTTGGAAATAAATGGTATTCGTAAATAATAACGTACGCACGTACAAAAATTTATACATATATACAAAAAATAAAAATTCGAAATATTTTAGAGACGAAATATTCCCGATTTACAGTATATAGAAGCTAATAATTGATTATCATTGTAAAGATATTGATGCATATTAAGACATGTTGTATCTGATTCTATCGCTTTGTAACCAATAAATTAATTATCCTGCCAATCATTATAATTATTTATCCTGGCTGATTCATTATGTATTACTAATATTAATTGTTTTTCTATTAGTTCCAAACAAGAAATGATTGATCTAATACAATGGAGGGTTACTATTGGTACATGGCACTGTTCCAGTAACAACAGGAAAGGATCAAAAAGGAGATATGATCATGAAGAAGTATCACACTCAGTGGATGAATGGTGGATTGGATCACTGAGGTTATTACAAGCAATACTCACTGTAGCTGTCATATTATCCTGTTCACTTGTCATGATACTACTATTACTATGTGGTGATGTGGAGATTAATCCTGGACCTATTAATATAGGTGAGGTTTGTTTGTAATACTGTAATGATTTAAATCATAAGTCTTTATCTATCACTTTAGAATTAACTGCCAATAAAGCATTGAATATTCTTCAACAGAGTGGTTTTAATATACCAGAGAAATGGAACAGATTTGCTGGTATTATTGGTATCTCTATTAGTGAGAGAAAGAGGTTAAGAGAAGAGGCACAGACAACACAGGACTATCACTTTGCTTTAGAACAAGCATTGGATATTTGGATATCAAACACACCACAATCATCATGGGAGGGATTGTTATCAGCAGTTGAAAAGTGTGAAACTGATGAGAATGTTGTGTCTACACTGAGAAAACTATTGGATCTTGATAATCAGCAGAAGTCGAATGTATCTTCTTTACTGGACTCATCTCATCACAGTATGATACTATATAAACACTAAACACTAAGTATTTTGGTGATGTACAATGTTGACTTGATATAATATGTATCTCTATATATAGCAAGTAATGCTTCAACTGTAAAGCCTGTGTAAGCACATTTATCATTTTTGAAATAGCTGCTTTCCTCTAGCTGGTCATAGCTTGACTAAATGTTCTTTTAAATGTGACATCAATTAATTGATTAGTGGTTGTAAATATCAAATTATTATGTATACCTAATGTGACACAAGCATGTAAATATATTATATAGACTAACCCCTTAAAAAACCATCAGACTATACAGGCCATAAAATAAATTCCCATGTCTGCATATTCTATGGATAGTTCATTTCTTTGTACACATTTAGTATAGATACCTATGGTGTGTGAAATGATTTCTGCATGTAAGAGAAATGTTTCACCTTTATAATACATAATAATTCTGTTCTAATTATTATACTTATGCTCAACATTGATCTCCATTTAGCCTCTACTTCTGGAAAACCACAATCTATAGATGATTCGTGTACACAGATATCTTGTGAACCAAATCAGTTAACACCATTTAATATACTAAAGAGACATTTCTCTGAAATACTTGATGTGGTCTCTGACCCAAATAGACTTGCTAATGATTTGTGGGCTGTTGATCTAATATCTAATGTTGTTAAAGATAATGTCATATCTACTCCAAGTGTTCCTCGTTATGAGAAGGCCAGTAAATTACTAAATGAAGTTCAGAGATCTCTTAAAGTCAATACAAATCCAGAGACACTCATTTCTTTGTGTAGAGTATTAACCAATCAGAATAACTCAGTGATATCTATTATATGTAAAACTATGATGAAAGAATTAGGTAAGGATTTGAAGTAATTGTATTATTATCCTCATAATATATTCACACACAAACATTATAGCATGTAAAATTAATTATAAAGCATGAAGAAAGGGTATATATAACTACTGATCTAATGTCGATATAATTCAATGCCTGTAGAGATGAAGGGTATCTCTATATACTACTGAACACAGCATGTAGTTAGTTATACACCACCTAGACATGGTTTATATATGTACTACTATTTAGTAATGTAATTTTTGATCCAGTGCACTTTATTCCTACCTGCATTAATTTTATATCAGCTATGTTGTCATGGTAACGCGGTGTATTATACGGTCACTTATAATATTTATATTTCATACTTCGTTCCATTGTATATTACATTTTGTAATGATTGTTATATTCATCAGGATTATCATCAACTTCATCGCCAACTGATGAACTTATAACTGAAAGTGATATATTTAGCAAGGAGTTACAAGATTATTATAAACATGAATTACCAGATGTTGATGAACACAAGTTTGGACAACTAGGACTCATTCAGGGACACGGAGGATGTCTTTCTAAACAAGAGGGAATGAAGAGAACATGGAACATGTTACATGGAAAATTAGATAATATAATGAATGTATCAGAGAAAATAGACATACAAGATGTACTGAAACATAAGGATGATAATAGACCAATCAAAGTAGTAGTTGATGGACCTCCAGGTGTAGGGAAAACTACACTTTGTCATAAACTGTGTAACATGTGGGCTAAGAATGAATTGAAGAAATGTTCCTTTGATCATGTTTTTCTTCTTCATCTTAGAGACGAAAGAGTATTATCAGCTAAAAACATATCTGATCTTGTTTCTTTATTTCATAGTAGTAAAAAGCTTTGTGAAACTGTTAGTGCTCAGATCATGGAGACAAATGGTAGAGGCTTGTTACTAATACTTGATGGATGGGATGAGTTTAAGGGAAGAGACCAAATGAAATCATTCATACTGAATATTATTCAACGGAATATATTACAGAGCTGTAATATAATGATTACTTCACGTACGTATGCCTCGTCAATTCTCCTTAAAAAAACAAACATTCGTCATGTTGAAGTATTAGGTTTTCAGGAAGAAGAAATTTTTACATGTATCAGGAATGAGCTGACTGAAAAGAATGCTAAACAATTAATAAACGAATTGAAGATTAGGAAAGATGTCTTGTCATTATGTTATATACCTTTTGTATGTTTCATGTTAGTGAGAGTTTATCAGCTGTGTGACTTCATTCTTCCTAACACTTTGACTAAGTTTTACAAGAAATATGTTCTATATGCCGTAAAGAGATCAATGGAAAAACAAGAACTTGATCCAGACACAGTTGAATCACTTGAGGAACTACAACAAGATCAAAAGAGAGCATTTGATGAACTTTGTTGTTGTGCTTATGAGAAGCTGAAGACAGAAAATACCACTTTCAATAGAAATGAAATACTAAAGTTATCACATTCATTGAAGTGTGAACATTTTGGATTAATGAACTGTTACAAGATAGCAGACACTACTAAACATCAGTTTCTTCATCTAACCATTCAGGAGTTCCTGGCAGCATGGTGGATAACTCACCATGATGATCAAAAAGTTCTGTTTAGAGAACATTTCCATGGAACTCACTTTCGCATGACACTAAGATTTGTGGCAGGTCTGACTGAACTTAAAGGTGACAGCTATCAAGAGTATTTCCGCAAAGAGGTGGACTTACAGTGTATAAGGAAACCATTGTTTGGATTTGAATCACATCAGTACTCTATGTTTCATCAGAATCCACAATTGATTTGTGATGACATTCATTATTCATTGAATAATTATCCTCTTCATGAACCCTATTATGATACAGATACTATACAATTGCTTCACCTTATTTACGAGTCACAAAACAAAAAATTGTGTCAGATATTTGTTTCATCCATTATAAACTCCTCGCTCTGTGTACGTAGAGTGTGTTCATCACAATTTGATTTATTGTGTTTGTCCTTTCTCCTGAAGAACTCAAAGATCACTTGGAATTATCTCCATCATGAATATGTTCATGACATGCTGAAACTTTATAATGAAGATTCCAACATGACTAATTGCATTGTAATGAAAGCAGGATATAATGATGTCACATCAGTAATCAAGATACACCAATCATCATTGTGTCAGTATCTTCAAGAAAGTTATATTAATATTGTGGTTACCATAGGTCATGATTTAGCTGTGATCATGTTCACAAAGTTGTTTAAACTGCCTCATCTGACTATTTTACATGTATGCATTACAAACATATTATCTAATCAATCAGAAGATCATATTGATAATGGATTATTACTGGAAATGGAGAAGGTATTGTCTACAAATCATACTATTAAAGAATTTCTAATTAATTTGTCATCTGTGAAATTCAACTCATTAATAAATGGTTTGCTTACTGGAGTAGAGAGAAATGGTACAATCCATTTCTTTTCACTATCATCAGCCTTTACTCATACTAAGCCATTACAAATTGAAGAGCTATTGAAAAACAACCAAACCTTACAAGCTGTTAAACTGAATATACCTATTAAAGGAATACTCCCGTCTCTATGTATCATACCAGTTAATGAATCTCTTACAGCACTAAATATCAGTAATGATACAATACATGATATCATAACATATTCTGTAAAGAAAACAGAAACTTTGTCACCTGGATTAGAAAATGTTGAAAGAAATATTACTAAGTTGAAAAGTCTATCCCTATATAAACCATCGATGCCATTCATTATCTATTTAGATTCTAACCCTTTTCTACAACATCTGGATATAGTACTAGAGAGAGAAGGAAGTCTTAATGAACTATTTAACATTCTCTCCAGTAACAGAACTGTCATAGCTCTTAGAATAAACTGTAAAACAATTGGTTTGTTTCATGATGAAGTGGGAAAATCTCTTCAATTGATGTTGTCAACAAACAAATCACTACAATGTCTGGAGATCAAAAGCCGAGCATCCAATTGTACATTACTTATCAAATACCTGACTACTGGTCTGAGAAGAAACAACACACTACAAGAACTGAATGTAAACATTAAATTATCAGAAAATATTAATTTCAAGGAATTCTTTGAAGCTACTGATAATCTAAAATCACTGAGAATGATATTTTACACATGGGGGATCTCTGAGCAGGTATTAACATCATTGTATCATGAAGAAATAATTCCTGATGTTACAAATATGTTGAATAGAAATGAAGACATGAAGTTCCTGAAAGTTATATTCATCAAATATTTATCATTTGAAGATACATATAAAGTAGACTGCATATCAATGATACATCAATTTTGGGAAACTGTGTTACTACATCCATCATTATGTTATATTAGGATTCCAAATTCATCTATTATGATAGACATACTAAATGATATGAAGAAAACACTGATTACTCAACGTAAAGAAAAGAAACTTGGTCCAAATCCATTAGTACAACTGAGAGATGGAATGGATTATGAAGAGGAATGGAACTAATTTCCATAAATAATAATACACAGTACTAAACAATATAATAATATTTTTTCTGTTTACATATAATTATTATAAGTGTAAAAGATATTTTATGATTGTAATTATGTTGTTAGTGTTTATCTAAACTGAGATCTCAACTCTACTGTTACATCATGAATCTCTACATCAACTATAAGAGGAAGAAGATGAAGTTTTGTGAATAGTAATTAGTTGTATATATATACACAAAGGATATCACCTGAACACATGTACAAGTGCGAAAGGTGCGTGTGTATACATGGACTTGTATGAGTGGAATAAGAGAAGAGAGTGTGTGTGTGCATACATGACTGTGTGTGCATGTTTGAATGTATGTATGTCAAGTACATATGTATGTATGAATGATTGTATGTATGTATGCATGATTGTATGTATGTATGTATGTATGTATGTATGTACATATACATGTGTATATATGCATGTATGTATGTATGTATGTATGTATGTATGTATGTATGTACGGTCTATGTATGTATGTATGTATGTATCTATGTATGCGACTATGTTTGTATGTATGTATGTATGTACGTATGTATGTACATGTATGTATGTATGTATGTATGTATGTATGTATGTACATGTATGTATGTATGTATGTATGTATGTATGTGTGTACAGTATGGATGTATGTATATATGTACATGTGTATGTATGTATGCCATATTGTGTGTATGTAATACATACACACAATATCGCATACATAGATACATACATACACACATACATACACATACATACATACATACACTGTATGTACATGTGTATGTATGTAGGTATGTGTGTTTGTATGCGACTATGTGTGTATGTGTGCATGCATGTACATTGTGTATGTATGTATATATGTATGTACGTACCTATGTATGTATGTATGTATGTTTCTATAGATATATGTATGTATGTAAGTACATGTGTTTGTACATGCGTATGTATGTATGTATGTGAGTATGTATGTATGTATGTGACACAACATACACAATGTATACATGTACATGTACATGTAAATATAATATAAATGTACATGTACATGTAGATGAAAAGCAATGATAGAGATAGCCACCAGGTCATCCCTATGGTTTCTTATATACATTGTACTATAATAATCAGTATAATATTAACTCACAGGTAATCTATTATCTTTATGAAGACTAGCAGCATATTCTAAAGTATCATCACTGATGTTATATGGAACAACAATGTATGGAGGAAGACTAGAATAATGAAATATATTATTAACAGTTATGATAATAGTACATTATATTGACTACATGTACATGTACATGTGTATATATGACCTTTATATAAATCACATTGATAAGAGCTAATATATAATGTACTATTTAAGAGTACATGTATGTTACCATGGTTATTGTTTAGCTTGTATTTACTATGGTTACTGTATATACATGTTTAAACACTATTCCCCTGTTAATCATAATTATTATCAAATACATGTACACATGTACATGTACATGTAGGTGGAAATACTATAATAATTGATTACATTTGAAGTTTGAACAATCCTGTATTGTTAAAATCTTTACTTACATTTTATACATGTACATGTATATGCTTATTTGGGTACAGCTAGTAACCATGGTAACATACAAGCTAAACAGTAACCATGGTAACATACATGCTAAACAGTAACTATGGTAACGTAATAATGATGACAATAATGATGAATATAATAACTAATACACACATATATAATATATCATTTATGATTACCTGTCACAAAGAAGAAATCTGTTATTAGCTTCAGTAACTCTCCATTGTTTCTGATTAATACCAAGTCTATCTAATTCCTGTATAATATTATATAATATATAATATTATATAATATTATAATATTATAATATTATAAAGTAGTTACATATAATCATGATAATAGTATAGTTATAGAATTACCTTTTGCCAATCTCTGGGATTTAAAAAAGTTGGAATTGGATCTAATAATAATAAAACTTATAATTATATTATAATCTCTACTATACATCATGGTATCATACTAAAGAGGAAGGGGAATTTCCCTCACCTCCCAGATATAAATCAACATGCAGCAATATCACAAGCTACATGTACATGTGTATAATCCCTCTGGGGACCAGTAGCCACCAGAAGCAACCTCACAGGACCTAAAATTAAAGGGGAACACACGCCTACATCTTCTAGCAGCTTGACATGATTGATTGTATTCTTCTTTCCCCTCTCTAACACACATTACTAGTGAATAAACCATTTAAAAATGAGATACATGTTTTGTAATCTCTTATACTTCTACTCATGCACATGTACGTATTGTATAGCCAGCCCCTCCCACTACTTGCAGATCAATCTGTAACCATATTGAAACCAAAATAACTAACTACTAAATATCAGCAGCACAGAAACTAAGCTAATATCATAATGAGCTTTGACTATAATGATAATAAATACATGTATCAGAGATCTGCAAGTGGAAAGGAATCTCCTTGAGAATTTCAACTCCATAGGCATATACGTACATATACATGTATATGTGGAATAGTTTATGATAAAATCAGGAAACAGGTTGACAACTTTGTTTTATAATAATTATTATTAATTACCTGCAGTAATGAATACCGTCGGGACGGGACCCTCGCCTACGTGGCAAGGTAATACAAACTATAATTTCGAAATATAATATGCCAAAAGATTATAATTATCATTGCTCGTTTGTATGGTCATATAATAATGAGAATGTTTACTTCAGATTGTTTAGTTTGTGTATAAAACATATTAAGTTATAAAACCGTACTGGCATGTTAGTTTTTATAATAATATTATAATAGATATAGATATATATATATAATATATATATATATATAAATTATATAAACTAACATGTCACTACTTATTACTTAGTATGATTATACTAGTCTCTTCCTTGTCTATACTATAAGTCTTACATTTTAGTCTCTGTATTATCTGAAATAAGAAAGAAAGATCCTCAATTCGTCTTGTGAAATATTCCACAAAGACAGCATAGACAGGTCCTCAAAACTGCTGACGTTCGAGTAACGTGCACAGCACATGACTTGAAATTGAAATAGGCGGAGTTTGAAAGTAATGGAGAATGCTTGGAGCCAGTACTCGATGTTGTAGCAACCACTACCCAAATTTTGTTTGCTTTTATGTAGTGCTTTGCTAGCGATAGTCATGATACAGGAGTAGTTATGTTTTGATGTGTCCAGATGCCTCCACGAGTCTTCTCAAGTCTGGAAACAGTAATCGTGAGTTATAAACATTGTGATAACTTTATAACCGAAAGGTTTAAGAAGAATTCCTACGTTATTTTTTTTCCTTGTATAATTTGAAGTCTACCAGTACCTCTTTTGAAATGTCAATGTTTTTATTTTTCCAGAAAAATTGCTAACACACAGACACACAGACACACAGACACACAGACAAAACGATTACCGTACCCTTCCGCCTACGCTACGCGGCGAGGGTAATTACATTATCTTTCTTGTTCCTCAACACTCGAGCAACGACGAGCATAATCAAATGAAAATAAATGATAGATAGATGAGGGAGAAGAATACATTCCTAAACAATTGACTGCCTAAAATAACAAGTGTATATAGAGAAAAAAACATCCCTATGATTGCTTTACAAATTTAAGTGAAGATATGACTGCTTTGTGGTGTGCAGAATTCAGTAATCATGGCTGACTTTATCAAGCATGAAAGACAACAGCTTATTATAGTTATTATTTTGATTATCTACTCTCCTGACCTTTCAAAGGACCTTGTAGAACTTTAGGAATATATTTCAGGCAGAATAGCTAGCTATTAGTTCCAGTTTCTACGTAAGTTCAACAGCTTTCTTTCTGCGGTGTGTAGAGCTTGATCGCGCGTTCGTTTACGCGCCACGCCCATTAATTGACCGAGCCCCCGAGAATGACGCAACTTCCTTAACTACGTATACAACGCATAGTCGCGCAAGTGACACAAACATATATAATTATATATATATATACATTAAACCCCGTGGAAAGCAATTATAGGGATGGCCCTACGGGCCATAAAAATATAATTATACATACATGTATGTGTACATACATGTACATACATGTATACGTACGTATGTACATACATACATGTAGAAACATGTACATAAATATAATGAATGTTCTACCAGCTTATTGAATACATAAAAAAATCTGTGAAAATAATAATATTTTTTATTCCACATTTTGAGTGTAGAAATGTTAATACTACTTAAAGTACAGTGTGTTGAAATGTCATCAACCCTCATCCTCCTTAGTTTCTCCAATACAATAGTCACAGCACAATACCCCTGTACTGTACATCGTCCATCAGAAGTCTTTCAAATTCAACTTTTGCCTACATGTAACTTCCCATATAAATGCCACCCACTATCACTCCTCTAAGAGGTAAGTATATTATAAATTATTGTTCAACACTTACATGTATGGTATCAGATTTTTCACAATTTTTAAAATTGAAAACCAATCTTCTCATATCCTATAAAACAATTTTAAAATGATTATAATATAAATGTACATGTACATGTATATGTATATTTACGTGTAAATCAGAAAATGAAATGAGGTAGGAACATATCTTTATTCAGTCACACCCATTACTAATAAAAGAACATTATATATATATATATATATATATATATATATATATATACATGTACATGTACTGTGTATACAATATACATGTACATTTATATGTACTGTGTAGGTACATGCACATACATGTACATGTACATGTATCCATCAACTACAGTATTGTAAAATGTACAGTAATAGTTATGTACAAATGTCCCATCTTGTTTGACTAGATATATCATCATCAACTCATACTCGTTTTGTTTTCTAATATACATGTAATCATACATGTAATTATACATGTAATTAACTATACCTTGCATATAATTTCTAATTCAGAAATCTTCTTAGGTATTGTAGCCTTTGATTTTAATTCTCTTTTCTTACCACTACTAACTGTGTAAAATGATAATCATAATAATTATAATATTACAGGTACATAACTATGCTACATGTACATGTATACTACATGTACATGTACACATGTATACTACATGTATATACAGTACATGTAAGTAACAGTCTCCATTAAATAACGTACACTCTTCACTAGTGTATTATCTAATCTTGTATGACCTTTATTAAGCCTCACCCTCATGTCACATTAATACAATGTAATTTTACATGCACTCACTTGTTTGAGCTTGTATGATGTAAGTTAATGGAATGTGTTCACTTGATTTAACTATTGACTTGTTTAATAATGACAACTGAAAAATATAGAATACAATAAGTAACCTCAGAGAAAGGTAAATTATCAGTTAAGAGCAGTCATGGGCATGTGTACATGTACATGTATACTTGCAGAGATTTTGATAAGGGCTATCTTATTTGGCACAGCACAGTTTTCACTTTGGGCCAGATGGCACATTTAATTATATCATCACTAACAGCATTAACTCATTAATTATTTAATTGTTAATTGGCTCAAGATATTCCCAATGGCATATACAATAACTATTGTAGGCCCAATTTGGTCAATGCTTCAAAATGTATCACAAACTCTGGTTACTTCTATATCACAAATAGGTGCAGACCTTTGTTAAGAATATTTGTTGAGGGGAAGTGATAAATAAATAAATAAAGACTTTTATGGGATGTGTAATGTACAGGATTATTGTAGTGTGCTTGTTAGCAAACAAATTCCAAGGATGAATGTCAACCCTCCCACCACATTCTCTAAATGCAATCCTGGGTACTACACTGTACGTGGGTATGTTATTGAAACTTGCTTTTAGTTTGGACAAAATTCACAACGTGATGGTCAAATTCACTCAAGTATTGTTTTGTCCAGATATTTCTACTGGACGCTTTAAAAAACTATTTCAAGTACTGATATGTGATACAAGTATAAATATTAATCCCATTGCTAGTAAACATAGGAATGATCCTTAGGAACTATACTAAACACACTATATATCAATAACACTAAATTAATGTATGATAATATTAATGTAAAGTATAAAACTTATTTCTTGATAATAATTTGTATTGATATATACTATATATCTTTTCAACAAGAAATGGGATAGGTCTGAAACAAAGTTGATAGTTAGTAATAAATAATGTTCCTGTGATTGTATCTGGAATATCAACAGGGGTACTGATATCATATAATATCAATTGTGTATTAGGAGCATGACCAACAAGTACTTCACCTGAAAATATAAACATATAATATAACTAGACAATTGAAAATTATAAGTAATGGAAGTTATAAAGACACTAAGTGTGGATGTTGTATCTAGTTACTGTATCTACAAATACTAGACTTGCTGCTACTAATGAAGCATGATTTTGGCATCTATGGGTTTCTAAGGGGGCATCTCCAAACTGAAACTTAGACACTTAACGTCACAGTGACGTTACTGCAAGTCTCCCCCACCTCCCTCCTCTTAACGTCATTAATGAATACTTCAGTGTATCATACTAACTTGTGCTTCCTTCCTTTTAAATGTATAGCGTCATGCGCACACACACACACCCCACCCCTTTAGCATCACTATGACGTTAAGCGTACAAATTTCAGTTTGGAAATGCCCCTTTAGAAGATCTTCCGTCCAACTACATGAAGTGAGTTTTAAAAGACTGTGCTGTTCAAAATGAGGAAGTTATACAAGCAAGTAAAGATACAAGCATTGACCTTGGGACTACTAAACTACAAAATTATGATAGCTAACTACAACTTTAAAATCTTATTCAAGAGTTTCATTCTAGATCACACTTCAAAACAGTAATTAGTAATACATATAATATAGTATTCCTCATTATCTAAACATATTTTATAGTTACTGACCTGGTAGAAGTTCAGGTGATGCTTCTGGTATTGATGTTGAGGGAGGTGTAGATATTTTTCCAGAACTCATACCGGCCATATTTGAAGAGAAGGTGGAGTACACCCACGCAGAAGAGAAAGGGCGGGTCATTAAGCCGAGGACGTACGTACATAAGCTACGCACATAATGTAGCTAGTCAAAACAGAGGCGCTTGAAACTGATTTGGTATGTTGTTATAGACATTCTTCTGTCGTTTATACAACTATATATAACTCTACATAACTAAGATTCTATTAATTTTATTACAGGAAGTTTACTATCAAGCTATTGCTATTTTGAGAAGAAGAGCGTGGCTCGTCACAAAACAGAGCTAGACGAGCATTTTAGCTTAAAAGGAAACAGATTTGGTATGTTACTATATACACACTTCTGTTGCTATATAACAATATGTGAGTACATTTCTAATTTTATTACAGGAAATCCACAATATATAGACTACTGAAAAGAAAGGGCGAGTGCAAACAAGAAGGTGTGGCTCGTCAAAAATAGAAGAGCTGACCGCTTGAAAGGAGATTGATTTGGTATGTTACTATATACTTACTTCTGCTGCTTATATAACTATAATTCATGTTAGTGCTTAACTAATTGTATTACAGAAATACAAACTACATATTTTTTTGCAAAGAGAAAGGGGTCCGTACAAACAGAAAAGAAGGGCGTGGCTCGTCAAGCTGACCGCTTGGAAGAAAACTGATTTGGTATGTTATTATATACGGACTTGTGCTACTTATATAAATATAATTATTATTATTACAAAGTTATTATTACATAAATAATAATTTATTACAGGAACTGCCCAATAATTATACAGACTGAGTAAAGATAAAGTGTGTGTCCCACTCGATTCAAAAACAGAGAAGGGCGTGGCTCATCGATAAAGAAACTTATTTGGTATGTTACTTTTACATTCCTAGATAGTTTATTTTCTGTCTCATTTATTAGAGGAAGTGCACAGCCTATGGTCTTGCTGGCCAGCTTGTATTTGGGAGGGCCAGTGAGACTACACAATGTATTTATTGGGAGTTTATTGATGTAACCATTGCTACTAACAAATAGAAACAATTGCTTGTAAAAAACCTCATCCAACCCTAACAATGATACATCCAGAAACACCTTATTCATTGCACTCTCGGTTTTAGTTTTGTGAGCCGGCCCTAGTCTCAAGTAACGAGAACCATCCTAAAAGGGAAGGGTCTGGGGACAAGCCTACTTAAAGTGTCATAATTATCTAAATCATATTCATGAAGTTAACAAATTATATTCATAAAGTAAATAAAAATATTCATACTTTACATATATGGCTGTAGAGAGTGCAATAGCATTATCTATGAGAAAAACTGCTGTCGCTGCATTGAAAGAAAATAGAGAGAATATATTTTCAGATTTGTTGAAGATAACGACATTTTTGCTCTTTACCCACAGGATATGGGAAATCCCTGATTTATGGTTTTCTGCCAGATTTCTTTCTACCTGTTGGTTCACCAAAGGCAGCTACACTCAATTTTATTCTTACACTTGTGGCATAGCCAAGTCTAGTCCAACAATAGTTTTTGATAAGAAAACAATTCCAACCTTTTTCTAGTGGCTTCTTTACTGTCTCCGTACAATTTCAATCTGTTAGACTTCTCTGTACCTTTACTAACATCACACTTACTGAGAGCACAGCAATCTGCCATTAGCCACTTTGACACAATGAGGGGAGGGGACTCAATGTAGCTCTTAAAAAGTTTTACACCCAACATCCAGTGGTACTTGAACAGAGTGCATATTGGTTTGTCCCCAGAACCTTCCCTTTTAGGATGGCTATGGCTACGTGAGACTAGGGCAGCCATTTTGCATGAGAGGAAGGATCTGGTATGGCACAGATTTATGAGTAGTGCAGTTCCTCGGAATTCCTGCAGTGTATAAAGTAATTACATACCTAATATTAACACGCTCAGTGAATTTTATTTTAAAATCCATAATTAAATTCATGTTGCATATCTGGTATATGTGTAATACCCTAGTCTCTCTGGCCATCCTGTAGTTGTAGGGCCCAAAATGTGAGTCTGGTGACTTGTTGACTTTCTGTAAGTACTTCAGGAGTGTGTGTAGTATATACCACTCTGATTGTAGTTGTCACATGATGCCTAAAGGAATGTTAATTTCGAATCATCTCATTATTCATCAAGCAATGAGACTAACCACACCCTTCCAACAGATTTATTGTGTAATTATGTTTGTTCATAAACCAAAAAGTCCATGTTAATTATAGATGCGAAAGTGCTATTCAAAGCGGTTGACTTGCCAACTATATATATATCAATTTATGTTTGATAGCTACTATTACACAACTGATAGGTTATTGTCAGTCTCACATCCCAACGTCCCACGTTACAGGATGGCATCATCTGAATACTGCCATCACAAATCTGTGCCTCCTACATGAATATGTTCAGGGCTGATCAAAACATGGCAGACATCACAAGGGATAGTAAAGTGCTCTGCTCTATCCATCACTCAATAATTATTTGTAAATTAATTCATTAATTTTGGTTAATGATCCGCTGATTATGTCATGTGATAGTTTGCCAAAGTTTTGTGATGAGAGTTTCCAGATGGTCCTATCCTGTAATGGGGTACTTTGGCAACTCAAGACTAATTATATTATGCCCTGTTGATTTTTAACTTGTAAAAATAATAATATTAAGCATGGTTTCTCTGAACCTTTAATATGCTTGGCTGAAATGTTGAAGTTGAAAGGCACAGAAAAAAAGAATAGGCAATGCGTAACCTGTTTATTGGGTGTACCCATGTTAACATAAAGCAGAGCACAAATGATCCCTCATCCCCATGAATCTGATGCCTCTGACAGAATGTGGTCGGCTTGGTATGGTGCCAGCATAAAGCTGATTCTATATTACATATTACATATTTCATCACTGGAGGTCTGCTCACGCTAGTGTGTTCAGCCTTACATAATTGTGAATGTCTGAGCCAGTTGATAGAACCTCAATATGTCCCCAGAGGAAAGTGCTACCTGGGCAAATGACAGAAGCAGCATGATTGAGTGAACCAATAAGCAACTGCATGGAATTCACACTTTGTGCAACAATGATGTTTGGCTATTTTGACATAGAGGATGACTTTGTATTCATAGGTAGCCACAACGCCTTCCAGTGTTCTAACAGTCTAAGTAAAGCACTACAAGTTTGTGCAATGATAGGCATGCCAGTTTCCCTCCACAAAATCGATAGCCCAAGCACCCTCATCATCTTTTTAGGAGTCGAGATTGACAGTGTTGCTTGCCAACTAAGGTTGTCCCAGCTAAAGCTGTTCTGAGAGGTAATACAATATATGACATGTTGAATGCCTGCATCACCCACAGCAGAGCATCTACCACAATGGTGAGGATTTTGCATGCCGAGCATAGACTGAATGGCAGAGCTACGTCCAGGATCACCTGGCCTCTCCATCTAACTCCCAATAACATGTGTTTGTCCAGCTGGATAAATAAGATACGATACACTGTAAAAATGAACTGGTTATTTTAACCCTTATTTGGTTGCTGGAGTTTCAATGCTATATTCATAATAAATATTATGCTTGTGAGGTATAAATTATTGTAATTCTCATACAATTATCTGTGGAGAACAATGTTATTTGTTGACAAATTCCACAACTTTGTACTTATAATAACAAATAATAAATAACAAATTAAAACATTTGTGTATATATATATATATATATATATATATATATATATATATATATATATATATATAATATATGTATATACACAAATGTTTTTAAAAATCTTATTATTTGTTTTTTAAGTACAAAGTTGTGGAATTTGTCAACAAATAACATTGTTCTCCACAGATAATTGTATGAGAATTACAATAATTTATACCTCACAAGCATAATATTTATTATGAATATAGCATTGAAACTCCAGCAACCAAATAAGGGTTAAAATAACCGTTTAATTTTTACAGTGTAAGCATTCTGTAAATCTAGCTTGCTAGCAGTGCTCCCTTACATAGTGTCCTGGCTTCAAGAAGTCTGCATGGAGGTGCAGATGGTAAGAGTGCCTGCCTGACCAGATATCAGAAGGTCCTGTGTTCAATCCCCAGTCGGATTCCTGACGTTATTTAGTTTTCCTTTGTTTCTAATTTTATTATGAGTTCATGACTGTATATCATAGTAATACCTTGCATAAGCCTGATGGAAACAATTTATATACTAGACTATCATACATGAATCCTAAATATTGAATATTGTTTACATACAGATATTCATAATGATTGATCTCATACAATGGAGAGTTTCTATTGGAATGTGGTGTGGTGGTATGAAGTCTGTCAAGAGGAAAAGCAGACTTGGTAACATGCAAAGTCATCCAAGTATGAAAGACTATCACAGGAAGTACGAACCTCCTGGAATGTGTATGAATATTCTTAGAACATTACTCAGTCATACTAGTGTGTGGTTGTATCCACTAACTGTGTGTATATTTATACTACTGATACTCTCTGGTGATGTGGAATCAAATCCTGGACCTGTGGGTTAGTTATTACTATGTTTAATATAGTACTAAACACACATGTATATAACCTACTAGATAAATATGATCTATATATTTCATGTAGTATAATTGCTTGCTTTTTTTTCTATATTCAATATCAGAGATTACTCCTGGCAAAGCGGTAATTCTGCTCAGTGATTGTGGGTTTAATTTTAAGAGCAATTGGAATCGATTAACAAGTATCTTGAATGTTCCTCTAGAACAAAAGGAAAAGATGAGAGCTATAATAAAGGAAGATGAAGCATTTGAGTACGCAATGGAAATAGCATTGGATTGGTGGATTAAGAACACATCAGAAGCATCATGGAGAGTGTTAATATCATCAGTAGACAGGTGTGGAGAGAAAGATACTGCAGACACAATGAAGAAAAAACTAAGTGGAGAAGGTAATTATAGTTAAATACCATATGCTATAAAAGGAAGTGAAGTACCCATGTGATAGTTCCTTCTTATCTTCTACAACAACCGACCCAATTCAGCTACAAAGACAACAACAACTCTCTTTGTACCAGGGGCGTAGCTGAGTGTTTAGTGACGACAGGGCCAAAAAATCCTAAGAGAAGTTAATTAGGAAGAAACCTTCCTAACGGTGTTACATTGGCAATGAAGTCCACAGAATAACAGACACTCTCTTTCCAGGAAACAACACAACTGCAGCCAAACTTGAACCACTGACCGTTTGATCAAGAGGCTCAACTCTAACCGCTAAGCCATGCTGACCCTAAGAGCCATTAAGCCATGCTGTCCCCTAAGAGTAGGGGCACACGACTAGTGGTTAGAGCTTGAGCTAAATGGTCAGTGGTTTGAGTTTGGCTGTGCATGGTCATGTTGTTTCCTGGAAAGAGAGTGTCTGTTTTACTGTGCACTTCATTGCTAATACAGATTAATCATGTAAATAATTTTAGTAACAAATATTATCACACACCACTAATTATTGTATTCATTACACTATATTGAAAGATAATTCTTACTGTCAGGTATGGGAAGCTTCCCCACAAACTCCAGCTCATAAACCACTCACCCTGCTCAAAAATACTTTTATTAAGTAAATGAGGATATATTCTTGGTCTAGCCACATTTGCCTCCAAAAACTGAATCTCAAAATTTAAAACAATAACTGCTAAACTATATATATGGTGTTTAACTGTGAGAATACCATTTCACAGTGGCTTTGATTCAAACTATTCACGGGGATAATACCCCATACTTCTCTACATGGTGTGTGGCTTCCCAAAATGTTTTCGTTTAATTTTGATTTATCAAATATTTGACTTCAGTGGTATTAATGACAATAAAATTTCATACTTCTCGATAAGAACAAGTGTATATAGAGAAAAAAGTATCCCTATGATTGCTTTATGGTGTCCAGCATTCAGTAATCAGTAATCAGTAATCATGGCTAACTTTATCATGCTGGAAACACAACAGCCTATTATAGTTAATATTTGGATTATCTACTCTCTTTACCTTTTAAAGAACCTTGTAGAACTTTAGGAATATATTTCAGGTAGAATAGTTAGCTATTAGTTCCAGTTTCTACGTAGACTACACAGCTTTCTTTCTGCTGGTCTGTAGAGCTTGAGCGCGCGTTCTTTTACGCGCCACGCCCATTAATTGACCGAGCCCCCGGGAATGACATAACTTCCTTAACTACGTATACAACGCATACTCGTGCAAGTGGACACAAACATATATATATATATATATATATAGTTCGAACCAGTGGGAAAGCAATCATAGGGATGGCCCTACGGGCCATAAAAATTAAAAAAAAACTTAAGAACCTTGTATGTACTACACAAATATGTATACATGTTTGCTTACCATACAATCTTGCTACTTCAGATATATCAAAAGATGAACATGAAGAGAGTGATGGTGTAACAGTAACAAAGAAAATATTAAATACTGATGATCGAGAGAGATTACAGAGACGAGTAGCCCAGATTACTATCCTGAGGGATTGGAAACGTGTTGGACAACTACTAGAATTAGGTTCTGTTGTAGAAGAGATTGAATATAATAATCGTGATAGAATGTCAAGCTGTGTGTTAGAAATGTTTAATAAATGGTTGAAAATGGATACAAGTTTCTCCACATATGAAGAAGGGCTACTGAAATTATCCACTACACTTGATATGGTAGGAGAAAATGTATTAGCAAACCAACTGAAACAAGAATGTGGTAAGTGGAATAGTTTATTCTATATAGTAGTTGATATAATTGTTATCGTAATTATGTAATTCTAAAATAATAATAAACCACAATGTAGAAACAAATGGAAAGAATCAAGCTTTGGTCTTAATTAAGTGATAATTACTGACTACTTACATATTTATTATAGGTTTAGGTACACTTAGTTAGTATTGTATGAAATATAGTGGCTATATTCATCCTGTTCTGAATTATGAATTGTTCTTCTGGATTTGTCCTCATTCCTGGGACTTTCATTCTTGATTGTAGGGTTAAGAGTTTAGGTAGGAGTGTTAGTGCTAATTTATATATCATTCACCCCTTTCATCCACACACCTGGAATTGGATATGTTTATAGTAGATGAGTAAGTGTTACCAGCATTATGATTTGATGTGTGTGAGCCACATGTACCTTTATCAGAATATACAGGCAAATCACTTTGTTACTAGAACACAGATGCATAGTAGTGCATATCACCATCCATAATCATGCAGGCATGCAGCCTAGTATATTATACTTTGTAATGATTGTTATATTCATCAGGATTATCATCATCTTTGCCACCAACTGATGAACTTATAACTGAAAGTGATATACATGTATATAGTAAGGAGTTACAAGATTATTATAAACATGAATTATCAGATGTTGCTGAACACAAGTTTGGACAACTAGGACTCATTAAGGGACATGGAGGATGTCTTTCTGACAAAGAGGGGAGGAGTAGAACATGGAACATGTTACATGGCAAATTAGACAATATAATGAATGTATCAAAGAAAATAGACATACAAGATGTACTGAAACATAATGATGATAATAGTCCAATCAAAGTAGTAGTTGATGGACCTCCAGGTGTAGGCAAAACTACACTTTGTCATAAACTGTGTAACATGTGGGCTAAGAATGAATTGAAGAAATGTTCCTTTGATCATGTTTTTCTTCTTCATCTTAGAGATGAGAGAGTATTATCAGCTAAAAACATATCTGATCTTGTTTCTTTATTTCACAGTAGTAAAAAGCTTTGTGAAACTGTTAGTGCTCAGATCACGGAGACAAATGGTAGAGGTTTGTTACTAATACTTGATGGATGGGATGAGTTTAAGGGAAGAGACCAAACGCAATCATTCATACTGAATATTATTCAACGGAATATATTACAGAGCTGTAATATAATGATTACTTCACGTACGTATGCCTCATCAAGTCTCCTTAAAAAACAAACATTCGTCATATTGAAGTATTAGGTTTTGAGAAAAAAGAAATTTTTACATGTATCAGGAATGAGCTTACTGAACAGAATGCTAAACAATTAATAGAGGAATTGAAGATTAGGGAAGATGTGTTGTCATTATGTTATATACCTTTTGTATGTTCCATGTTAGTGAGGGTTTATGGGCTGTGTGACTTTATTCTTCCTAACACTTTGACTAAGTTTTACAAGAAATATGTTCTATATGCCGTTAAGAGATCAATGGAAAAACAAGAACTTGATCCAGACACAGTTGAATCACTTGAGGAACTACAAGAAGATCAAAAGAAAGCATTTGATGAACTTTGTTGTAGTGCTTATGAGAAGCTGAAGACACAAAATACCACTTTCAATAGAAATGAAATACTAAAGTTATCACATTCATTGAAGTGTGAACATTTTGGATTAATGAACTGTTACAAGATAGCAGACACCACTAAACATCAGTTTCTTCATCTAACAATTCAGGAGTTCCTGGCAGCATGGTGGATAACTCACCATGATGATCAAAAAATGCTGTTTAGAGAACATTTCCATGGAACTCACTTTCGCATGACACTAAGATTTGTGGCAGGTCTGACTGAACTTAAAGATGACAGCTATCAAGAGTATTTCAGTAAAGAGGTAGACTTACAGTGTATACGGGACCCTTTGTTTGGTTTTGAATCTCATCAGTATTCTATGTTTCATCAGAATCCAGAATTGGTTTGTGATGACATTCGTAATACATTCTGGAGTAAATATCCTCTTCATGAACCCTATTATGATATAGATACTATACAATTGCTTCATCTAATTTATGAGTCTGAAAACAAAGTATTGTGTCAGATATTTGTTTCATCCATTAAAAACTCCTCTCTTTGTGTAAATAGAGTGAATTCATCACAATTTGACTTATTGTGTTTGTCCTTTCTCCTGAAGAACTCAAATGTCACTTGGAATTATCTCCATCATGAATATGTTCATGACAATCTGAAACTTTCCAATGAAGATTCAAACATGACTAATTGCATTGTAATGAAAGGAGGATATTATGATATCACATCAGTAATCAAGATACACAAATCATCATTGTGTCAGTACCTTCAAGAAAGTTATATTAATATATTCACATCTGGGACGGAACATCATGATTCATTTGTGATCATGTTCACACAACTATTTAAAATGCCTCATCTGGGTATCCTACATGTACATATTAAACATTTTGCATCTCTTCAGTTAAACGATCATATTGATCATGAATTATTACTGGAAATGGAGAAGGTATTGTCTACAAATCATACTATTAACGAATTTTTGATTGAGTTGTCAAATTTGAAATACAACTCATTAATAAATAGTTTGCTTATTGGAGTAGAGAGAAATGATACAATCCAGTTCTTTTCACTATCATCAGACTCTACTCGTACTAAGTCAATACAAATTGAAGAGCTATTGAAAAACAACCAAACCTTACAAGCTGTTGAACTGAATATACCTATTAAAGGAATACTCCCATCTCTATGTATCATACCAGTTAATGAATCTCTTACAGCACTAAATATCAGTAATGATACAGTACATGATATCATAACATATCCTGTAAAGAAAACAGAAACTTTGTCACCTGGATTAGAAAATGTTGGAAGAAATATTACTAACTTGAAAAGTCTATCCCTATATAAACCATTGATGCCATTCATTATCTATTTAGATTCTAACCCTTTTCTGCAACATCTGGATATAGTACTAGAGAGAGAAGAAAGTCTTAATGAACTATTTAACATTCTTTCCAGCAACAGAACCGTCACAGCTCTCAGAATAGAGTATATTGGTTTGTTTCATGATGAAGTGGGAAAATCTCTTCAATTGATGTTGTCATCAAACAAATCACTACAATGTCTGGAGATCGAAAGCCAAGCATCCAATTGTACATTACCTATCAAATACCTGACTACTGGTCTGAGAAGAAACAATACACTACAAGAACTGAATGTAAACATTAAATTATCAGAAAATATTAATTTGAAGGAATTCTTTGAAGCTACTGATAATCTAAAATCACTGACAGTGATATTTTACGAACCGTCGGCCTCAGAACTGGTATGGACATCATTTTATCGCGAGGAGATAGTTCCTCATGTTACAAATATGTTGAAGAGAAATGAAGACATGAAGTTCCTGAAAGTTATATACTGGCTACATACAGTATCTAAAGTTACCTATAAAGACTGGATACCAATGATAAAAACATTCTGGGAAACTGTGTTACTACATCCATCATTATGTTATATTAGGATTCAAGAATCATCTATTATGATAGACATACTAAATGATATGAAGAAAACACTGATTACTCAACGTAAAGAAAAGAAACTTGGTCCACATCCATTAGTAGAAGTAGGAGGCGGTCTGTCATTTGAAAAGTAAAAGAAATTTCTATAAATAATAATACACATTACTAAACAATATAACAATATTTTTTTCTGTTTACATATAATTATTATAAGTGTAAAAGATATTTTTTAATTAAGTTGTTAGTGTTTATCTAAACTGAGATCTCAACTCTACTGTTACATCATGAATCTCTACATCAACTATAAGAGGAAGAATTTGAAGTTTTGTGAATAGTAATTAGTTGTAGGTACATAAAGGACATCACCTGAACACAAGTGTGAAGAGTGTGTGTGCATACATGTATGCATGCAATATGTGAAGAGAGTGTGTGTGTGTGCTTGTGTGTGCATACATATATGTGTGTGTGTGTGTATGTATGGATGTGTATGTATATATGTATGTATGTATGCGACTATGAGTGTATGTATGTATGTATGTATGTATGTATGTATGTGTGCAACTATGTGTGTATGCGACTATGTGTGTGTGTATGTATGTACACACACAACTATGTGTGCATGTATGTATACGTGTATGTATACGTGTATGTATGCATGTATGTGTGCGACTATGACTGTATGTAACTATGTACACATGTATTTATGTATGTATGTAAGTATGTAAGTATGTAATTATGTAATTATGCAACTATGTGTGTATGTATATATGCGTGTATGTATGTATGTATGTCTGTATGTATGTACATGTATGCGACTACGTGTGTACGGTCGTAAATATCTATGTATGTATGTATGTATGCGACTGTGTGTGTATGTATGTATGTGTGTATGCAACTATGTGTTTATGTATGTATGCGAATATGTGTGTATGTATGTATTTACAGTGTATGTATATATGTATGTAAGCTAGTATAGGTATGTATGTACATGTATGTATGCGACTATGTGTGTATGTATGTATGTACGTAGGTATGTATGTATGTAAGCGAGTATAAGTATGTATGTATGTATGCGACTATGTATGTATGTATGTATGTATGTATGTACATGTATGTATGTATTTATGCGACTATGTTTGTATGTATGTACAATGTATGTATGCAACTGTGGGTATGTATGTATGTGTGTATGTATGTAACTCTGGGTATGTATCTATGTTTGTATGTATGTATGTAGGTATGTATGTATATACGCGAGTATATGTATGTATGTATGTATGCGACTATGTGTGTATGTATGTATGCGTGTATGTATGTTGATGTATGTATGTTGATGTATGTATGTATGTATGTCACCATACAGTAACAATAATAACCTTAGTTCTATTGTCAGTATAGTATAGTGATTACTGTCTCACTACTGTGGTGTTCAATTCATAAGTACAGCAATTACTGTTAAAACTACTGTTGTTTGATTATGAAACAACTGAATGATTACTGTACTCTATGGTGAGATGTTATTGATATACAATACATGTATACTGTACATGTATGATTTTGTGTTCATATCCATTGTGTGGTATTATTAGTTCCTAGTAACTACATGGAAAGAAATCACAGGGATGACCTTACTATAAAGTGTAATTCCAATACAAGAATGAATATTTGTTTGTATCTACTACAGATATAACAGATCTTGTGTCCTAACTGGTCCAGTTGATGTGTGATTCACATTACCATACAATCACTGGTTTAGAATCAGTTGTTCCAAAAGAATGGGTAGCAATGGGACATCCCTTTACTAGTAGAAGTGGACTAGTAACTGAATATTCTACAGAAGTTAGTTACTATACACTTAGTCCTGTAGTTGTGACTGAATTTGTAGTGACCTTTTCTCACATAATAGTTTTGCTCAAATTTTTACCTTCAATAACTTGCCATTTTTAATGACCTATAATCCCTATAATTGGTTAGACAAATGCCCCAACCCCGTAAATGAAACCCTGTGAAACATTTTAGGAAAACTATTTTGTGGGAAAAGGTCAGAATGCATGTAGCACTGTCAATTTACAATTCACATGTGCTGTATTTATGACTCGTAACATTATCAATTTACAAGTACATAGATGTACATGTACATGTATTTATGGCTCCTCACTAGCATTGTCCATGTACATGTATTGTCAATTTATGTACAATACATTGACATGTACATGTACTTACATGTATGTATTCAATTGTATTTATATATGCATGCATTGCTGCATGCATGCACATGTATATATGTATGTGTGTATGTATATAATACGTATATATATGTATGTACATACATGTTTGTATGTACATACATACGTATGTGTATATACATGTATGCATGAATGTATGCAGCATGTATGTACATGTACATGTATGTATGTTTGTTAGTATTAGTGTTGTTGTATATAGTTTTAACTATAACTAAATTATAAGTCTACTGGAATAAATGTAACTATCTAAAATGGAAACTGGCCAACAGTAGGCACTTAAATTTAGTTAACTCATCAAGTTTTAGTTTTAGTAAGCCTAATATACTTTTATAACCACATGATATGAATGATTGTGATTTGAGAACAAATACAGTACATGATGCTAGTGGATGCAATTAATAGTAAGCTTAAGGATTTAAGTTTACATACTATCACTGTACTTCCATTGACTATAGTGTACTGTATGAGTGAAGTACACTGTACTTTGAATATACCACACAGTATTACACCTTAGTACTATGCTATCACATACAAATGTAAAGGGAATTCACATATTACTATGATTACAGTACAAAGTAGTACTATAGTACTACTTAGAAGTACAGTTGAACCTTTGTTCATTTGCTCACTTGTAAACTGTAAACATGTTGTTAATAATGTGGGTGTGTTCCAGTAAAGTTGAGGCTGTGTTGCTGACTGCTTCGTTTCCATTTCTCAGTCCAGCGACAGGAACAAGACTAATACTTGTTATAAGCAACAATCCAGTTTTGAAGGCTTTTTGTACTGTAGCCTATCAAAGGGAGAGCAACATTGACAAAAATTATTTCAAACACGTGAACCTTCGACACCTTCGAAACCTTTCTTAAAGGAGCTTCGAATTTGATATTCACTATTCATCAAGCCTAAATTAAACAAACCATTTCCATATAACCCTACATAAGTACACGTCACTAAAGAGCAAAAGACAATGTAACTATGTACATGTAACTATGTACATGTACTTACATTACTTATATTGAAATGGTTTGTTTCTGCTGTTACTCATCCCTATATATGCTATCATTTTTATTGAAAATGTTTTTTTATTATTCTTGTTTTCATTCTTTTTTTTTGAATGTTAGTTGTAGCATTATTCACATTTTTTTGAACTCATAATAGTCAATAGTAACAATTATAATTATATAAAATGGGGTGAGCACAAATGCTTTAAGTATTTTTCTGCATAAAGTCCTTGTGCTTGTATGTACGTGGAAGTTAATCACTGAATAACTAGCACAGCACAGTTCAGCTCAATACATATGCATGCATGTGTGTATGTATGTATGTATGTATGTACATGTACATGTATGTATGTACCTGTATGTACATTGTGTATGTACATGTATGTATGTTTGCATGTATGTACATGTATGTACATGTATTATGTATCTACATGTACATGTATGTATGTACTTGTATGTACATTGTGTATGTACATGTATGTATGTCTGTATGTACATGTATGTACATGAATGTAAATGCACATATATGTACATGTATTATGTATCTACATGTACATGTATGTATGTACTTGTATGTACATTGTGTATGTACATGTATGTATGTCTGTATGTATGTACATGTATGTAAATGCACATGTATGTACATGTATGTATGTACTTGTATGTACATGTATGTATGTCTGTATGTATGTACATGTATGTATGTACATGTACATGTATGTCTGTATGTATGTACATGTATGTAAATGCACATGTATGTATGTACATATGTACATGTATGTAAGTATATTTGTACATGTATGTATGTATGTACATGTAAGTACATGTATGTACTTGTATGTATTTTTGTATGTATGTACATGTACATGTATATATGTATATACATTGTGTATGTATGTACAATGTATGTACATGTATGTACATGTATATATGTACATGTGTAGTTATAGTTAACTCTTTAGCGGTGATAATTAAACTGGAACTTTTTCATAGATTCCAAATTTAATTATCTAGGAAAATGTGTGTATGAAACTAGAGTTTCTAACTTACTTTGCTGGAAAGAAGAGTTGTTGAGAAAGCTATAGATGTAAAATTTTAGCAGGAAGATAGCAAGGCGAGTGCTTGAATATTTAGTAGTCAAAAGGACACTTTACTTACCTGTATAACTTCCACATTTTAAACAACACAGACTTACATGTATGACTTACTTACATAGATAGAGGAGCTTCTAACAAAGTCGTGGATACCAAATACATGCTTCGTTAGTTGGAAGAAAGTAGCAAGATGAGTGTTTGAAAGTGCAGTGGTCAGTGCCAATACCCGCACTTAGCGTCTGTGGCAATATGATCGCTTATAACTTTGGATTAGTTACTTGTATAGCTTCAAGTTTTGCACTGCTTAAAGTACATTTAGTGCACTGTCTTCTGTAAAAATATGGTTGCAAAATACTGAAGCAATTCAAAAATATGACTATTAGTACTCATGACGTCTGTAGACGTCATTCGCCACTAAAGAGTTAACAAAAACAACACTATGTAATGCATATACATACATCAAAATGCATAGACACATTCATACATATATAGATGTACATACAGATTAAAATCATAGACTCTTTTCTAATAATATAATATAACATACATTATATGTCATTCTGTTCAATGTAACAATGTATTGTATTGTGAATTTGGGATACACCATGCTGATGAGACCCAATAGGTCGAAACAATCTGATCAGATTGTCCATGGTTTTCCCATCACAAATACAAAGTCAAGTCCACTCACTACCTACAACTGAAGATACAGATACTAGTAACTTCAACTAATGGCTGAACGTGAATCTATTTTTAAGGGAAGCATTTGACCAGGGCCTACACAGTTATTATATTAATATGTAAGTAGAGTTATTCATAATATAATCTGAGTATAATGATTAGTTGAATTAAGCCTGGTTCACAATATGACACAAGGCTTTGCGTTGCGTAAGTGTGTTGAATTGTGAAAATCAGACGCAACATAACGCAAGAATAGGATCTGATTCTATCTTTGCATCAGCTGTGTTGCGTTTGACCAATCAGTTTTCAGAATTTTATCACAACGCAACTGACGCAAAGCAAGGCTTGCGTCATATTGTGAACCAGGCTTTACTCATATTCTACTGTCATTATATTAATTATTATACTCATATTCTACTGATAATTATATTCATATTCTAATTTCATATACCTGCTCTACTATTATTAAATATTCTATCGTGGTTAGTTGTTAGAAAACTTAAACTGATCATGTGACTTAGTTTAGAGTGTATTTAGTTTCTTATCTAATGATAATAATATGATACATGTAGACAAGAATGGACATAGAAATGTTACAATGCTGTGAGAGGAGGGGTGAGAGGCAGCCATACAATGTGTGATCAAAGCTTGACATACATACATACATATTAGTGTTATTTTAGTGTGACTATAGCAACCACTTTTATTTATAGTTATAGTATGCCTGGTTTCTATAACTTTTTGTTTAGTTATAGTTTAACTAAAACAATATTAGGCTTACTAAAAGGGTTTTAGTTTTAGTTACCTAACTAAAAATGACCAATTTTCATTTTAGTTAGTTATAGTTATTACAGTAGACTTGTAATTTAGTTACAGTTTAATTAACTAAAAGTCACAATGCCTTACTAAAAGGGGTTTCAGTTATAGTTTTGGTTAACTAAAACATCACTAATATGTATACATACATAGTTACATACATATTTGCATACATATTTGCATACATCAACGTAGTATTATATACACATGTAGATACAGACATACATGTACATACATGTACAAGTACATAAATACATACATAAATACACACATATATACATACACACATAATCGCATACATAGATAGATAGATACATACATACATACATACATACAGACATACATACATACCTACATATGTACATACATGTACATACATACATACAATCATACATGCACATACATAAATACATACATACACACATAATCGCATACATAGATACATATACACACTTAGTCGCATAGATACACACACATACATACGTACATACCTACACACATAATCACATACATAGATACATACATACATACATAAATACATACATACATACGTACTTACATATATACATACATACACATGTACATACATACATACACAATGTACATACTTGCACACATACACACATGGTCGCATACAAACAAACATACCTACATACATACATACATACATACATACATACACGCATACATGCATGTACATACATACGTACATATATACATACATATATATATACATACATACATACATACATACATACATACATATGTACATACATACATATGTACATACATACATACATACACGCATACATGCATGTACATACATACGTACATATATACACACATATATATATATATATATACATACATACATACATACATACATACATACATACATACATACATACATACATACATACATACATACATACATACATACATATGTACATACATACATTCATACACACATACATACATACATACATACATACATACATACATACATACATACATACATACATACATATGTACATACATACATTCATACACACATACATACATACATACATACATACATACATACACGCATACATGCATTTACATACATACGTACATATATACATACATATATATATATATATACATACATACATACATACATATATACATACATACAAGTACATAAATACATACATAAATACACACATACATACATGTACACACATAATCACATACATACATACATACATACATACATGTACATACATACATACATACGTACATACATACATACTTACATGCCTACATATGTACATACATGTACATACATACATACTTGCGCATGTACATACATACATACATACATACACACATAATCGCATACATACATACATACATGTATACACACTTAGTCGCATAGATACACACACACATACATACGTACATACCTACACACATAATCACATACATACATACATACATACATACATACATACATACATACATACGTACGTACATACTTACATATATACATACATACACATGTACATACATACATATACAATGTACATACTTGCACACATACACACATAGTCGCGTACAAACAAACATACCTACATACATACATATGTACATACATACATTCATACACGTACATACATACATACATACGTACATACATACATACGTACATAGATACAAACATACAAACATACACACGTGATACATCCTTGCATACATACATACATACAATCATACATACACGCATACATACATACATACGTACATACATATATACATACATACATATATACATGTACATACATACATACATACATACATACATACATACATACATACACATATAATCGCATACATGCATACATATACATGCATGTGCATATATACCCGCATACATACATACGTAGTTTACGTACAAACATAGTCGCATACGTACATACATAAATACACCATACATACATACATACATACATACATACATACATACATACATACATACATACATACATACATACATACATATATACATACATATGTACATACATTTACATACATACACATACATACATACATACATACACTGTAGTTACATGTATGTACATTCATACATACAATCATACATACATACATACATACATACATACATACATACATACATACATGCATACATACATATGTACTTGACATACATACATTCAAACATACACACATAGTCATGTATGCACACACAAACACACACACCTTACTCAATAGATCATTCATGAGCTAAGATCATTACCTATTATATTGTTTCCTGAAAACTCTGAAATGCTGCTCTTATTATATATAATTATACTTAATATAATTATATTCTTTTCATTTATCTTCATGCATATTCTTTTCTACAGCTATATTAATTATTTGTAATGAAATGTTTCTACTATATCAGTATTGGACATGTTAAGCTAATTAATTACCTGTGGATATTAATAATTAGTATAGCATGGTTTGGATATTGTATTATCACTACATTACTAGTATGTACATACTAATATTAATTATAACATCATTTATAATTAGTATAGCATGGTTTGAATATTGTATTATCACTACATTACTAGTATGTACATACTAATATTAATTATAACATCAGTTATAATCAGTATAGCATGGTTTGAATATTGTATTATCACTACATTACTAGTATGTACATACTAATATTAATTATAACATCATTTATAATTAGTATAGCATGGTTTGAATATTGTATTATCACTACATTACTAGTATGTACATACTAATATTAATTATAACATCAGTTATAATCAGTATAGCATGGTTTGAATATTGTATTATCACTACATTACTAGTATGTACATACTAATATTAATTATAACATCAGTTATAGTGTAATACATGTCAAGATGGTGGGACAATGAAGGCAGAAATTATATAATACATGAGCATAGTGAATGTATTGTAATTGGCTCTTTCCGTAGTTAGAAATAAGTTGGTAGATTAAAGGGACTGGCCCCTCCTCTTAGGTATGACAATGGTTAATAATAATTTATATAGTACATGTAAATACTACTGTATTATACTACACTAAACTATAAGTATAGTGTAAAATAAGAGAGAACAAGAAACAGAGGGGATTGACTATTAAGTACAGTAGTATCACACTAGTATATATAAACTATGGGACCCTATAATTAAAAATGAGATACAAGAATATTACTATGTTACTGTAAGTGACTTTATCATAGAAATTTAATTTGATACACTCCACCTCAAATACAATTATATACTGGGGTAACTTTGTCCCTACAATTAATACCAGTATAAGTGAAGTTTATGTATCATAATTAATATAATATTACATGTCACATTAGTAAGGGTCTGGTCTGTGAACCATAGGACCAGCTACCTATGTTAGGATGTTATGTTAAAACCTTAACCTCAAACAACAGAGGTAACTATCCTCTATAGGACTATATACGATTCAATGGACAATACCCTTGTCACTATGGAATATATTAATTACATAACCTAACTGTATTATTTTATACATTAATAATCATATATTATTACAATCACCTGATGTTCAGAGGTGTGTAAATGTAACGGTTCTTCTCTTCTAATAGTTCAATTCTCTTTACCAATAGTAACTTCACTTCTGAGACTAAAGTAGAAGAAATAGTGACTGCAATTTAATTAATACCCTGATAATGAGTATTCACAATATGACACAAGGGCTTGTGTTTCTTTGCATTGTGTAAGTATGTTGTATTGTGAAGATGATGTGCTTCTTTTAACGCTATCAGACACAATGTAATGCATCAGGTGTGTTGTGTTTGAGGAATCAGTTTTAGAATTTTATCACAACCCAACAGATACAAAGCATCATATTGTGAACCAGCTTTTAGTGATATCAATATTTGATAATGTACATACACATTTATTAATTTTATCATTTTGTGGATTAAAAACACGGAAAGCAGTATGTGAGTTTGACAAAATACATGTAGAATAGAGTAGTGGTAGAACTATGTATTGATACTTTGAGCAGTATTCAATACCAATAAAGTATCAACATAGCCCATCACTCAGTGTATGGTACCATATTAAGGTGGTACTAGGGAGTGGGCGGATGCGACTCCAATCAGTTTCAAAATAGAATATTATATAATATGACTCTAACCTGGTGTAATAGCAACCTTCATATCTTCTAATCACCTTTATAGGGTCCTGGAATTGATAAAACATATATAAAATGTCCATTTTTGCAATCGCAATAAGTACAAAACCGAGAAAGCCACGTCCACCAATCATCGCGTGCACCAAGTACAATGCATTTAGAGAAAACAATTAGAGCCGTTTTCTGGAAATTCATTTTACTTTTATACTTACAAGAGGCTGAAGAAAGCTGAATTCTGTAGCTTTTCACTGAAACCATAAAATTTACCTTTCTAGACACTATCAAACTCCGATCTTTCTCAGAGACCAACTACAGTTATCCCGCCATTGTTGAAAATAAACTATCAGTGAAAACATTTAGGCCCAATAATTATACCCCCGGGTGGGTGTGGCTTCCAAAAAATACAGAATGGAACCAGATTGTATGCAGCAAGAAGCTGGCAAGACTAGAAACTGATTGGAGTTTCAACTACCCCTCCCCCTAGTACAACCTTAAATACATGATCTACTTAGTGTACTAGAGAGGAGCTGCATACTCCAGACTAGAGTTATTATACTAAGATAATGATATAACTAATATTATATAATTATAAATTATTATAATTATAAACAACATAATTATTATAAATATAAACCTGATTCAGTCAGAGAGATAATTGTTAATATCAAACCATGACATCACTTGCTTCACTTGAACCACAGTACATCACATAATAATTGTTTTTTTATAAACTGATACTAATAAATAGAATATATATGGTACATAATACGATCCTGGAAAGGATATTACTGACAGATCTGTATCACTGATAATTTTCAGTAAGTTGTTTGTGTATTTTTAATATAGTACTATTTTATCACATGTGGATAGTTATTAATATACACTGATGTATTTAGTATTAAATTTGTTGATACATTCTGGATCATTATATAGTTGATATGAACACATAGTAAGGTGTTTATATAGAACAGTTTAGTTTGATTGAAGGATTAATAATTTCATTTCATATGTGTGTGGTATTACATAACCAATCTAGATGATGTGCTCCACTAATTCATCATCATAAGTAGTACAATATGTAAATTATGTAGTCACAAGTAATAATAGAATAATGCTGGATACACTGCAAAAAAAGTTTGGTTATTTCAACCAGTCAGTTGGTTACCTCAATTGCATGCCAATTTAATAATATGCCTTTTCACACCATACTGCAGTATTAAGCTGTTGGAAGGTAAACCAGTTTGTAATTTTAATTTATAGTATTGAAATGTAGTGTTCACAATAACTATGTAAACTATTAGTGGGACATAACTGATATGATGTCAGTAATTATGTAAACTTATAGTGGGGAAGTACTGACACGTAAACTGTGAATCATGATTAATTTACATGTCATTGTGAACAACATTCCAACACCAAAAGATAAGCTGGCCTACTCTTCACCACATCAATTCAGCAGTAATGGGATATTATGCAATTGAGGTAACCAACTGATTAGTTGAGATAACCAAACTGTATTTGCAGTGTAGAGATGTTATAATGATAAGTGAAATGTAAGCAATTTTTAAAATTCTAATGATGTATATCTCTATAAACAATAATGTATTATTATCCTCACACACATAAACTGGAGCTAGGATATTGTATTTACATGTTGAGTTTGTAATCTTTCCTAACATTATTATACATTATCACTGGTTCAATGTGATATGATTAGTACACTGGGGAACAACATTTTGAAATACCTTTAGAATCTGAAGTGTTGTTTTCTGATATTGCGACATATTTCCTATACTGTAAAAATTAATGTCCTTTAGTATTGACTGTATTCAGTGTCAATACAACTTTATCTTCCTGAGTGATGATTTGTTTTTCCTGTAAGGTAATAATTACTAGTATTGTGATCTTGATATACTAGTGCATGCCTTAACAAAGCATAGTATCTCAATGTGTATACCATATATGGTAATTACCATTCTAAACCAACAGGTGTTGTTTGTTATTATAAGTACATTCTGATTATAGTATGTACACAAATTTACAATAACAAATAACATCTGTTATACTATCTGTTGAATCACAAAATAATGTTATATTTATATAGTCTTGTATGGTATAAGAATTGTATTAGGAGTACTGACATTGTTAGAGTTTGAAGAAACAACCATATAAGGCTAGTATAGTAGTTAATATTACACATTCAAAATAGTATAATACTTTATAAACCACAGAATACAATAATTTCATGTTTGAATGTAAATAAAAACATCATGATATAACCTAACAATCTCAGCACTCCTGATGTAATTCTTATATCATATGAGACTATATAAATGTAACATGATTTTGTGACTTCTTATATGAAGAAACAACCTGTTCAATAGTAATTACCACGGGATGTATTAATTACAATTGATTTACATGGTATAATATTACACTATTATAATTAGTATGACTAACATGGAAATATTCATGCTATGGTTTATATACTATATATTATATTTCTGTGTATTCATAATTCTGCATCATGTATCATCCAAACTTGGCTCCATTTTCAAATGGAATACTACTTCTACCAACTTGCTTACAGGGACTCGGAAGTCCCCAAGGACTTTGTAGGATTAATTCCAATGCAATGCTCTTCTCCTTTTGACTTGAACTGGGGCAAACAAAACGACCCCACTACACCCACGATTTCGGGTTTTACATCACGGGAACTGTCTCAGCTACCCACCTTATTGCATGGGCGGGGTCACTGAAACCCCAATTTGTGTGGGCGGTGAGGAGACACAGCCTCCTTCCAACCCTCATTCATAGGGGGCACCAACCTTTAAAATTCCTCCTGTACTTGTTATTTAGACCCAAGGGCAGCCAAATAACAATCAACGTGTTTAGCCATTTCACAGGCTTATGCCTAACAACAATTACAAATATTTGGAGTGCTTTGTAATGCTAGGAACACACGCCGAACCATTTAGGGGTCAAATGTCACATATGTGACATCATTGCTCTAAAGGTTAAAGTGAAATATTACATATTTTATTCATTATAGTTTTCTAATAAGAAATGATTGATCTAATACAATGGAGGGTTACTATTGGTACATGGCACTGTTCCAGTAACAACAGGAAAGGATCAAAGACAAAATATGATCATGAAGAAGTATCACACTCAGTGGATGAATGGTGGATTGGATCACTGAGGTTATTACAAGCAATACTCACTGTAGCTGTCATATTATCCTGTTCACTTGTCATGATACTACTATTACTATGTGGTGATGTGGAGATTAATCCTGGACCTATTAATATAGGTGAGGTTTGTTTGTAATACTATAATGATTCAAATCATAAGTTGTTATCTGTCATTTTAGAATTAACTGCCAATGAAGCATTGAATATTCTCCAACGGAGTGGTTTTAATATACCAGAGAAATGGAACAGACTTGCTGGTATTATAGGTATCGCCATTGTTGAGAGAAAGAGGTTAACAGAAGAGGCACAGACAACACAGGACTATCACTTTGCTTTAGAACAAGCATTGGATTCTTGGATATCAAACACACCACAATCATCATGGGAGGGATTATTATCAGCAGTTGAAAAGTGTGAAACTGATAAGAATGTCATCTCTACATTGAGAAGACTATTGAATATTGATGATCATCAAAAGTTATTACAAAGGATAATACAAATTCCTATAATAGAATGGAAAATGGTTGGTATACTTTTGGGTATAGAGGATATTCATATCCAAAGAATTGATAATGATGAAAGAGGTATATCAAACAAGTGTACTGTTTCCATGTTTCAACACTGGCTAGACAATGATACAAATTTCTGTACTTATGAAGAGGGACTATTAAAACTAGCTGATGTACTGGAGAAGGTAGAACAGAAGAGAGAATCATCACAACTGAAACTGGAATGTGGTAAGCACTCAATAGTATGTGTAGTAACGTTCTGAAGAATAATTATGCTGAGGTCAAGTATAGAAACCACTAGAATTATATAATTATGATGTTTGTAACAAATATTAGCCAAAAGAATAGTTTTCCTTTTAAAGTATCCAGCTGATTTATTGGAAAAGGTCGAACAGAAGAAGGATTCTGAAGAAATCATCATTACTGAATATTACTAACATTGGTTCCTGCATGATTGTATTTAAATGACTATTTTGAGATGATTGAATTTCCTATGATTATATTCCACATAATTAGTTTAATGAAGATGTGTCATTATAATAATTATATTAATAGGTATACCTGAAAGAAGGAGAAGTGTCAAATATGAAACAACAGTTACAAATCCTTTCATGCTGAATAAAGAAGATGACTATCCTCCAAGCAAAAAAGGTGCTATTGTGAACCCAACCATCATTTATTAGAGTTTTTTCATTATGTAAACAGCGTAGAGCCATGATGCAACCTTTTTACATCATGCCTTGCTTAGTATTTTTAATAAATTGAGTAATCATGCTAATTATTTTAACTTTAATCGTTAGCTTTAGCTTTTTTTATGAAATGATTGCAGGACAGCTGAAATTTATTCTCAGTTTCTACTGTTCTCTATTCATACATACATATAGTACATCATGATGTTATAATATCGGAGACTAAAACTAAGAGGAAGAGATGTGATAAAGAAGGAGAATATTCAGGTGCTAATCCATATGTCAGTTTCATTTCAGAATCAGAGGATGAATCACATTGCAAGACTAGCAAAGGTTATAATAGTTTTTATGTGGACCAAACTATAATAACATTAAAATGATTCTGTCAACCATTGCTGAATTGACAGACTATTGTAGTTACTTTGGACTTTCTATTTCATGATTTACAGAAATCAAATGGTAATAGATTGTAGCTTATGGCTACGTTTATAGGATCAAACATGACTAGCTAGCCCTCATAGTTATGAGTATGAAGAACTCCAAACCTATAGAATTTCACAAAAGATATACAATAGTTTGTATTATACATTTCTAGTAAAGTACATGAACTAATGTGTGAAGATATTATTATATTCAGTTATGAATATGTAGTACATGATTGTAGCCTATTTGTATTTGTGTTCAATTCAATTGTTACACTTTGCAGATGACATATCAGTATCATCAATGGAGGAATATGAAGGGAATGACAATGATGAGCTACACATATTATCCACTACACTTGATATGGTAGGAGAAAATGTATTAGCAAACCAACTGAAACAAGAATGTGGTACGTGGAATTGTATATTCATTCAGAGTCATTCTTCATGATAATAATAATTTTATGGATTTTATTAATGAATACAGCTGTCAGTTTGGCAGTCGTATCTACAAATAAAACAAATATGACATAATCTTTAACATAAGGTTGATTTTCACATCCATAGTCACAAATTATAATAATTATAATAAGCACTGATAATTATACTGCCATCTTTAAATTTCCAACTGTGTGGATGGTGTCTCTTCCCACAATGATAGCACAACATTGCACTTTTTATTATCAGTCATTAGTACTCTTCATTTACATTTTTTTTACTGCTCTCTAACTGAATGTTGATGGCATGGACATTGATTTTTGATGACTCGCTAGTCTTTGTCTGCTGCTTCGGAAGCTATTTCAATTTTCTGTAGCTTTTGTGAAGGTAATGTTCTTTTCCATGAGTATTCTCCTTGAAATTAACATGCTTGCACACCGTCAAACAAACTTGTCTCGTTGACTTTCATCTAAAAACATTCCATTGTTGCAGTATTTTAAATAGACTTCGTAACACTGTTAATATGTATTCTGATACCGATTCGTCAGTTTCTTGACTCCTTTGATCCGTGCATGTTGCAAGTGCTTTGTTTGACTTGCCACTACTAGAGCCTAAAAGGATTTAGTATTTGGCCTTTCAGGAGAGCACAAGTCTTCATCAAGCATATGCCTGGCTGCCTACTTTGCTCAGTAGGATAGCAACTTTCAGGCTATCTAACTAAGTTTACTACACGTAACCTTCTCTAGAATAAAATGGAACCAGTGCTTATAAAATTTCTGGAAGATTACATGTTGTAGTAATATGTTGTAGTAATATTTCATAGGCATTCAGCCTATGGAATATTCTGTAATCATGAGTTTTGACTCACCTGATAAAAGTTAATCCATGCAAATATAACTATAATACTATACATTAATTTTTTTATCCTGCTATTTAGGTCTGTCACACTCACATGTTGATTCACTGCTTACTTCTCCATCCACTGTACAACCTAAATTGGTAATGAACCAAGTAATAAAGAAAATCGTATTTACAAATCTAGATCGTAAAATCAATACTATTGATAAAATCTGAGTAATTTATGTACAAAATCTAGTTAATTTCAAATTTGTACACTCACTTTGACAATAATGCCAGTAGCAGGTCAACAGCAATAACTATAATTAACTATGGACACTTTCAATTTTCCAATGGGAACATAAGTAAGGTATAGCTAATGCTTTTCGTTGGTTTGTTACCATAAATGGACACATTAAGACCCATTATTTTTTCCCTAGTGCCAAGCTTGGCTTCTTGTACAAAATGCCTGATGAGCAAAATTATCATAATCTATAATACCAATTTCCACAAGCCAGTAACAATTATGCTCATCTATATTATAATATTATCACTCACTGTTTCTTTATGATGTTCCGGCAGCACTGTGAAACTGTTGAAGCATTATTTGGAATTACCAGTTATGCAATAAAATGAATTGATATTATAATCATGTTAAGTTTACGATTAATTCGTACGTACTCCACAGATTCATAAATATGTATCTAGAATTATATTGAGTTTGACTAATTTCTAAATACACTATAGTTCCATCATACTGATGATCAGAAAGATATGATTGAGAAGAGTGTCACTCTATCTAGGTTAGAAACAGGATCGAAAGAAACTGTCCAATTGTGTGACAAACATGACATGGTATTTGAGATGTGTGAACTAGACACATTATTGACAAGATTCAATCTGTCAAAAGACAATCTTGAAAAACCATGTTGTGACAACCTCTTCATGGCTCTGAAGACTGAAATCCCAAGCTTTGAGGATGCTGCACCACATTTTGGTTTCAAGCTGCCAGAAATAGTAGAGCTTCGTACTGATGGTAGTCAAGAGAGAGAAAGAAGACTAAAAATGCTTTGGAAATGGAAGGAAAAGAATGGTAGTGATGCCACATACCTTGCCATTGTTAAAATTTTTCTGGAAATGAAAAACAAACAGCTTGCAGAAGTTGTATTAACATTTATTTGTGAAAAGAAGATACCATTAATAATTGATTCTCATGTGAATCCTTTGAAAGTAAAGAAGTATGCTAGCTGGAATAGTATGAGTAAGAGTGAAAAGGAAAAAATAACAAATACTCTTCTTGTGGAAAACCAGATAATTCGAAATAAATATTCTCTTCTCGTCGATGGTATTCTTGATTCTTTTGAGAAACGCAAGATCAAAGTGGATCGATTGAAGCTCATTATAATTACCTCTCTAGGAGAAGTAGCTGATGCACTGAAGTATAAGTATGAAAATGCTTCCACACTTGCTAGCGTTTTGCTAATCCTTCATATATCTCATGGTTCATGGTTCAACATAGAATTATTGAAAAGCATTGTTCAAAAACTTGGAAGTGATGATGATAAAATAAACATGAAAGCTTATGAACAAAAGGATCTTGTTCCTTATCTACAACGATCAATATTTGAAATACCCTCAAACTCATTTGGTCCTGGTAGTGGAACAGCTGATCAGATCTCTCTGGGGTTACGTCTACCTAATGAAGTTATTCCGACAGGAAATCAAGTGGCAGTTATCCGCCACAATCTCTCACAACTCTTGGGTATTCCTAAAGGAATTCTTGTATTCATTCGTTATGATGGAGGCAGTACAATTCTGATATTTGGAGTACCAGAAGCACTAATGTACATTGCTTTGTTGCAAAGTACAATGGAGGAATATTGTACACCCGACGTATCAAAGAGAAATTACACTTATAGAGGTGATCTGACTAAAGTACTGTAAGTAAAAACAATTATTTTACTAAGATCATTCAAATGTTTAAACTTTTTTTTTATAGTCCTCTTGAATTACTTCACGAAGGTTCCACGATTCACAGAAACGTTAAGGTAAAATACTTATATGATTTCTTAATGACAATTCAGTTGTGAAAATTATATTAGGGGCTCCACTGTCACACTCAAAGCACTTCCTCTCCAATGATAACATATTATAATGATAGTAAGTAACAATATCAGTATACTGTAGCTCCTCTAAAATTCGCATTGGATCAGTGTTTTTTGCTAGTAATCACGTCTGTAGCCGGAGTTAGTTGGATTTGACTCATTTCACTAGTATTGACACTTCTACTTGTATTCTAGCCACTTGGTAATCTGATCTAACTTTTCTTGCTGTTGATCGGCCGGACAGATCTCTTCTCGGAACAATTTCTGAGAGCTGTGTTGTAATTAGAGGTTTTGGCCAAAATTAGAACACTGTGAAAGCGGACACCACAATTATACAAGAAAATAATTATTTGTTGTTGTTTTAAGGGTTAAGAATTTTTAAACCAACTACAGTAGTCAGTTTTGACTGATGTGATAAATTTACATGCCATTTTTGAAGGAACCTTCCATTGAATTGAATAATTTAATTATTATTATATTGCTCTGTTGATGACATGCATAATTATGTAGAACAGAGAGTTATAGCTGTTATGTTTCATTTCCTATCACTTTAGAATTAACTGCCAATGAAGCATTGAATAATCTTCAACAGAGTGGTTTTAATATACCAGAGAAATGGAACAGACTTGCTGGTATTATAGGTATCTCTATTAGTGAGAGAAAAAGGTTAAGAGAAGAGGCACATACAACACAGGACTATCACTTTGCTTTAGAACAAGCATTAGATTCTTGGATATCAAACACACCACAGTCATCATGGGAGGGATTGTTATCAGCAGTTGAAAAGTGTGAAAGTGATGGGAATGTTGTGTCTAAACTGAGGAAACTATTGGATCTTGATAATCAGCAGAAGTTGAATGTATCTTCTCAACTAGACTCATCTCAATACAGTAAGTTGTAATATAAATACTGAAATGTAGCATGAAAGACAAGCATAATATTTCCTGTAAAGCTAGATTTTCCCTCCTATTTGTTGACATAACTAAGCCGACTACAAACACAGTTTGTATATAGTGTAGTTTACATAAGTTTATAGTGCTCATTATCAAAACAACACGTTTCACTATCGTGAAATTTAGGTGATATCAGTTTAATATTGCTATAGTGAAATAATCAATACTGTCGCCCAACCCTACTTCTTTTCTTTACTTATTTAAGTCATTTCAGCATAAATATTATGTTTTATAAACTTAATTAATAACTTTTGCCCCAAAACCTATTTCTTTAATCCCATTACGGCTTTGATAGCACAGAAAACACAACCTATAGATAGCTCAAATCAGTTAGCACCATTTAATATAGTGAAGAGACATTTCTCTCAAAGGACTTATTCATTTTATAATAGAACGGTTTTCATGTCTTCTTGTTATTCACAATTGTATCCTATTTGAAAATACCACTTCTTTTCCTTTACTTATTTAGGTCATTTCAGTATTAGTCAAGACTTGCTGGACTTGGAAATACAGCGAATAAAAAATCGATACAGAGAAGCAGATGCAGACAATATTAAGGGTTTCGCTTTTGTTATTGGGATATATGGTCCTAAAGGGACTAAGGCTGATGTTGATCTTGTGTCTTCGACGTTTCAGCATGATCTAAATTTTGCTGTTGATCGTCGGCAGGATCAAACATGTGAAGAATTAGCCTGTTTGATAAAAGCTGCTTCAGCACCAGAAATGAAGTATCCTTTGAGCTGTAAGTGTATGGCCTTCTATTTAGCTGGTCATGGTGGAATTGATGAATCTGGAAAACCCTTTATACTACCAATGCAAGCAGGGAAAGATGTTGTGGAACGATTCTATATTGAAGAAGACATTCTTTCTTTTTTTCGATCTTCTCCTAAAAAGACAGAAACAAAGAAGGAATGCACACATTTGTTTTTGTTTGATTCTTGTTTGAGTGCTGGAACTACATGTGCCATTCCCCCGAGTACAGTATCCTTTGTACCACCTCCTCAGTCTGTTATTGCTTATGCAACATACCCAGGTGAAAATGCCAGAGGAAATAGAGAAGGTGGAGTGTGGACTCGTCACCTCTGCAAATATCTGAAACTTCCAATTCCAATTACCACTATTCTAGCTCGAACACACGAGGATGTTAAAAATGACGGTGGAGATTTTCAACTGCCTTACCAGACATCCTGTGTTGGAGAAGTGTTCCTAACAGGTATAAAAATTATATTGAATAATATCTTTGAATTAATTTGTAGAAACTCTTCAGATGCGATGTACAGCTAATCCTCTTCCATATTTCTTTGTTTCTATAGACCCCATTGATCAGAGTCACACTGAACAATATGGCATGGAGAAGTCTATGACCAAGGGTGAGTGAGTATGTACATCTATAACAATAGCATGATCCTTATAATTATATAAAGATGGTATACACAGTATAGCTTGACTTGAGAAGTATAATACTATAATAATTATAATTTGTATAGTGATATAACTACTTAATAGTTTAGTTGATATACATGTGTCATTTTGTCTTCTTGGATTTTCAATTTTTTTTCCCAAATGGCTTGTGCAGTTGATATTACTTAATAACTTTTAACTCTTAAAGGCAAGTTCTTGCACCACCCAAATACCAATTTGGTTAGTGTCTTGCTGATAAACAGGCAAGCAGTTGATCTTAAGCATTTGATACAACTTGCAAATCAAATAAGATTAACAGTCATATGAGTGAGTATATTCATATGTGATAAAATCCTCTTATACTGAATGATACTTCAGATGTTTCATAATTCATTCTGGGTAATATCATACATTGCCCAGAATAATATTTTTGCACGTTCCTCTTTCAGCCTTATTCATAGAATTTAGCATTTATAGAAGGCTTAATTTTAATTTTATCATGATTACATTTCTTATCATTACACTGGATGTGATTTAATGTAGAAATATATGAGAATTGGGTGTGTCTTCTCCACTTGCACCCAGTGGGAGGATTGTTATTACTATATTGGTACTGACCAGTTACACCCACGATTTTGGATTTACACCAAGGAAAATGCCTCAGGTACCCACCAAAGCACATGAGAAGGGTCACTGAAACCACAAATCACGTGGGCGGCGAGGGGGCTGTGCCTCTTTCAAACCCCAATTAGGGGGGAGACACCCTCCTTTAAAATCCCCCCTGTACTCATTATTTAGGCCAATAGGAGGCCGAAAAACCATCAACCTTTTTAGCCATTTTCATGGACTTGTCCCTGATGCCAACTACAAGCATTTGGAGTGGTTCGTAATGCTAGAAACACACTCTGAACTGCGTAGGGGTCAAATGTCACATATTTGTGACATCATTCCTCTCAGGGTTACATAGATTCTAATATATTCACACAGGTAGTTCAATAGTCGTATCATCTGACGTCATTGCTGACATTGACAAGTTTGCTAAAGGAATGCGTGATCGATATCTTCAAAATCCTGTAGTATATAATGACTTGTTAGATCGACATGTTGATGGAGACAAGTTTGGACAACTAGGACTCATTAAGGGACATGGAGGATGTCTTTCTGAACCAGAAGGAATGAAGAGGACATGGAATATGTTACACGGGAAATTAGATAACATTATGAATGTATCAAAGAAAATAGACATACAAGAAGTACTGAAACATAATGATAATAATAGTCCAATCAAAGTAGTAGTTGATGGACCCCCAGGTGTAGGAAAAACTACACTTTGTCATAAACTGTGTAACATGTGGGCTAAGAATGAATTGAAGAAATGTTCCTTTGATCTTGTCTTTCTTATTTCTCTCAGAGATGAGGAAGCATCATCAGCTAAAAACATATCTGATCTTGTGTGTTTAGTTCATAGTGATGAAGAAATTTGTGATAACCTGAGTAAAACAATCAAGAAGGCAAATGGTAAAGATATGTTACTAATACTTGATGGATGGGATGAGTTTAAGGGAAGAGAGCAAAACAGATCATTCATACTGGATATTATTCAAGGAAGACAACTACACAAATGTAATGTACTAGTTACTTCACGTACATATGCTTCAGCAAAACTTCTTCAACTACACAGTGTTAATCGTCATGTTGAAGTATTAGGTTTTGAGGAAGAAGAGATTCTTTCCTACATCAGGAATGAGCTTACTGACGAGAATGCTGAACAATTATTAGAGGAATTGGAGATTAGAGAAGATGTCTTGTCATTATGTTATATACCTTTTGTATGTTCCATGTTAGTGAGAGTTTATCAGCTGAGTGGTTTTATTCTTCCTAACACTTTGACTAAGTTTTACAAGAAATATGTTCTTTATGCTGTAAAGAGATCAATGAAAAAACAAGAACTTGATCCAGACACAGTTGAATCACTTGAGGAACTACAAGAAGATCAAGAGAGAGCATTTGATGAACTTTGTTGTTGTGCTTATGAAAAGCTGAAGACACAAAATACCACTTTCAATAGAAATGAAATACTAAAGTTATCACATTCATTGAAGTGTGAACATTTTGGATTAATGAACTGTTACAAGATAGCAGACACCACGAAACATCAGTTTCTTCATCTAACCATTCAGGAGTTCCTAGCAGCATGGTGGATAACTCACCATAATGATCAAAAAGTGCTGTTTAGAGAACATTTTCATGGAACTCACTTTCGCATGACACTAAGATTTGTGGCAGGTCTGACTGAACTTAAAGATCAGAGCTATGGAGAGTATTTCAATAAAGAGGTAGACTTACAGTGTATAAGGGAACCATTGTTTGGTTTTCAATATCATCAGTGCTTTGTGTTTCATCAGAATCCACAATTGCTTTGTAATGACATTCCTAATTCATTCATGAGTGACTATCCTCTTCATGAACCCTATTATGATACAGATACTATACAATTACTTCATCTAATTTATGAGTCTGAAAACAAAGTATTGTGTCAGATATTTGCTTCATCCATTAAAAACTCCTCTCTCTGTGTAAATAGAGTGAATTCATCACAATTTGATTTATTGTGTTTGTCCTTTCTCCTGAAGAACTCAAATATCACTTGGAATTATCTCCATCATGAATATGTTCATGAAAATTTGAAACTTTACAACGAAGATTCAAACATGAATAATTATAAGTGCATTGTAATGAAAGCAAGATATAATGATATTACATCAGTAATCAAGATACACCAATCATCGTTCTGTCAGTACCTTCAAGAAAGTTATATTCATGCATGGACACATGGTACCATACATAATGATTCAGTTGTGATAATGTTCACACACCTGTTTAAACTGCCTCATCTGAGTATCCTACATGTACAAATTGAAAAATCTACTCTATCAGAAGAGCATATTGATAATGAATTATTAGTGGAAATGGAGAAGGTATTATCTACAAATCATACTATTAAAGAATTTTTAATTGAATTGTTACATTTGCCATTCAACTCATTAATAAATAGTTTGCTTACTGGAGTAGAGAGAAATGATACAATCCAGTTCTTTTCACTATCATCAAACTCTACTCATACTAAGTCATTGCAAATTGAAAAGCTATTGAAAAACAACCAAACCTTACAAGCTGTTCAACTGAATATACCTATTAAAGGAATATTCCCATCTCTATGTATCATACCAGTTAATGAATCTCTTACAGCACTAAAAATCAGACATGATACAGTACATGATATTATAACATATCCTGTGAAGAAAACAGAAACTTTTTCACCTGAATTAGAAAATGTTGGAAGAAATATTACTAACTTGAGAAGTCTATCCCTAGATAAACCATTGATGCCATTCATTATCTATTCAGATTCTAACCCTTTTCTACAACATCTAGATATAGCACTAGAGAGAGAAGAAAGTCTAGATGAACTATTTAACATTCTCTCCACTAACACAACTATCAAAGCTCTTAGAGTATACTGTAAAGACTTTGGTTTGTTCAATGATGAAGTAAGAAAATCTTTTCAATTGATGCTATCATCAAACAAATCACTACAATGTCTGGAGATCAATAGCTTATTATTCAATTGTACATTACTTAGCAAATACCTGATTACTGGTCTGAGAAGAAACAACACACTACAAGAACTGAATGTAAGTATTGAAATATCAAAAAATATTAATTTGAAGGAATTCTTTGAAGCTACTGATAATCTAAAATCACTGACAGTGTTATTTTACACTTGGGGGATCTCAGAACAGGTAATGACATCATTTTTTCATGAAGAGATAATTCATCATGTTACAAATATGTTGAAGAGAAATGTAAACATGAAGTTCCTGAAAGTTACGTTCTGGGGTCGTATACCATCTAAAGACACATATAAAGAAGACTGGACATCAATGATACATCAATTCTGGGAAACTGTGCTATTACATCCATCATTATGTTATGTTAGTATTCAAGAATTATCTATTATGATAGACATACTAAATGATATGAAGAAAACATTGATTACTCAACGTAAAGAAAAGAAACTTGGTCCACATCCAATAGTCAAAACATGGCATTAAATAATAATTATTAGAATTATAATCATTTCTACATTAACATAAGTAATATAAATATCAAATGAGAAGATCTAAACTGAGATCTCAACTCTACTGTTACATCATGAATCTCTACATCAACTATAAGAGGAAGAAAATGAAATTAACTGAATAGTAATTAGTTGTAGGTACTCAAAGGTCGTCATCTGTTTAAAAAATGTGTGTGTCTGGATGTGTATGTGTATGTGTGAAAAATGTGTGAGTGTGTGTATGTACTGGACTCCAATGGGTTGATCAGATGATCCATGGTTTGCCAGCACATACACATTCACATTTTTCATACAGGCAAAACCGCACGATACCCCTGATGAGACTCTCATCAGGGGTATCGTGCCGTTTCGCCTACTTGAAATTTATGCACTAATTCCACATTTGCCTACATATATTTAATTAACCAAAATATTTTAAATGAAATTCTAAATAGCGTCTGGTAAGATTCTACTATACAATGCTTTTTTTGCAGCTGTTTAACCATTCTAGGGGCCATACAGTTAATTATCTAGTATCATGTCTAGTATCTTCCGTATCTCAAGAGGTACTATTAATATCAGAGGTACTATTAGACCTTTCAGAATCAAGTTAGATTACAACTACAAGCAGTTGTAATACAAAACAGAAATACTTTGTTGCAACACCTGTATCAGAAAAGACTCTTCATCATCATCTAGTACAATAAGTATACTTCTACCATGCCTAAAGTAAACTGACCAATCAGATTGCTTAAAATGAGGTTAATAAATGTGTTATCAACCTCTTCAGGAGGTTGATAACTAGTTATCAACCTCTTATTTTAATCAATTTGATTAGTCACTTTTACTGCATTTCCTGCTGATTGCTGGGAGATAGGAAATATTATTTCTTGTTATTATTTTCCATGATATTTTATTATACAACAATTATAAATTATGTGATTAAAGCATTAAGTTAAAGCATTATTTGTGTTAATACTCTAAGTAGTTGTACTGTTCAGTGATTGCAGTTATAATTGACAGTTTTTCTGCCATTTGTGGAACCTTTTTTTGATCATCTGACACCTGTTTGTATGCGAGGCCTTAGCATTCGCATTCCTCGATATCTCGATGTCTCTTGTTTGGGTGGGGCTGGTCTTGACTCCGCTCGCGCTCCTGGAAGAGCCATACTTTATACTGAATGGAGGAGGAGCCGGAAGTCTGCCACATACTAGTAGGAGCTCTTTCTGTTATTTGCGATTGAACTGTTGATCAGTTACTTGTCTAAGGAGTCACAGAAATCCATACTAGGTTAGTGAAATTATGTATACTGTTACCACGAGCAAAGATTTGCTTAGTTACTACATTTCGCGCGCGTTTCATGGAATCATGGTAGAAGACGGTTATACACCTCGGTACGGTCTCTATTGGATTTACGCCCTGGGATTGTTAGGGTTATCATCCATGTTGTTTGAGTCTATATTCGACTCAAACAACTTGGATGATAACCCCCAGACCCCCCCCCCCCCCCCCCATTTTTTGTTAAATATCTGTGACTTTCTATCGATGACTTTATAAACATCAACAACTTTATTAAAAATAATTTTGTTCATCACAAATGTGAAGTTTATTATCAGTTTCTGCCGTTTCCGCCTTTTTGCTGTTTCCACTTTTTCTCCTTCCCCTGTATGCTAAAAATAATTTTGTTCATCACAAATGTGAAGTTTATTAACAGTTTCCGCCGTTTCCGCCCTTTCTGCTGTTTTCGCTTTTTCTCCTTCCCCTGTATTTATGTATGTATGAATGTATGAATGTAGCTATGTATTTATGTATGTATTTATGTATGTATGAATGTATGAATGTAACTATGCATTTATGTGTAACTATGTATTCATGTATGTATGAATGTATGAATGTAGGTATGTATTTATGTATGTATGAATGTATGAATGTCGCTATGTATTTATGTACGTATGAATGTATGAATGTAGGGTATGTATTTATGTATGTATGAATTTTTGAATGTAGCTATGTATTTATTTATGTATGAATGTATGAATGTCGCTATGTATTTATGTATGTATGAATGTATGAATGTAGGTATGTATTTATGTATGTATGCATTACATGCAGTGTTGTTTTGGGTTTAAATATAACTAAATCCCTTTTTAGTAAGGCATTTTGTCTTTTAATTTAACTAAATTACAAGTCTACTGAAATAATTACAACTAACTAAAATGAATATTTGCCAATAATTATTGGCACTTTTAGATAGTCAACTAAAACTAAACCCTTTTAGTAAGACTAATATTACCTCATTTAATTAAACTATAACTAAACTAAAATAGACATACTATAACTAAAAGTAGTCAAACTAAAACAACACTAAATTTACATACATACATGTACATACATACAGGTGCATATAAATGTACATACGTACTTACATACATGTATATACATGTACAAGCATACATACACACATACTTACATTCGTTCGTACATGTACAATATATATATATGTACATAAATATGCCATACTCTGTCCATACATGTATATTTACATACATGTACATACATACGTAAATATATATATATGTGCATACATACATACATGTACTTACATGTACATACATACAGACACACGACATATACATGTATGCATACATACATACATATATGTACATACATGTATATACTTACATACATACAGAAATACGACATATGTACACACACATGCATACATACGTACATACATGTACACATGTACATATATTGCATATACTCTATACATACATGCACATACTTACGTACATTATGCATATAGCAGTGCTTGCCACAAAGCAGGGAAGCAGGGCACTGCTATTTTTCCAAGCACTCTGGTATGTTCCCCGGCTTTAAAAATCATGTAATTTAAAAATTATTATTGATGTACATGTATTAAGTGTTAAACGAAAATCACATTTTTCTGTCTTTAGCTTACTTTTATGGGATTTATCTATAAGCTTAATGATGCCTCCAGTTCCAGTGAAAGCCAGGTCCACAGAAAAATGAAGAGGAGACCTAATCTGCTAGTGAAAAGTGGTGTGCCCATGAGTGATTTATAAAGTAAACACGGACTCAAAATTTAACAATTCATTGCTTTAACTGTAGAAATAGCTATATCTAGATACCTTATATCCATGATAACCTATAGTGACTGTTAAAATTAAAGATGCTTTCAAGGAAAACTATCAAAATCATAATTGCGCATGCGCAGACACACATGGTAATTATGATGATACAAAATTTGTTATAATCATTGTCGTGATCACCAAAAATTGATGTAATTATTATCTCCTGATAGTGTGAATGGTAGTCACACTTTGAAGTAATCACAAGTAGTTTACATTATCACACCAGTTCTATCAGACTATCAGCTGTGAAGATGAGAATGTGTTTAGCCCAGCACAGTGAATTCTTAGATTGAAGATACTTCCTCAGAAGTCTGAGCTAAGTATGGGCGTCACCACTGACTACTTCACTATCAAACACTCACATTGCTGCTTTCCTGCAGCTAATGAAACATGTTTTGGTATCTATGGCTTTCTTAAATGTTTTCTGTCTGAATAAGTGAGTCACTGCTGTTTAAAATGCAGTTATACAAGGTAGTGCAGAGGTGGGCATTGCTCATAGGACTACTATACTATCAAGCGCTCGCCTTGCTCTTTTCCTGGTGATAGTGAAGCATAATTTTGACATCAATAGCTTTGTTAACGACTCTTCTATCCAGCTAAGAAAGTTAGAATCTTCAGTCATATCAAATATAATAGTTATAGAACTGAAGAGAATTACATATTAAGCACTCCACCCATATAAAACAAAAATGGGCATTTTAAATTTATGTTAATTATTATATTTACTTACATAAACAATCAACATCGTTTCAATAAACAAGTGCAATTGTAATCAGAGAACAAATGTGTAAAATGATTGTTCTACCATTACAATACATATGCTTCCTTTATATCCAGTACTGTAAATACATGCATGTATCAGTTATCAGTAGCATTATCAGTTTATCATAATATGGATAAAGTCACATATCAGTGCTTATTAATTTATTGCAGTTTTTTTTAGCACATGTACATATAAGGGATATACTGATGTAATATACTGCATAAAGTCTTCATGTACAGTACACTTTATGTGCTAGGGCTCCAATAATAATAATAAGATTCACCTGATAAAAGTTTCCGAGGCTGTCGTCCATTTCTGTCTGCACACTGTGGCTGTGCACGCTGCACAATGTAGTTTTCTGTCAGTTGGAGGTGTGGTTTTATTAAAGGGAAATCCCCTTTCATCCAAGTCATCAATATTGGCTAGTTGATTGTGAATCCCAGTATGGTCTATATACCTTTGTTTCATAACCATGTATATACAAATCCAATCACATATTGTCTGTGTGAAGTACATGTATAATTATACATGTACATATATTTATAATTATCTAGTTCACTTATGGTATGGTGTTAATTATTCTATTGTTCATAAGCTATACATTCAGGCAGGAGGCTAGGAGCGCATAATTGTGTGGGAGGGAAAACTTCATTTTACCTCCCACACAATTATGCACTCCTGATTCAGGCCAAAGTATATGTACATGTAGTTACAGGCATATTCGGCCTTGATTGCACATATCTGTACATTGTACTTGTGCAGTTTGACAATGTATCTACAAAGCCTAAAAAATATTGTGTATAGCTATAGACAATGTATATGCAATGCAGTATAACGATACTCTGCCTATATATCTTCAATATAGGCGTCTATTCAGATTTCTATAGTAGTATAGATGAAACTCTAGTATTTACTCTACTACATGTATATATATGGTGACATTCATTTATACATGTATTAATTTATATCCATTCTGTGGTACATGTATTATAATGAATTTCCTCTTGTACATTTGTTTGTATCTACTACAGATGTAACAGATAGAGATTTATCATGTGTTGTGTCCTCACTGATCCAGTTGATGTGTGATTCACATTACAGTACAATCACTTGTTCAAAAAGATTGGGTAGCAATGTCACATCCCTTTACTAATAGAAGTGGACTAGTAACTAAAGATCCTGGTGTTGTGACTGAATTTACAGTGATCTTTTCTGACAAATTAATATTGCTCAAATTAAATGTAATCACTTGCTTTTTTTATGGCCTATAATCCCTATAATTGCATGGTTGGACAAATGCCCCTGCCCACCTAAATGAAACCCTGTAAAGCGTTTTGTGGGGAAAGGTCTACATGTAGCACTGTCAATATACAGTACACATGTGCTGTATTTATGACTCCTCGATAACATTATCAATTTACAAGTACATACATGTACTGTATATCATGTATTTATGGCTCCTCAATAGCATTGTCAATTTCTTGTACTTACATATATGGAACTATACCATTAATTAATACTGAAATGTTTTTTTATTATTCTTGTATATGTATGTGTTGTGTATTGTTTATGATTTAGTTACCATAGTACATGTAATAATATTTATTACATATTTGAGACTTTTGATGTGCAAAAAAGTACAATATTCATGTCATGTGATCAAAAGTACAACAATATTGATAATTATTATAATTATACTAATGAGATATTAAATATCATAAACGGGATATATTACGTACATATCTACGTACATAGTGACTACATACATCATATGTATGTATCTGTGTACATTTGTATATATATATGCTTGTATATACCAGTGTGTTTGTACATTGTATGTATATTGTATGTATGTTTGTATGTATGCATGTGTGTATGTATGTTTGTATGTATGATGTATGTATGCATGTATATACCAATGTAGTTGTACTGTATGTATGTATGTTTGTATGCATGTACATGTATGTTAGTATTAGTGTTGTTTTATATAGTACTATAACTAAATTACAAGTCTACTGGTATTATTATAACTAACTAAAATGGAAACTGGCCAGCAGTAATATACTTTTAGAACCACCCGATATGATGTCATTGTGATTTGAGAAAACATAATGTACTTGACGCTAAAATTAATGCATGCTAAATCCGAGCTTTTAAATATTGCTAAATTTAGTGGATGCAATTAATAGTAGGATTAAGGATTTAAGTTTACATACTATCACTGTACTTGTATTGACTATAGTGTACTTTATGAGTGAAGTACACTGTACTTTGAATGTACTACACAGTATTAAACCTTAGTACTATGCTATATCACATACAAATGTAAGGGAAGTCACTCATTACTATGATTACAGTACAAAGTAGTAGCTACTATTCTACTACTTAGAAATACAGTTGACTATCACCTTATTGAAGTGTAGCTCCCCTTATAATATGTAAAGTCAGGCTAGGTACTGTATAACCCTATACACCTAACATATTTCTTACACCATACAAGACTATATAAATATTAACATTATATCATGACTCCTGATATGAAATAACAACCATTACTAATAGCCGACCATTAAAGTTAATATATATCATTAATTTTGTTTCATGCTTCATTTAAGGCTCGTGATATAATTAGAGTATAAACAGTACTACACTTAGCTATATCCTAGAGGTTGGGTTTCTATCATAGTATTGTAGTATAGTACCATATCTGCTCTAATTATTCCATTCCTTGCATGAAGCACTATCTCGTTTATTATTAAACAGAAATTATTTTCTTTCAAAAATTATCAACAAATTGTAATGAATACAAAAAAACAGCAAAAAAAGTTTCAATTAAAAGAATATGAATAACTGTTTATTGTCTAAACTAAGTATTTTTCAACTCTCTAATTCTGTGAGGATATAAAAATAAATACTTATTATTTTCAATCATACCAAATTACTGTCAATATTCAGATCGATGAGTGTATGAATATATCTATTTACTGTCCTCCAGTTATGTGGTTGGAAAATTCAGTTGCTATGGTAACAGTGATGTCATTATATATCATAGTTACAAGTGATGTACTGATAATTGGATCACTAATTGGTATCAGTATTGGACATTATTTCTGACTATTATAATAAGTGTATTAATAATCTCATTTCTTATGATTTTTAAAGCTTTTTAGATACTAGAATATATGTATATATATATGTATATATATATATATATATATATACATATATATATATATATATATACATATATATATATATATATATGTAACAAGCAAAATCCAGCAATAATCCAGGTGAGAGCAACATTGATAAAAATTATTAAAAACACGTGCGAACCTTCAAAGCCTTTAAAGGTTTTCTTAAAGAAGCTTCAAATTTGATATTGACTATTCATCCAGCCTTTAAATATCAGTAAAATTACAAATTAGTGGATTACAAAGTCACTTGGCGATGCTAATACCACAAGCTACTCAGTACTGCTATTCTAATCCGAAAAAATAACAATCACAATCTTTTTGATGTTCATTATCACACATTACAATTCTTATATCTCAATTCACTATGTTACCATGGCGGCAACTGTTAGATATGTTCAGCTGGCAATTTGCATAAACACCTCATCAAAAATTCAATTGTTAAATCATAATAATTATTATACATGTATTATACAAACCATTGATAGGTGGTATATATAATATATATACAGTATAGAGTAAAAAGTCAATTATCGGACACCACCCATACTTGGACGCTATAGTGCTCTTGCTACCAGTGCAACTGTAATTACTACACCATAGTAAGAAAGTATATTAAGTAATATCCCTGCATAACAAGTTTCATGATGATCGCTTGCTTGATCTTGGAGTTATAAGCTTGCAGAAATGAAATTCGGACACCATGCACTATGATCTGAAAAAATAATATATTTACGGACACCTATCCATACGTCTTATAGAACTGCTGGAAATAATTGGTTACTGTACCATCTGCTGGAACAATATCTACTCTAGTCATAAACCAAATCTCGTCTCTTACAGTTGCTGGACTGATTTTTCATATTCAACTATTTGGGCCACTTCAATAATTCAATAATCAGCCACATCTTTTTGTAATTTGTATAGCTAGAGTTCAATTGGAAAAAATAAATTCTTCTAATTTTATTTGTCACCAAAAGTCTAAAAATTATACTTTCAATTAAACACTGTACATATATGTGACATCAGTTGCTCTAAAGGTTAACTTAATACCGAGATTCTATTATATATTCACACAGGTGGTTCCATAGTCACCACTGACAGTGATATAATACAACATACATTATGTGTCATTCTGTTCAACATTACAATGTATTGTATTGTGAATTTGGGATGCTGATGAGACCCAATATATATATAGATCTAAACAATCTGATCAGATTGTCCATGGTTTACCCATCACAAATACAAAGTCAAGTCCACTCACTACCTACAACTGAAGATACTTATGTATTTGAATTTGAATCTGATCAGTACTCTATGTTTCATGAGAATTCACAATTGGTTTGTGATGACATTCATAATTCAGTCTGGAGTAAATATCCTCTTCATGAATCCTATTATGATACAGATTACTTCATTTAATTTTCGATTCTGAAAATAAGGTTTTGTGTCAGATATTTGTTTAATCCATTAAAAACTCCTCTCTCTGTGTAGATAGAGTGAATTCATCACAATTTGATTTATTGTGTTTGTCCTTTCTTCTGAAGAACTCAAAGATCACTTGGAATTATCTCCATCATGAAGGTCATCGTCACAAGCTGATTTGAAACTTTCCAATGAAGATACAAACATGACTAAATGCATTGTAATGAAAGCAAAATATGACGATATCACGCCATTAATCAAGATACACCAGTCATCTTTGTGGCAGCACCTTCAAGAAAATTATATTGACATATTCTATCTATCTGGTACAATACATCATGATTCAGTTGTGACCATGTTCACACAGCTGTTTAAACTGCCTCATCTGAATATCCTACATGTACACATTAAAATGTTTCGTTCGACTCAACAATCAGCAGATCATATTGATAATGAATTATTAGTGGAAATGGAGAAGGTATTGTCTACAAATCATACTATTAAAGAATTTTTAATTAAGTTATCATGTATGGAATTCAACTCATTAATAAATAGTTTGCTTACTGGAGTAAAGAGAAATGATACAATCCAGTTCTTTTCACAATCATCAGACTCTACTCGTACAAAGTCATTACATATTGAAGAGCTATTGAAAAAGAACAAAACCTTACAAGCTGTTCAACTGAATATACCTATTAAAGGAATACTCCCATCTCTATGTATCATACCAGTTAATGAATCTCTTACAGCACTAAATATCAGTAATGATTCAGTACATGATATCATAACATATCCTGTAAAGAAAGCAGAAACTTTGTCACCTGGATTAGAAAATGTTGGAAGAAATATTACTAACTTGAAAAGTCTATTCCTATATAAACCATTGATGCCATTCATTATCTATTTAGATTCTAACCCTTTTCTACAACATCTGGATATAGTACTAGAAAGTGGAGTAAGTCTTAATGAACTATTTAACATTCTCTCCAGTAACAGAACTGTCATATCTCTTAGAATAAACTGTGTTGACATTGGCTTGTTTCATGATGCAGTGGGAAAATCTCTTCAATTGATGTTGTCATCAAACAAAGACAATCAAGAGCCAAGCATCTAATTGTACATTACTTATCAAATATCTGACTACTGGTTTGAGAGGAAACAACACACTACAAGAACTGAATGTAAACATTAAATTATCAGAAAATAATAATTTTAAGGAATTGTTTGAAGTTACTTATAACCTAAAATCATATTTCAAACAATTAGGATCTCAAAATAGGTACTGACATCATTGTATTATGAAGAAATAAGTCCTCATGTTACAAACATGTTGAAGAGAAATGAAAACATGAAATTCCTGAATGTTATATTTTTGACATCGTTATCATCTGAAGATATATAATTATAAAGACTGGATATCAATGATACATCAATTCTGGGAAACTGTGTTACTGCATCCATCATTATGTTATGTTAGGATTCCAAAATCATCTATTATGATAAACATAATACTAAATAATATGAAGAAAACACTGATTAATCAACGTAAAGAAAAGAAACTTGGTCCACATCCAATAGTAGAAATAACAGACATATCATACAAAGAATGGTTTGCATTATTTCATACACACTAAATAATAATAGTTTATCCCACAGTAAATAATAATACACAGTACTAAACATTATAGTAATATTTTTTTTTCTGTTTACATATAATTATAAGATATTTTGTGTGTGCAATAATGTTGTTAGTGTTTATCAAAACTGTGTATTCTGTTAAATAGAAACTAATTTCAAATTCTTGCTTTGTCCCTCTAATGATTATCATGTGCCTATATAGTATAATTCAACAACTGAGAAGCATAATAGTTTATCCCACAAAACACTAGTATACCAAGGTTAAGTTGAAAACACTAGCAGATAAAGAATATTTGATAGCGGTGTATTAAATGCATTTTTATGGAATAATTTATGGACCATTTCCAGTAGCTCATTTTGGGTTTGCACACTATTCGTGAGCCCTTCAATTATTATTGTGTTTTTATAGGAGCAGTATTTGTTTTGTCATAAAGTATTCAGTGACTATCGTAAAGAGATGTCCAAATATGAATATTTCAAGCGTGTAATTTGAGATGATTCTATAACAATTCATATATAATTAATTATGTGTGTAGTAGGTAGTGGTTAGCCATTTTTTTTTAATCACCCAATATTTTGAATAGTTGTGTGTAGACACTACATTTTGTTTACATACACATAGTTCATTAGTATAGTATTTTATTAATAATGTAATGTTTATAGTGCAAAGTGCAAGTTGCTATAGGTCTGGTAAGTACTAATGCATTCATGTGGGGGTTTGTGTATACACTTCCTGCTAGACCCATATGGATACCACTGTTATAATTATTGTACATACATGTATATGCAAAATAAACTTTATAGGAAACATATAAATAGATAATTATAAACGAACTCATGATAATTCAATATGCCTATGATTTATCTCCATGGTTACATTTGATGTATACTGTTGGTGTTAATCAGAGTTAAATATAAACCTCTCTAAGTACACTTAACTTTCACTTACTGCAATGGTTGACATTGTATGTTGGTTCAAAATAGATAATCAAAGTTTAGTCCATCTGCATTGTGGTAATAATTACTAGTGTATTTACATTCATAATTGAGAGTATGTTTATTCAAGTGCAAATGATTTTGATGCGAAATATAAGTTAATTACATCTTCAATTACTGTTGTGGATTAATTACTAATTTATTTTGCTAGTACATGCCTTCAATTACTATTACTAATGACACTGTGACAGATGATTCTACAGCTACTCTATTGTGTTTGTCATCAATTTGTGATATAAGTGTTAGTTTTGTTTAAGTGTGGACAGTACCTAATCATCTAGTAATATCTGGAGAGACTGATGGTATATTAATTATATCTAGTGTAGATGTAAACGATGGTGGACAGTACATGTGTACATCTACTGGTAGTTATACTGTAATTTGTTTGTAGTTACTAGAATTATTGATGACTTGATGAATTGATAAGATTATTTTGAAAATGAATTTATTTAATTAACATAGTACCCCACCTTCTCAAGTGATTATAATATTCCCTAAAGAATGAGGAAATCATTCAATGTATGTAAGTGGTTTTATAGAAAAACAGAGAAGGTTGCTGTGTTGATGGCTGTTATCAGTAAGGTATATTATAATATATGATTATACTAGTTTGTTATTAACTTCTTTATAGATAACAATTGAACGATAAGAAGATCATGTGTAAGTATTGACAGTATATTATTTATAATATATGGACTGCTTATATATATATATATATATATATATATATATATATTTATATATATATATATATATGTATATATATATATATATATATATATATATAATATTATTTGTAATTATTGACACTTCTTCTAACATTGAGTGGATCTTGATAAGCTGGTGGAGCTCTTGTAGCATGGGGTTGTGGAATGTATTTGGGGAGACCACGCTCCATTTTCACTTCCTTACTGTGTTAATTATTAATATTATGTTATAAACACAAGTCACACATAATGGTATATTCTTACTTTATGTCATTCCTTCTGTATCTCATACTCTTACTGTTACTAATGACACTGTAACAGATGAATCTACAGCTACTCTACTGTAGCATTTCGGCAATTGAGTGAGTATAAGTGATGATAAAAGAGAATAGACATCACTCCCATGACAAGTGTTAATTTCATTTTTATCAATGTGCAATTGTTGCAAGTTCTTTCTTCATTTTCTGTAAGGCAGCATCACATTTATCAAACTCCAATTTAGGTAAAGTCGTGACCAAATCAGAATTGGACATTAATGAGGTCTACAGGTAAATCAGGTATTGTGATATCCTGTAACAGACCAGTTTCAATAACTGACTCCCAGCTTATTTCTATAGTGTTTACTTACTACATTTTTACTATTTGGTGTTACACAAACTATGTAGTATCAGATAATGGGAGCTGTTGTACAAGTACAGATTCAAAGAGTATTTGAAACTCAGTGGTATATTACACATAATGACAGCACCCTACCCTCCACAGTCTAATGGACTGGCAGAGAAAATGGGAGTAAACCTTGTATGTGAAAATATAGTGCAATCATATATACATGCAAATGAGAAACATTGCATGGTGTTATATCACCCAATGTAGTCAGTCACTTGGATGATTGACTAGTCGGGAAAATCACTGTTGTGACAATAATGAAAATTACATAAATGCATTTTTTTCAACCTAACTAACCTTCAGCATGCATAAATTACTTTAGGTATGCTCTCTTCTTCACATGCAGTACACTTGCATTCATCTTTTTTTTAGGTGTGTAGGTCCTACATCAAAATGAAGCACCTTTGGGTGCAACGGTAATTGGAACAATTAAATAAATGAGAAGCAAGAGAGAAAGTAACAAGCTTAAATTTGAATTTGTTGTTTATATAAAGTTGGTTGAGAAAGTTTTTTTGTGGCTAGACTGGCTAAGATTATTTCTGATAAATATAACAAGTGTATATAGAGAAAAAAAACATCCCTATGATTGCTTTACAAATTTAAGTGAAGACAAAAGTATCCCTATGACTGCTTTGTGGTGTCTAGCATTCAGTAATCATGCCTAAAACACATCAGCTTATTATAGTTATTATTTTGATTATCTACTCTCCTGACCTTTCAAAGGACCTTGTAGAACTTTAGGAATATATTTCAGGCAGAATAGCTAGCTACTAGTTCCAGTTTCTACGTAAGCTACTTAGCTACAGGCAGCTTTCTTCCTGCTGGTCGTGTGAGTTGGAGCGCGCGTTCTTTTACGCGCCACGCCCATTAATTGACCGAGCCCCCAGGAATGACGCAACTTCCTTAACTACGTATACAACGCCACAAGAATATATATATAATTATATATATATATATATACATTAAACCCCGTGGAAAGCAATTATAGGGATGGCTCTACGGGCCATAAAAACACATGGAAGATGGCTAAGAATGATTCTCCATCAGCTATACTGCTTTGAACTAGTATAATAACTATATTACTTACTGTCAAATTACATAATATACTCTTCCAACAAAATTAATATTCATTACCTCATTCTGATTCATTACCAAAATATCTATATATGCCGCAACTGTCAGTTACTAAAGATAATTATCCTATAATTTTGTAATTATAATTTTGTCTATCCTGTCTATCCTGCATGTGTACCCTGTCTATCCTATAATGAATTGTACATTGTTACAACTACAATGAGCAAAAGCATTGAACTTACAGTTCAAATATATGTAATTTGAAAGTCCAACAAAAGTTGAATAATAGCGACCAGTTCAGAAAGGAAGGTATTGCTCTAAACTGACCTCCGCGTTTGATCTCACGTGATTACATTGGGTGTGGTCGAGGATGTGGGTTATTGCAAGTAAATGGCAGAAACTGGAGAGCTTACAGAGATGTCTGTAACTTGCTAAAAAAATGTCTGTGGCAAATTTTTTTTCAATATGATTTTGATAAACTTCTTACTCTACTCCATCAAGTCTTTAAATCGACGCTTAAAGCATCTGGCTATGATCTGTAGTTATTTTAGCATTTTCCATTCTAAGTAACTTTTCATACAGTTTACTTCGTTATAAAAACAACAGAGCAATAGAAGACCATGTTTTTGAACAGATCTGAAAGTTTGGCGGCTGGGGGAGGTATGCGTTTGAAGTTATAACTGTTCAAAGTAAAAAAAAGTTGGAAGGAATGAATGAATAACAATGTCTGTGGTAAATTTCTTTTCAATACGATTTTGAGAAATTTCTTTCTCTACTCTATCAAGTCTTTAAATCGACGCTTAAATTAAAAAAGTTGGGACAGACAGACAGATGAATGAGTGACAGAATGACAACCAAAGTGCTGAAGACTCGCCCACGCGTAGGCGCGGCGAGCCCAAAAATGCTGCAGAACTATAAATTATCTATTCTCCAGGCACTAGATAGAATATTTCTTATACCATTGTTTTGTAATTTTTCTTGAACCCAGTGGCATGCAATGTCACTATCCTAGGGGCAATATTCTTAATAGGATGGTATATTATGTATTGGTTTAAGTTTATTTAGATTATAGCTCATTAAAATGCTGCAATCTGATTGGTCAATTAGAGGTTTCTAAATCCCGTAGTAAACCTACTTTTAATTGATTAGTAAACCTATAATTACTTAGTAAACCTGTTGCAGTGTTGCTATAGGAATTTCACACAACGAACAGAAGCAAAGTTTGTTGTAAGGCTGGATCTGTTGATTTTTACAATCGATAGACTGAGAAATTCGCTAAAGTGTGGGCGTTGACCGCTGACTACTGCATTTGTAAAAACACTCGTCTAGCTGCTTTTTACCAGCAAATGAAGAATGGTTTTAATATCCACGGCCTTCTTAAAATGTCTTCTGTCCAACTAAGTAAGCTAAAATCTTCAGGTTTTTGAAATCCAAAAGTTACACAGCTGAGAAAAGATAGATGTGGGCGTTGCCCTCGAGAGCACTCGCGCTAACGATCACCTTGCTGCTTTCTGCAACTAAAAAAGAGTACCACATGGCTTTCTTGTTATTTCTTCTATCCAACACAGTAATAGCTACAATCTAAATTGCTTAGATACTGTATTCTTGGTTTCTACGCGCAATAGAACTACCTAGGAAACATTAATTACTTCGGGCTCCGCCCTCAGTAATTAAACTGTTTCCGCGGTAGTTCTATTGCTCGTAGAAACCTCGAATACAGTATCTAACCTATATGTAGATAAAAAAAAATATTCTCCATTTGTCCAGCCATGCACTTATAGTTGTTTATAATTAAGCACTGTTGATTATTGTCAGCTGAAAATTTTAGCTACATCCTTTTCTGGAACATGGAAGAATTGAATGGGAAACATGATGACAACCTATAAAAAAAAACAATTTAAATTTCTCCTATGTCTATTCTGTTAAATAGAAAACTAATTTCAAATTCTTGCTTGCTCAGGCTTATCCCTCTAATATTTATCACGTGTCTATAATTATAGAATAATTGAAGGTCTAAGAAGCATAGTGGTTTAGCCCACAAAACACTAGTATATCAAGGTTAACTTGAAATCACTCTGAAAATGAAGCAGATAAGGAATATTTGATAGTGGGATATTTCCCATATTAAATGCATTTTATGGAATATGAACAATTTCCATGGCCAGTAGCTTATTTGGGGTTAGCCCACTATTTCTGAGCCCTTCAATTATTACTGTGTTTTTACAGGAGCAGTATTTGTTTTGTGATGAAGTACTCAGTGACTATCGTGAAGAGATGTCCAAATATGAAAATTTCAAGCATGTAATTTGAGAGGATTCAATAACAATTTATATGTAATTATGTGTGTAGTAAGTAGTGATTAACAATTGTTGTTATTGTTTTAATCAACCAATATTTTGAATAGTTACACATAGTTCATTTGTTATTAGTATAGTATTTTATTAATAATGTAATGTTTATAGTGCAAAGTGCAAGTTGCTATAGGTCTGATAAGTACTAATGCATTCATGTGGGGTTTTGTGTATATACACTTCCGGCTAGACCCATATGGATACCACTGTTATAATTATTGTACATATATGCGGAATGAACTTTATAGGAAACAAATAAATAGATAATTATAAAGGAACTCATTTACTGCATGATAATTCAATATGCCTATGATTTATCTCCATGGTTACATTTGATGTATACTGTAGGAGTTAATAAGAGATATATATAAACCTCTCTAAGTACCACTTAACTCTAATGAACTTCACTTACTGCAATGGTTGACATCGTGTGTCGGTTCAATATAGATAATGTCCATCTGCATTATGGTAATAATTACTAGTGTATTTACATTATTCATAATTGAGAGTATGTTTATTCAAGTGCAAATGATTTTGATGCGAAATGTAAGTAAATTACATCTTCAATTACTGTTGTGGATTAATTACTAATTATTTTGCTAGTACATGCCCTTCAATTACTATTACTAATGACACTGTGACAGATGATTCTACAGCTACTCTATTGTGTTTGTCATCGATTTGTGATATAAGAGTTAGTTTTGTTTATGAGTGGACAGGACTTGATAATCCAGTAATATCTGGAGAGACTGATGGTATATTAATTGTATCTACTATGGGTGTAGATGATGCTGGACATGTGTACATCTACTGCTAGTTATACTGGTAGTGAAGGTACATAATAGATTCTATGAATACAGCCTATGTTTATCTGGCTATTATAGATATGTTATTCTAGTGTAAAGTCACTCCTATCTATAATTTGTTACATGTATAGTACTTAATCATACGTACACAGCAGGTTCAATTTAAAGTGACATTTTACATTTGTCTATCTGTATCTATGTCTGTCTTTGTGTCATATAGATATTGATAGTGTTATTGTGACTCGAACACCTTCAAATTCTCCAGTAATAATATGTAGCTAGTACTACGGAATATACCACTGTCACTGTATCTCGTACTGGACTGTGTAGTGATACAATAACTATATCATGGAGTTTGAATGGAAATAGCATTAATTCAACAACACTTACAAATGTTAAATCATGTGGTTATTAATTGTACCTGACTTTTCATTTACTGTAACTATATAATGACACTGTAAAAGTTAGTTCCACAGCTATCTTGATCTGTTTTGCATCTATTAGTAATTTTCTTTTTTATTCAGTGGACGGGACCTGTCACTCTGGTTTTATCTGAAGGTCGACATTATTTCTGCAAAATATGGATGTTGATGATGCTGGACAGTACATGTGTATCATTACTGCTAGTTATACTGGTATTGAAGTTAATACTACATATGTAATGGATTCCATGAATACAGCTTCTGCCTATTTGACTGTCAAACATAAGTTATGTTAGTACTATACTATTGTAATTGAATCATATCATATTGTTTATAAGAGTTACTAGTATGTGTGTTTGTGCTTATATTCATCCATTTATTTCCACACAGCTTCTATCTTCTACCTATGTATGTATCTATCTATCTTAACTGTCCTTGACTGTATACAAATCTAGCTTATGCAGGCATTATAATAATATCACATATAGCTCTATTATTATATATATACATACAGTAAGTTCATTTATGTAGTAAATTCAGTTAGTGTCCTCAGTTGTGATATACAGTGACCCTTACAAGCTTGGGCATCCTCAGATAACTGTGAGATTTATGCATATATGTATATAATTGTCTATGTAGTTAATTGTCGCAATCATAAAGACTTGTAAATGAATCAATATTTAACTGATTGGGTGACAAGCCATCAACATGCATTCTCTCACTAGCCACTCCTCTAAAAATAATAATATTATTAAACCACAAATATTTATTTTACCCTATTAAGAGTCTGGTGCTGTTTCAGTAGAGAGTGAGCAAACTGATTTGGTATGTTTCTGTATACAATATTTCTCTCTTGTTTGTATAATTTTATGTGAATAGAATATACTACAATAAGAGCACAATAATTATTGCTTTTGTTTGAATATTAACATACACTGAAGCAATTGATATGTAACCATTTGTGTATGCACTCGAGCTGTAACACTAGCTGGAAAACTAAATTCATAAGTGATGTTAATATAATTATAATATAAATAATTTTGTCACAGCTTCATGCAGTGCTATATCAGGTTTATAATCACTAAACCGGAGTGACACAGTCAATAGGTTGCCTCATTTGCTTAGAAAGTATATAGTTAAAATAACACAATTTATATCTGTTGCCAGGCAATATTAATTAATTAGCCTATATTTATATAACTCTTTGTATCTTCATATTAGTGTGATTGTCTTCTATATTATATATATCTGGTTTACAACCTGAAATACAATTGATTGTACACAGCAAACTATTTTATTTGCTTAGTACAGTTGCAAAGGATTTAACGTATGGTTGTTCAGATTATTATGTATACACACATGCTCATGCCATATCTACTTTGTACTAAATATAGCTAATCAGTCGAAACAGTATAATTTTAGGGTGTTGTCTACTCATATTTCAACCAACAACCACTTAAAATGATTTTATCTGGCAGTTCGGGCCAACAAAAGAGTTTGGAAACCTGCAAACACATAATTTAATTTATTCTAGAATGTATGGTGCACATATTATCATAGTAACATCATGCACGTAGCCACAACAACCTGTATGACAAACTAGATTGAATGTATGCTATTCCTTGCAACCGTAGTGACCAATAAATATTGATTAT